>CAUYUJ010002731.1:0-5000 GCA_963575745.1 Prorocentrum cordatum
GGGGGCGGAGGACGACGAGGAGGAGGAGATGGAGGAGTCGGGCCGTCGTGGGCCCGAATCGGGCACCCTCGCGCGGGGGCCCCGCGGACCGGCCCTACACTCCCCGCCCGCCCGGGGGAGGCCAGCGGCGCGCTGTCCCTGCGGCCCTGGCTGGGCCACTCGCCGCTCGGCGCGGGCGGCGCGCCAGGCCGCGGCGGGGCGTGGGCGGGGCCTCGGGGGCCCAGAGGCGGGCGCCTCGCGCCGTGCTTGCTCCCTTAGCCTCCTCCTCCTCCTCCTCCTCCTCCTCTCCTCCCCACCTCCTCCTCCTCCTCCTCCTCCTCCTCCTCCCCCCTCCCTCTCTCCACAACCCTCTCCCTCCTACTCCTGCCTTCCCTCCCCCTCCCCATCCCCCTCCCCCTCCTCCTCCCCCCCCCCTCCTCCCCCTCCTCTCAGCACCAGCATCTCTGGGCCTCCAAAGGGGGTTCCCCGCCCCTGCGCTCCCCGCGGGCGGGGGCGCGCTTCGCCGTGGATCTCTCTCCGAGAGGCACGCACCCGTGTCGCGCCGTGCACACGGCCCCTCCTCGAGACTCTCTGGCGACATTCCTCGGGGCCCTTGGCGCGGCGGCGGCGACCGCGCCCGCTTCGCGGGCAAAGAGAAGACAAAGGTAGGGGGGCACATGCGAACCCTACCCCTACCCCCCACGATTTCTGAGGGGGGGGGCTGGGGTTCACTTCATTCGGGAGGTCACGAGCGAAGTGAACCCCACCCTCCCCCTCAAAAATCGTGGGGGGTAGGGGTAGGGTTCGCATGTGGCCCCCTAAAAGGAGGATCAAGCGCGCTGCAGTGCGCCAGGCTCTAGTAGCCAGCTCCGGTCTGCGAGCATGTATCGGGCCACAGGCACAACAGCTCCCAGAAGACGATGCAGACCGAGAGCCCCCGCTGCTGATACTCCTGGAGATGGTGGCACCAGTGTGGCGGATTGAAGTCGACATCAAGGCGTTGCGGCAAGGGGGCCCAGGCGATTCCATGCTGCGTGCCGAAGCGCCCACTCACAAACCTGTCGTAGTGCAGATGTTCTGGCCTACAAGTCTGCGATCAGACACAACCTTTTCGGGACAATTCAGACATCGATAATCTGGGCCATGGAGGAAACGGGTTTCAAGAATTATGGATTCAAGAATCTGGGTTAGCTGCGAGAGTGGACCACTGGGCTGGAGCAGGAAACATCCAGACACAATGCAGTGATCCCTGTGATGTTTAGAAAGATACGGCACACAGCTCAGAAACATGCTTGGCTCAAACCCACCATCTTGGCTCACACGCATCAACCAGCAAGATAAGCCCACTTGCGCGAGACGAGCTGGCATCGGAATCACCGAGCGGCGAGGCTGATAGAAACCTAACGGCATCAGCTACACCTGTGCGAGAAGAGGCAGTGGTAGAGGACAGCGGCGCGGGGACGAGAGCACAGACGTCATCGGCTGCAGGCTGGAGCGCGCGAGGAGGCTGCAAAGTCAGTGGCAAGCGGTGCGTCAGCAGTGGTGCCAGGACTGGGGACAGTGCGCCATCAGCTACGATTGGAGACGCGCGCGTGCGAGAAGAGGCAGCAGGCAGCAGGCAGTGCAGCGATGCTGGGAGGCTACGCGTCATCAGCTTCAGTCGGGGGTTCACGTGTGCGACTACACCCTGCGAAATGCTTAAGAAATCGTGGGTTAAGAAATTCATAGTCTCAGAACTTGAATAAAGGCCCAACATTTCTATCAAAATCTTAGGATTTACATTGAAACATTAAGAATAATCGAGACTCTGGCCGAAAACTTGGGTTTTCTTAAGCATCGCCTAAGGTGTAGAGGTAGCGTGAACGGGCAGTGGCGCTGAGCAGGAAAACAAGTCGTCATCAGCTACAGGCTGGGGCATGCGCGTGCGAGAAGAGGCAGTGGCAGCAGGCAACGCCGCGAGGCTGGGAGGCAACACGACAGCAGCTACAGCCCGAGATGCATGCGTGCGAGAAGGGACGCCATCAGCTGCAGGCTGGGATACACACACGTGCAACAACGCACTGAGATGCGGGAGGGCGAAGACACGAGCCAGAGCAATGACGAACCTCGGCGTGCACAATAGCGAGAAACACAGTGCTGCAGAGAAGGGCGTCCAGCCGATGTCAGCTACAGCCAGAGACACACGCGTGCGAGAAGAGGCAGCGCTGGCGGGCAGTGGCGCTTGGCAGGGAGACCCGACGTCGTGTGCGAGACGAGACGGCAGTGGCAGCGGGCACTGGCACGAGGCTGGACGCCCAGACATCATCAGCTACGGCGGCCTGGGACTCACGTGTGCGAGAACAAGTCGCAGTTCGGGGGGGGCACATGTGCGAGAAGAGACGGCAATGGCAGCGAGCGAACTGCTAGGCACCAAGACGTCATCAGCTACAAGCGCAGCTGCGGCAACTGTCGGAGGGGAGCCGTCCCCCCAACTGCTGGCTGCGATGACATGGTCGAGCAGTGTGCGTGCGCACGCGCACAACATCCCCATCCCTTTCAAGTGCGCCGGCGCGGACAACATCTTTGACAAGGTGTTGCAACACATACGGTTCGTGGAGCGGGAGACGGGAGTGCGGGTGTTCCCCAGCATATCCTCAACGGTTCCCACGATCTCCCTGTACGCGTCAAACAAGGTCAGCGACTCCTGTTTCGAAGAAGCGGTGCGCATCCCCGAAGACCTCCTCGAATACGCCCGCGACTAGGACAGCGAAGGAGACGACGACGAGGGCGACGAGCCCGAGTGCCGCGAGGAGGAGCGCACACACGAGAGCGAGCAGGAGAGCCTAGAGAGCGCGCTGTCGTCACCAGCGATATGTGACATACCCGTGCGAGAAGAGACGCGCATCCAGACAGCGCCAGCTACAGGCAGGGACGCGCGAGAAGCAGCAGAGGCAGCGGGCAGTGGCGCGAAGCTGGACGTCATCTGCTACAGAGCGGGAATCGCGAGAACAGGCAGCAGCCACGCGTAGTGGCGAAGCCTGCAAGTCCAGGGTGAGAGAAACGGCGGCAGCCGAAGCGGGCGGCGGAGCGAAGCAGCAGGCGAGACGCAAGGTCTCGTTTGCACCGACCGCGAGGCTCCGGGTGGCGAGGACGAGGTCAGCGAGTTCGGCAACCACCTGAACGACATCTTCTGCGCGGGCACGTCCGTCGACGGACATAGGCCCGATATCGAAAGCGGCTGAAAGGAGGAGGGAGTGGAGGAGGACAAGGAAGAGGAGGAGGAGGAGGAGGAGGATATTTGGGGAGGAGGAAGAGGGAGGGGAGAGGAGGACAAAAAGGACAGGAAGAGGAGGGAAGAGGAGGAGGTGGAGGGGAGGAGTGGTGGAGGAGGAAAGGAAGAGGAGGAGGACCAGGAAGAGGACGAGGAGGAGGAGGAGGAGGAGGAGGAGGAGGAGGAGGACAAGAAGGAACACCCCCCCTGTGTGGCGCGCCGAGGACGGTCGGCCGACACGCCTGGCCCTGGTGACCATTTGCCCGAAAGGGCGGCAGATGCGGGGGGCGTGGATACAGAAAGGGGAGGAGGAGGAGGAGGAGGAGGAGGAGGAGGAGGAGGAGGAGGAGGAGGAGGAGGAGGAGGAGGAGGAGGAGGAGGGGGAGAGGAGGAGAGAGGAGGAGGGGGAGGAGGAGGAGGAGGAGGAGGAGGAGGAGGAGGCTAAGGGCGCAGCGTCCTTTGTTCGACTGGACGCAAGAGTGACCCGTCGCCGGAGTGACCTTTGGTGCGGGCACGCAGGGGTCCCCCGATCGATGGGCGCGATGCGCTGGGGGCCTCCAGGGTAGGGCACGGCGGCGTTGACGAACCCCTGGTGGCCCTCGAACGTCTGCAGCGGCGCGTACGTCTGTGCGTCCCTGCCCGCGCGCCCCTTCCGGTGAGAGGACGAAGCGCGCGATGTTGCCGCGAATGGGCGGGCGCACTGGCCTTCTCATGGAAGCGAGAGCGTCGAAAACCGAGGTTCGAGGATCTTGATTGTAGAAACATTTGTGGGCCTCACAGGAAATCCTCGCGGGCACGGGTGGATCCACCCCCACATTCTGGCCAGAACGGACCCCAACACGTGTCCAGGGGTTGGTCGTCGTCCTCGTCCTCGTCATCGTCCTCGTCGTCGTCATTGTCGTCGTCGCCATCGTCGTCGTGGTCGTCGTCGTCGACGTCATCGTCCTCTTCGTCGTCGTCGTCGTCGTCAACGTCGTCGTCATCGTTGTCGTCGTTGTCGTCGTCCTCGTCGTCGTCATCGGTGTCTTCGTCGTCGTCTTCGTCGTCGTCGTTGTCGTCGTTGTTGTCGTCGTCTGTCGTCGTTGTTGTCGTCCTCGTCTTCGTCGTCGTATTCGTCGTCGTTGTCGTCGTCGTCGTTGTCGTCGTCATCTTCGTCGTCGTATTCGTCGTCGTCGTCTTCATCATCGTCGTTGTCGTCAGCCCCCCCGTCGTCACCCTCGTCGTCTTCTTATGTTTCCTCGTATTATATGTTCCTCGTATGTTTCCTCCCATGTGATTCGTACTAGTGTTCGTTGTCTTAGTATGTTTCATATTGATAGTATTGTCATCGTTGTTATTATGTTCTGATTATTCTTAATATCCCTAGTATAGCTTTTATCGTGTCTATTTCTATTATTATTACTATGCCTTGCTTTCGTCTTTTATTTTCTGAAGATATTTGCGATGATCGCTGGGCCGCCCTTGCTAGCGCTGACTCACAGCATCCATTATGAGACCACTCGTTTCGCCCATTCCATTGCTCGTGCTGGGCTTTCCCTGTCTGCCGAATTCTCTGCGTATTCCACCGGGCCTTCTGCCAGCGAGATCACTATTTGTGTGCGTGGGGACTCGCAGTTGCGTCCCCTGCCCACTCTCCTGACAGCAGTCGTTCTGCGCACGCTTCGGGTTTCCAGCGTTCGTCTCACAGCTTCCAGCTTCGCCTCTATCCGCCAGAGGTCGAACCACCCGTGCGCGCCATTTGCTCGCGGACATCCACAGAGCTGTAACAATG
>CAUYUJ010002731.1:15000-86441 GCA_963575745.1 Prorocentrum cordatum
GGCTACCACTACTACTACTACTACTACCACTACTACTACTACCACTACTACTACTACTACTACTACTACTACTACTACTACTACTACTACTACTACTACTACTACTACTACTACTACTACTACTACTACGACTACTACTACTACGACTACAATTACTACTTCTACTATTACTACTACTACTACTACTACTACTACTCCTACTACTACTACTACTACTACTACTACTACTAGTACTACGACTACTACTACTATTACTACTACTACTACTACTACTACTACTACTACTACTACTACTACTACTACTACTACTACATCTAGTACTACGCCTACTACTACAACCACTCCCACTACTACTACTACTACTACTACTACTACTACTACTACTACTGCTACTGCGACTACTAATACGATCAGTGGTAGGAATACCTGCGATCGAAAGACTACAAACTGTCACTGCCACTGCTACAAGTGGTGATACACAGCTGCACGTGTGAATCCGCCCCCGTGCTCAGAGGCACGAAGTGGAGTGTCCTCAGGTCCCTCAGAGTCCACTGCACTGGCTAATGGATTGCGTTTCCTCCGCCGCCTCCTCAACAACCCTGATCCACCAAAAAACGTTCCCCCAAGGTTTTCCACAGTGGCTGTGGAAACACGTTCGCCAATATCTTGGCAAGACTTCGGGACAACGTTTGGCCACGTAGGCGTTTCCAAGAGGCAGGGGGCGGTAGTGGTTCGCCGTAAGCGTCTTCGGAAAAAGGACATGATTACTGCCAGTAGAATGGTTCCGACTCGCAGGACAAGACTGACGCTTCTAAATGATTGAGCCTGCGCATCTCTCAACTTCAATCAAGAATGAGACCACAGTCCGCTTACGGTAACGGAAGGACGAACCTGCGCGCACTACGGTCCGCTTACGGCAACGGAAGGACGAACCTGCGCGCAGAACGAAGGAAGGTCGCCAACATCCCTCCAACTCTGTGGGCGTGGGTGGTTTGCCGAATCGTGTCTTCCGACCCACTTCTTCCGTTTCGAAGACGGGCTTAGACCGTCGCCTACCCCGTTCCCAGGTGTCTGGACGGGGAGGACGGCTCTCCGGCGAGCCCGAGGCGCCTGCCGAACAGACTCCAGCTTCGGTGCACCCATTGTCCATCCTTTGCTGCGCGCTCCCCCGCCACTCTTCTCACGGCAGGTCGCGGATTTGGTTTCGGGGTGGGCTGGCGGGAATGCGTAAAGCGTCAAGGGGATGCTTCCGAGCACGGCCGCGTTCCTGCGCGCAGTCAAAGAGTCGCGAGTGTGTGCTGAGTGGAGCGCACAGTGCCTCCTGTGAACTTTGAGTCTGCCCATCGTTTCTCTGTTAGGTTCCATCCCCCTCCCCTCCCGATTCCCACAATCCAACGCCAAACCTAGATTTCTTCCTCATCCATGCATGTGACCTCCCGGCAAGCTGGGTCGAAATTCGGCAGCTTCGTATATCTTCTCATCTGCTCTTCAGGTGTGTCGGCCCTGTCTCCAGCAGCGCCATACCTGACCACTTCAGGCCAAGCTTCAGGATCAATGTACACGCTGCAGCCGTTTTGACTTATGCAATCCGCATCGAGTTGAGCGAACACACCCGTCATAACCCACCTTACACCGTTCGCTGCTATCCTGGGAAAGCCTGGATACTACGCGACCAATTCATCGATCGATCCGCTACAGCAACAACTGGCAACTGGGGAAATCTTCAACTATGCTCCTGGGGAACCATTCACGGCACATGCACAGAAACATAGGACCCAGTCCAACAAAGTGGCCGCCACGGCGCCGCGGGCAACCATGCCTCCTGGCAAACCACCGGCCGCACGTAGGACCCCAGGCACGAGACCGTTGGTGCGCGGCTTTTGGGGGGCGCGGGGAGGGCAAGCCCAAAGAGCGCAGGCCGCTGGTGTCGCATCGCATTCAGCGATCGGGGGGGCCCCAATGAGCCCGCACCAGAGGTCACTCTGGCGAAAGGCCACTCCTGCGTGCCGTCGACGCCAGCAGGCCGCGGGCGATCGGGCCACTGCGCAATCCCAGGCCGTGGGGAAGCTGTACACGCCGGTCGGAAGAAGTAAGTAGAACCATGAAGTAGGAAGGCGGATGTAGTGGATTGGGTCCAGGTCCTCCCAAAGAAGAACAAAACGCAGCAAAGGCATGCCGGTTCTTGAAGCAGGAGGGCGTTTGAAGCAGATTGGGACCTGGGAATCCAAAAGTACTTGCTTTCAACGACCAGCGTGTAACGCCGCGCACGAAAACCACGACGCGAACCCTCGACCCGACCTTTCTACGACGCTCCTCGAGACGGACCGAGCCACAAGGACCCCACGGCACGAAAGCCACGACACGAACCCTCGACCCGACCTTTCTACGACGCTCCTCGAGACGGACCGAGCCACAAGGACCCCACGGCACGAAAGCCACGACACGAACCCTCGACCCGACCTTTCTACGACGCTCCTCGAGACGGACCGAGCCACAAGGACCCCACGGCACGAAAGCCACGACACGAACCCTCGACCCGACCTTTCTACGACGCTCCTCGAGACGGACCGAGCCACAAGGACCCCACGGCACGAAAGCCACGACACGAACCCTCGACCCGACCTTTCTACGACGCTCCTCGAGACGGACCGAGCCACAAGGACCCCACGGCACGAAAGCCACGACACGAACCCTCGACCCGACCTTTCTACGGCGCTCCTCGAGGCGGACCAACCAGAAGGACCCCACGAGCCCTTGCGTCGGGACGATCGCGCCCGTCGTGTTCCCGCTCCGACGCCTGGGGAGGGCTCGACCAACCAAGCGGCCACGAGTGTTGTGTCGGGCAGGTCCTCCTACAGGCGATGCTTGAAAGAAATATTGAGAATAGTCAAAGCATACTTTTTCGTCGATTCTGCAACCACTAAAAAAATACTTGGGGAATGCTCCAAACATACTTCGGAAACGCCGCGATCCCTGCTGGAGGACAGTCCTGTTTTCGCGATGACCCCCTTGCGTGTTTCGGCACGCGTGAAATGCGCAGCTCCTGGCGGTGACGGCTGGAGACTCGGGTCCGATCCAGGGTGCTGCTTGGCCGTGCATGCCCTGCACAGTACAATAGACACATAGCGTCGGGGCGTTGACCTAAAGAGCCCTAAATAAGGAACGAGGCCTCTGTTTCCATAAGCTGAACTTCAATTTCCCATCGGAGGCCTAAGAATAGCCTGAGGCAAACTGCAAAACAGCTAAGGAAAAACTCAGCCCCTCCCGCGCGAAAAGGGTTCCTTCTTCGGCGCCCCGACTGCACGACAGGAGAGAGCCTGCTGCAAGAGAGATCCTGGGGCACGCTCTTCGCCGGTCTCTGAGGATCCTGCGGTGTCCCAGGAGCTGCTGCGGGTCCCTTGCTTGGAAGGGTGAGCGCGTTGTTAAAGGTTACATCTGCGTTATAAGGATTGTGCAGAGTTGCCAGGAGTTGAGCATGGTGTGCCAAGTATTTACTAAGTATGTTGGCAACTGTTAGCAAACACATTTAGCACATACATACGCAACGTTTACTAAGGTTCTTAGCTAAGTTCCCAAGGAGTTAGCTAAAGGATTAGCTCGCTGGGCCAAGAGTTAGCCAGCCAGTTAGCTAACTCCGCTAACTATGTTACTAAATCGAAACGATTGTGTTTTTGCGCCCTACATCGTGGAAAAATCCTCTCGTCTTGGCAAGGATTCCCCAAGGGGGGCCCCGCATTTCAGATCCAGCCCCCCCCCCCCGCGCGCCGAAGTGGCGAGGCTGTCCGCCACAGGGCCACCAGCCACCGACACAAGATGGACACCAGCGGGAGGAGGAAAAGTAGCAGCTGCAAGGGCAGGAGGAGAGAGGAGGAGGGGGGGCAGCATGAGG
The DNA here is from genome assembly GCA_963575745.1 of Prorocentrum cordatum. Lineage (NCBI taxonomy): Eukaryota > Dinophyceae > Prorocentrales > Prorocentraceae > Prorocentrum > Prorocentrum cordatum. Next base: position 18,890 of record CAUYUJ010002731.1, read on the forward strand.
AGCAGGAGGCGCAGGAGCAGGAGGCGGAGGAGCAGCAGGAGGAAAAAAAACATCCCCCCCCTCCTCCTCTCTCCCTTCCCCCTATAGTGGGAAGGGAGAGAGGAGGAGGGGGATGATGTTTTTTCCTTTTCCATTGCTCAGCCCCAAAGAGCTAATGGATGCATTACCTGCACTTGGTCACCGTTGCCGATGTGTGTCAACACCTCAACGATGCTGAACAAATCTGCGATCTTCGGAAGCCCATGTTTCCTCCAAGTGCTTTGCCACGTTGTTTTCGCAACCATTTGAAACGGCTGCACGGCAAGATACGGAGTTCCAGACGTGCAGGCAAAGAAACAAACCCTACCTACTGTCCAGGCGGGCCCATCTTTCATTGCTATTACGCCGCCTGCCCATGCGACGTCGTAGTCTGAAAAGCGAGCTTTCCCTGACGTCATGTGGTCTTCCTCACCGAAAGACCCCACTAGGAACTGCAGCATTTTTTTGACGGCTTCCTCGGGGCGACGAGTCCACAGCGAAGGTCGAGCCAAGGGGCGTCTACAAGATTATGCAACGTCTGACTGAGAACACTTTTGATCACGCCACTGCAGTCCTTCCTTGCTACAGTCTTCTGCCCATTTGAGCACAGACTTGTGCTTGCGCTCGAGACAAAGCGTATTCGGTGAGTATCCAAAACGGTTCACGTACGAGGAGTGATGCAATATTGAATGGTGCTTCCAAAGAAAATACGATGGCCCCCATGCTGCTGTGAATGCACGTAGGTAATTTTCAGTTGCTGTCTTCACAGCGTCCCCTGGTACTTTTAGCTTTGGTCCGTACCATAGCATCTGAATAAGAATCGACAAAGTGACCACTGCTTCGCATGTGCGGTTATACATATTCGTAGGTCTGATCACCTCTCGGAAGTAATGTGCCAGGGGTATGTGAATGGAAAGTGCTTCGCTTTGTGAGCATTTCCAGCTCTCTGCCTCCATGCTGCTAGCCGATCGCTTCGGACAAAACATTTCGATTCCACACGCGCCCTTGCTGCCAACTCGTCGCGGCCACGTGACCTCGGACAGCCATCGAAACACGTGGGACGGACCTAATCTTGGACATAAATCTTTCATTGCCAAAAATACTGTAATATGAAAGCAACCTGAAAGCAAGTTATGGGCCCAATCGAACACATTCTGTTGAGTTGGATCAAATAAATATGCCAAATGTGCGTCGTGAAAAAGATTGAACGGCGCATGGTTCCACCCAAGTCGTCTTTCGCGATCCTCGAAGTCGCCCTTTGACATACGAGGAGGCTTGGAAAAGTCCAACAACCGAATGATGGTCATGATGGTGTCTCTTGTGTGTTGCACGCATTGGTCCAAGCTAACGATGGACGAATAGTCTTTCAGGAACGTAGCGGGACCTAGGAACTCCGAGCCTTGCCAGTTTTTGCTGCAAACGTTACGGCAGACGGGGCAACATTTGACACCGCTCGAGCCTTTATTGCACCATATGCTGTGCAGCGCCGCCTCGTCAGCAAGCACGCTAGCGAGGTTTGCCCATATCTTCATGCTGCTGCCATCAGCCAATTCAAAGGATACTCCAGAGTAGCGTAAGTCATGGCCTGACGGGCCGAAGCATTTTTTCAGTACACCACCGACAAGTTGTGCCACCCCTGCTTCGCACTCCGAAACCTCTGTGGCTTTGACGGCCGAGATTGGCAGCCAAAAGTCCCCCTTGGATAGCGCTGGAGCGCCATATTCCAGAAATGCTATATATATAGATGCACTCTAATGCGCGCTTGTTCCACTGCTTCATTTTATTACCTGGCTTTGCCTGGTCATTGTACAAGATCAAACTCCAAGGGGATGCAGGGCTGCACGGGTGTCGGTCGAAGGTCTCTTTCACGAGTGCACTGAATCGGCCACGCTTCGCAGCCTCGAAAATCAATGGAATAGGGTTCGCCATCATCAGCCTTGCCTCGTCCCCTGTGCGCTTGCGCAGCAGAACCTGCACGGAGGAGGAGGGGGAGGAGGGGGAGGAAGGAATGGAAAGGAGAGAGGACGATGGTCCCTTCTTCAGTTTCAAAAACTCAATTTCTCTCTGGGGCTCCACTCCAAAAAACCCGAGCTTTCGAAACATCAATTTACTCCAGGAGAATCGACCCCCCCCCAAAAAAAAAAAACGAGCAAGGAGATGAGAAAGTAGTTGAGAGGGGGCCAAGCAATCTTACATTTCTGCCCCCAGCACCTCTGTCAGAAGAGGACCATATGGAGTTACAATGTTTGCATCCAAGTCTCGGGCATCACGTATATCCTTGGTCGAGCAAGCCTCAGGTAGGTCACGAGCGTGAGATACTAGGGAAGCCAATGCTGACTGGGTGACATGAGGTATCGAGTTTCTCACGCAGTTAAGTTTTCGGAGTTTGGCTTCTCGGGGCTCCATGCTTGAGCCCAAATGGCTACGGGGACGGCGATGAGTGGAGGCAACATTATGAATGCATCGGTAGTGAGCATGCGTTGGTACCACTCTCACGTCGGATCTTCCGTCCAAGGTTTCGGCTAGACTCGATGGGGCCATCGCTCCCCTCCCGATCCCCCCTCCAGAGGTCAAACTCCTAGAGGCACTTTCCTTCCTAATCCTCCTTCTCTTCGGATCCTCATCCAAATGAAGCTCCACACGAGCGCCTATGACGTGGCTGATGATAACGCTGGTGATGTTACTATGGTGATGTTACTATGGTGGTGATGTTGACGGTGATGATACTATGGTGGTGATGATCGTGGTGATGTTGATGGTGATGTTACTATGGTGCTGTTACTATGGTGGTGATGATCGTGGTGATGATGATGGTGAAGAGGAAGAAGAAAGTTCGTTGGTGGTGGAGGAGGAGGAAGAGTACTAGAATTCGGATGTATTTTTCAAAAGAGGAGGGGGATGCGACGAATGATGATGGTGATGATGGTGGTGATGATGGTGGTGAGGTGGATGATTTTTTCTTGCGCTGAAGCTCTGTGCTTCGAAGCTCTCTCTGTGGTAACTTGCAACTAGAGACATGCCATATTGCACGGAAGTCGTGGCGGTGCACAACGAAGGAGCCCTAACAAGGGCGTCATGCAAGCTCGTTTCCCCAATTGGCTAAAACCGAACCGCAGGCAGCCATCTAGCAACGAGCATCGAAACCCCAATAACGAATTATCATGAAATTGCTCCTGACAAGCGAACTCACCGAGCGTTGCAGGATTTGATGAAAGCCACTGCTTGCTCGAAGGACTGCTTCCTATTTGTCCCAAACTTGAAGGTTTTCTCCCTGCCCACGGCGGACACGTCTGGCCAGACCCTCCACCCGCCCTTGGATGCACTTGGAAGGATCTTGCCGCCCATGAACTCCACCGCTGTCCCCGCAACCTTGGGCATGTGAGGGACGGCTGCAAGAACTGCTGGAGCAGCCGCTGGCCTCTTCATTGGGCCAGCATGGGCTGGCGCAGCCTTGCGCTTGTTCGTGGCATCGGTGTCAGCCGCTTCCAGCTTCGCAAGGAAGGCGTTGACCTTGGCGTCGTAGTTCTCGTCGTGGAAGTCGAGCTTCGCGAGGAAGTCTGCGACGAGAGCTTTCTTTGTCTTGCCCTTTGCCCTGGCAAGCGCTGCCTTCTCCCTGGCCTCCTTCAGGATGTTCTCGTGCTCAACCTCCATCGTGTGGATATCTGCCAAGGCGTCGCTCGCGCCAGCGGCCGCAGGGACGGGCTTCTTCATCGGGAGCGCATGCTGATCGAGCGCTGCTCGCCACGGCTGCGTTGATGATGGGGCTTCGAGTGGGGGAGCCATCGCGGCCAGGAGGTCCTGAGACCCACTGGCGGGCGAATCCCCTTCTGGACCACCACGCGCAGCCAGGGCCAGGGCAAGCGTTGGCTGCGCGCCTGCATTGCCCGCGGGATCGGCATCTCGGGGACTCCCCACAGGCGTTTCTGGACTGTCAGAGGCGGACCGCACCGACTGAGCCTGCTGTGCCCTCACCTCTGCGAGGTTAGTGGCCGCACTTGCGCCGCTGCGGCCTGGCCGACCCCTGTCGCACATGTGAAGCCAAGGCGCGTCGCTTCCAGGGGGGCCCTGGGATTGCATCCCCTGCAGCATGCTTGCTCCCAGCATCATCGCCTGCTGCTGGGTCAAGCTCATCTGCGAGACTGCGCTCATGAGGCCTTGCACTGCCCCTTGAGGGCGGAGGTTGCCGAGGTCGAGTGGCTGGCGCTGCCCCATATGCGGCACCATCGCTTGATAGCGCTGCTGCGAAGCGGCTGGCGGGCCGACCTCATCTCTGACCTGCTTGCTGGTGTTCCTGCAAGCCACCATGCCGCGAATCTTAGCGAAGTTCGCGCAGATGCACTGGATCGGCGGGTCGTCCGCGTCTGGGTACATGGCCGAGCGGATGCACTGGGGAAGCTCTGATGGGAATTCAGGCCACGACTTGAGCACCGTGAGCCTCGCATACAGAAGCGGCTCAGCCGTTTGGCTGAAGTCTTTGCCCATGGAGTGCACCAGGTCGTACATGATCTTCTTAGTTACGTCAGAAGTCCAGCACTGGCTCGCAAGAAGTGTCACCATTTCTGCACAAGCTGGGCTCGACGGCTTGTAGAAGCCCCCCTTGCACAAACGGTTCACGATCACCATCGTCTTGGTCGCGGCGTTGAACGCGGCGGACGGATCGCGGATCAGCTCCAAGTCCTTCGCGGTCATATAGTTGAGGATGCTGCCTGATTTCGCCCACTTCTGCGTGTCGTGAGGTGCCAGCCCTGGCGAAATCCTCGACATCGTGAGCTTCTGCTCCACTGCTAGCGAAAGCTCTTGCTTCTGATCTACAGTGAAGCCCGAACGAGAGATGGCCATCAGGAGGTCTGACGTATCGTCGCTGCTGAGAGACTGCTGCAAGGTGCGGATCATCGCGCAAAGCGACTGACCCAAGCATACCATCACGCGAGCCGTGTTAGTAGGGTCAGAGTGAATCTGAGCATGTGCCTCGATGACGCGAGCACTGCCACGAATCTCCTCAAGAATCCGTTCAACGGACGCCATGGTTGAAAGAGAACGCGTGAACTTGAGCCCAAAAAATGACTACGATTTCAGCCCGCGAGCAGGTCAAACAGAGTGTTTGATTTCGACTACGATCGACCGATGATTTCGATTTCGAAAGGGCTGGTCGACGACGATCGACCGAGGCTTTCGATTTCGAAAGGGCTGGTCGACGACGATCGACCGAGGCTTTCGATTTCGAAAGGGCGGGTCGACGACGATCGACAGAGGTTTTCAATTTCGAAATGCCTGGTCGAAACCAGCTCCCAGGGCAACCAGTTATTTTTTATCAATCGCTTGGAAAATCCGGCATTCTTTGGTTGTGCTTCCCATGCGTAAACGTCATGACCAGCTGTGTTTCCTACCACGAAGTGGGCTATATAACGAGCCAGCGTCCCTTTTGTCGTGGCCCAACTCTCAGACACAAGCTCCCCCAGAGACCACAAACGACACAGATGTCGGGCGGTGCATGATGTGGGCATCATGCAAACACGCAAAGCCTAGGGCATAGGACATGACCAGGTGGGAGGAGAAATCCCATGCCCAAGAATGATGGTGGTGATGATGGCGATGATGGTGATGATGGTGATGATCATGACCAGTGTGGTGGTGATGATGGTGATGATGATGATGATGACGATGATTTGTTTTGCTTTGCACTGCTCGTGCCCCCTGATCTTGCCACGGCATTCGCGTCGCCCCACGCGCGCGAGACACAGCAGCCCAGCCTATGCCCTCGCACAGCAGCCGTGCCGTCACAGTGCCTCACGAATCCGCGCTGAGCTCGTCAGCCTTGCGCTTGGCCGCCGATGACTCCTCCTGGCTCATTAAAACCTCTGCCTGGAACTTGAAGAAAACCCAACGGAACACATCATTCTCAAGCAAGAGCGACGCCGATGAAGGCGAAATCTCACACGGCATATGTGTCTCCACGGCGGGCACCACAACGCCTTCGACTTCAAATTGAGGAAGCGTCACTTGTACAGTCTTCGAGTCTGCGTCGGCCACGAGCTTTCTCATAGCCGCACTCGCCTGCCTCAGCTGATACAAGGAGCGGCGTGGGGCTTCGTCCTGCATGGCCTGATTGGCCTGACCAAGATCCGCCATGGTAGCCTCCGTCTGAAGCGTGCACAGGATGGTGATGACGCTGCTGACGTGCTTGTTGTATGCCTTCTTCCCCGAGAACCAAGCTTGGAGGCCCTTGTCACCCCTTGACAAGACTGCGAAACGAACTCCTCCAACCTGTTTTATGGGACACCCGCACCACGGGGGAAGCTTGTCCCTTGCACGGCCGACCGCGATCGACTCCTCGAACGCGATGCTATCACACTCGAGGCGGTCGGCCATTGCAGCAGCCGAGTGTTTGTCAGCCCGCAAGAATTCCAAGGAACGAGCTCCGATCTGACAAACGGCTGCGGTCGAAATGATGACGACGCGATTGCGACGTTGAATGGCGCGATGAATGGCGTGGTTGTGATGAATGTGCTAATTGGAATGACTGCACGTGCATGAATGTACATGTTGCTGGATGCGATGAATGGTGTCGTGAACGTGATGTAGGCGTGATATCTACAGTAGCGCAATCCTTTCTAGGATGCTTACCATGACGCCTCAATTATACGACGCCACGGCTGGTGCCGCTTCTCTCTCCTGGTCAGAACGCGAGTGGTATCATGAAACACGCCACACCCCTGCTCCCCTAACTCTGGACACCCCGCGCGGATAGCACCAGCATAAGCATAAGCATAAACATAAGAATAAACATATGCATCGGCATAAACATAAGCATAGACATACGCAGAAGCATAAACGCAAGCATAATCATGATCATAGTCATAAGCACAATCATAAGCATAAGCATGGGCATACGCATAAGAACAAGCATAATCATACTCATACGAATAAACATAAAGATAAATATAAATCAGCATCACCATCATGATCATAATCATAAGCATACGCATAAACATAAAACCATAAATCATACGCATAAGCATAAGCATACGCATACGCATAACGGGGCTACACCGAAAGCCCAAGGGGCCGCGTTCGCATTTTACTCGGAACCATTTCGGCACACGGCCCCATAGGGAGCTTCACCAGCGCCTCTGCAAGGCAAGGTGCAATGTCCCGTCGTGCACTGTGTTGCTACTGGGTCCTCCTCCTCCTCCTCCTCCTCCCCCTCCTCCTCCTCCTCCCTATCCTCCTCCTCTTCCACCTCCCTCCTCATCCGTCTCCTCCCCCCTCCCCCTTCCCGTTCCTCCTTCTCCTCCTCCTCCTCCTACTCCTCCTCCTACCCTTACTCCTCCCCATCCATCCTCTGGAGCAGGAGGAGGAAGGTGACGATGCTTTTTCCAGCGCTCAGAAAGGGGGCACCCGCAGAGAACAGGCTATGTCGCTTATGTTGATGCCAGGCCAACAATCGCACCAACCATGCACAGGCTATGGGGAACAGACCTCGTGTAGTAGAAGCGGCACCGTACAATGGAAGTACGTGCGTGCAAAAGCAAGCGGGGCAGCGCGAGCTGCAAGCGAGGCCCAATCGTGTCCCAGAAGCCAGGTTGAGTGCCACTCAGCGCGGCAAAGATAACAACATCAAATCAGATGTTCCACCCTCGTCCTCCTGGCTATTTTTTTTGTGTTTTTGTTGGTGGCCAATTTCCTGGCATATGTAAGTCTCGGTGGGGAGCTGTCTTACTTTCGGCGCTTCCCATCAGTGCGATCGTCCGTGGTAGTAGTCCTCTTCGAAGGACCACGGACATACAGAAAATCACCTGGCTTAATTACACGCTGGTTCTGCAGAATCGGCACTTGGACGGGGAAGATGCCCAGCGCGTCGCCTACGTTGGGCGGGCTGGTCACGTGCACAGTGTTGCTCACGGCAATTTTTTTCAAAATCATATTGACTGACTCACCGGGAGGCGCTTCACCGATGCACCAAAATGGCGGAGTGAAGTCATGGTCATTGCCTTTGCAAGACCACTGCTGCTGGAAGCTGAACGACGTTGGGGGCGAGTCCAGCAACTTACCCAAGTCGACATGTTTGTCGGGGCACGCTACCTCCACTTTCCTATCCTTGATGTTCTTGCTGACTGGGACGAGTGTCAACTCACCGACAGCGTACGCTTTTGACGCGCGAACTGCCACTGGATTGGTAAATACTTCCAAGCCGTCGTACACATGTGAGAATCTCTCACTCATGCGCACCAACGCAATCGTGATGTGTGCTGTCACGTTCATCACTTTCCAGCTGTCGCATTGTTCTGGCACTGACAACAAGAAATCGACCTTGCTTTGGGGCTTCTGGGTGGTGATAATGTATTTGTCTTTGAGATCAGTCAAGCCGACGGTCAGCTCAGGCTCCGTGTCATGCACGCCAGTTGGGATAAGTTTACACAACCTGCCATCGATGGTGGCAATCTTGAAGAGCACACAATTGACGGCGGGGTCTGGTTTCTTGGCCTTGACGATGGCATCGGGCTTGTAGCCCAGTAGAGATAATTGAAACTTGGGGTCTTTCACATTCTCCATTGTCTGCTGCGCTACTTGCAACGTTTCCACACCGCTGGCCGATGATGAAGGCTCTGTCGTGCTCGGTGGAACCTCTACTGTGGGCACCTACGCATGGAGCTCAAATCCACAATCACCCAGGCACCAAGATCACCGCAACATATCCCGAAGACTCACGCTTCACTGCCTGATGTCTTGGACAGCCAGCTGGTGAATCTAAGGCACATGTGCGGCGACCTTGGCGCGGCGAGTTGCGGTTTCCAGCTCAACTCAAGGCCAGGTTGCCGACATTCCAAGCTCAAGATTTCCTAACTAAGCTCATGCGACAAAACGCCAATGTGGATGATGATATGTAGTAGTAGTAGGGAGGGGGGGCGGAGGACGGGAGGAGGAGGACAGGAGGAGGACGGGATGAGGATCGATGATGCTTGGAATGCCCATCAACGTGGCCCTGAGGGGGATGGGGTGCACCTTCGGCGGACCTTTCGTAAGTATACGTTTGTTTTTTCACCCATGGGTTGGCCACAGTCGTGCCAGTGCGCGCTTTCAACGCATCCAAGAACACTTGTCCGCACACCTCAAGAAATTTATGATCCACGGCCTCGGGGGACTGCTTCCCTTTTTTGATTAAGAAATATAAAATGCGTACGTCGTGGCACCCAATCAACCGTAATTTTTCATGCTCATCCAATTCCACATCAGCAACGATCTCTCTGGCCTGGTCCATCATAGTTTCGGCTTTTTGAATAGTTTCCAACTCGCTTGCCTTGGTAAGCCTGTTAATATCCGATTCTTTGATATTGCAACTTTTTTGATCAATTATTTTTTCAACCGGCGAAAGAAATTGCGCCATCATCGCTGCAACCCTCACGCGAGGGAATTGTGTTATTGTGTTCCATTTGAGCCCAGCCAGCTTGTCAAAGTAGCTTCCACCTAGATGGCCCCATGCTGAGCTTGCCGAACTCGGCGCTTTGAAAAGCACACTCCGTATGTCTTTTGCCTCCTCGATCTGCTCCTTGGTTGTCACGGCTGCGAATCGTTGAAGGCTCTTGGCCCAGCTCGCCCAAAAAGGTTCCGACAATAACGACGTGGCGACGGCTGCTTCCCATGCATCTGCATCGTTGGCCCCCCCAGATCTTTGTGCACCGTAGTTCGCGTGCATAGTGATGAGGCCTTCCATTTCTGAAATTTCCAACGTCCCTTTGTGGTTCAACGCAGCCTGTCCAATCGAAACGAGTTTAGGAAATTTCAAAGAAACATCCATCGCTATGATCGTCCATTCAAACCCGAACTTGAGAGGCTGGACAAGCCCAGGGCTCTTGTGGATCAGAGACTCTTCATCGAGGCACCCATTGTGAGAAATCCCTTCGACGTCGCACGGGAGCTTGGCACCGATCGCCCTCAAGAATAGATTGCCATGGCTCCCGCCGAAGCTGGCAGCATACATCGATGAAAAGTAAGGCAGCCCATGCATGTTGGACATACCGTTGTTATATGTCAAGTGCTCTTCATATGTTCGGGTCCCATGACGCATCTCGATTGCAAAGTTTCCCTCGTTCGCCTTACGATAGCTGTAGCCAGCCTTGACGTGTTTACATCCATTGTTCAAAGCGTCCTGAACGCTCACTCCCAGCCCGCCCCTGTTGCCACGATGGACGCCCATGAACTTAGCCTGCGCGACTGATTTCCATAGAAGCGTTGGGTGTTCCGATAGTACATCAATAATTCCATCGAACGCTTCGATTGCTTTTTTATCGTGATCAAATTTTGAAATGATGCGTGCAATCGGCTCCTCAATTTGTTTCAAAGCATCCACCGTCTCACGGTCCGTCCGAAAGTCTGCGCTGTAGTCTGCAGACATTGTGTATTCGGATTGCAGAAAATCCTGGTGCACCAGCAAGGTGCTCGAGCCCAAATGGCTAAGGAACACACCGCTGAGCTTCCCAGGAGCCCACGAAAGTAGTGACAGTTTCGTTAGGAGCCCACGGAATTGGTGACAGTTTCGCTGTTCGCAGTCCCATAGGTTTCATTGCGACCTGGCTGGGATACTACTCCGCTGGACCTCCCAGGGGCCCGCTAACTCATTTAGCTAAACCCGCTAACTCACTTAGCTAGCCCCGTTAACTCAGTTAGCTAACCCCGCTAACTCTCCTTACTAACATCAGCGAACCACTTAGCTAATCGCAGTAACTCTCTTATAAGTATCCCGCTAACTCTACGCTAACTACACGATGGAATTGTTAAGCGTAAGTAACGATAGGGGATAAACCCTACAAGCCGCTGACTTCTTTAGTAACACAATGGCCAACATGCGTAAGCAAAGTAAGTGTTTAGGGCGCGTAGCGCTACTTACCAGGATGTAGTAGGAGTTCCTGGTGGGTTGGCGGGTAGATGTAAGGAGGTTGGCGGGTAGATGTAAGTCGTTACAAGACCCCCAAACGTTGCCAAGGCCGGCTTCCTTCCAAGTGGGGCCATCGGTGGAGGTGGGATCTCCGCGGGGCACCTGCCTGCAGGCCAACCTTTACCAGCCTCGAACGTACCCCTATCCCTGAGATGGACACGCCAAAAGGCGATGACAATCTTAGGGGTTCGCACTCAAAAAAAATAAGGGAATCCCTAAGATTGGCATCGTGATGCCAATCTTAGGGATAGGCGCAGGCCGCCGGCGCGGTGGCCGCGCCGCCGCCGGGGCGCCCGCTGCGGGCGGTCCGCTGGGGAGGGGCAGGGCGAGGAGGGAGGAGGGAGGAGGGAGGAGGGAGGAGGAGGAGGAGGAGGAGGAGGAGGAGGAGGAAGAGGTGCCCAGCATAGGGATAGGGATATGTCCCAGGCCGGCAGGACCTGGGCGAGGCCCTCGCCGTCGCCCTGCACGGGGGGGCGCGCTGCCCGGACCGCGGTGCGCCCCGGTGGTGCAGCGAGGCCCTCGCCGCCGAGCACCCGCGGGCCGCTGCCGCCGTGTCCCCGGGGCTCGGCGGGGAGGGCGAGCTGCACGGACCCTTCCAGGGGTTATATTTCTTTGCTAATCTCGTCTATATTTTCGATTGCCTCTGCAGCTTATGTGCATGCATCAGGAGCTTCTTATGATGGTATTTGCGGAATGTACGTTTTAGAAGCAATTGTGGTTTATGATAATGAATCAACTCTTCGGCCCCTCTCGTGTTGCTCCCAACGTACTCGAGGACCACCTCCCGGAAAGAAGCTCGAGCACCCAGAAAAAAGCATCGAGGCAGTGTCGAACGAGCATCGCCTCCCAGGGCCCGACACGTGGAAACACTCCAGATTCGGTACTTTCTTGGTGCTCGAACTTCCTTCTGGTGATCAAGGCCAAAGTAAGTTGGAACATCATTAATTTTAAAGAAGGGGGGAGGAGAAAGGCGACAACGACGACGCCGACGAGGCAGAAGAGGGGAAAAGAGAACACTGATCTGAACTGCCGGCATCGAGGACGGGGATCCAGTGCTCCGTCTTCCCGCGCTGGCTCACAAGAACTCCGCCCGAGAGCGCACCAACTCTAGCAGGAAGCGGCCGATCCCACTCCGGCGGCGCGAACTCCGCCCTCCCTCCCTGCATACCTCCTTTCCAGTGTGCTGTAGCGTTCGCATCCTTCCTCCTCTTCCTCCTGCTCCTCTCCATGCTCCTTTTGGAGGCATGGAAATGGGCACCAACACCAACACAGGGGGCTGCCTCCACAGGGGGAAGATGATCCTAGATTTCGGTGCTGGTGGTAATATTTCGGTCACCTTGGAGGCCAGAAATGTTCTGATAGATTCTAAGAACACTTCGTGCAGACCACAAAAAAGGTTCTTAGAACATTCTCTGGTAGGCCTCTAGGCGAGCCAGGACGCTTCGCCGCTGCTTCAGAGAAAGGGCGCGCTCCTCTGGCGGTCCAGCAGAGAGGCCGGCTGCCGCGACGGGTACAGCGGCCTCGGGAAGCCGCAGAGAAGGGTGAAGGGGGACGAGGAGCAGCAGGAGGGGAGGCAAAGCAAGGGAAGGGGGGGGGAGGTTGAGGGGAGGCGGACGAGGAGAAGGGACGGAGGATGACTGCGAGGAAGAGGGGGACGAGGAAGAGGCGAAGAGGAAGGATGGAATGGGATGAAGAAACAGAGGAAGAGGAACATGGGGAGGAGGAGGGAAATGAAGAGGAAGAGGAGGGAAGGAAGAGGGGGACGAGAGGATTGGGCAGCTTATTGCATTCTAAGGCGTCTAGGAGAGAAGGGAATAGAGGATGTCGAGAAACAGCAAGGAACGGCGGAGAGGAAACAAACAACGCCAAAACATATCTACATACATATACAGACACAGCATCATCACCATCACCACCACCACCATCACCATTATCATCACCATCACCATCACCATCACCATCACCATCACCATCACCATCACCATCATCATCATCATCATCATCATCATCATCATCATCATCATCACCATCATCATGATGTAAAAATAGGCCTTCGTACTCTCAGCTGAGCGTCGAGATTGATGAACCCCGTTCGCGCCTACGAACAGTTATCCCTTCGAGACTGGGATAATTGGATGTTACTCATCGCTTCCACAGCCCAGGTTTGAGAGCATTCCTCCAGGGTACACCACCTCATTCTCGATCTCGACCCACCCCGTCTCCCTCCCCCCAAAAAATGCTCGATACGGCTTCTAGCCAGTCCGCCTGAACCCTCTGATGAGGAGGCGGGGGAGGAGGGCATGCTGGGAGGGCGGCAAATGAGGTGGAAAGAGATAGTGCGTAAACCCTTCGAATTGACGCTTCGCACCCGAGGCTGCTAGCTCCAGAAATCGCGCGAGCTGCTACACGACGACCGCATGGCACACCACAGCCCTTCAACCATCTACTATAACGACGACGTGCATCACGACTGGAAACTTGAGCCTGAATCGTCGAATTGCACGATATGCGAGAACACTGGGCAGCCAAGATGGCAGCCAAGATAGCGGCCGAAAACACCCGCTGCTGAAAATACTATCGGACATAATTATGCGCGGAACTCGTCTTTGTAGGTCGACCTGTGCACAACCTTCGCGCGTCCTGGTAAAACCTTCGTCTGCCCCGTCAGGAACGATGAAAAAACTATAGCCGTGTTGAGAGACATGGTAATCATGCTGCGGTACACGTGGGTCGCCTGGAGCACTATGCGCGTCTCACTCGGACTCTGGACTCAGGAGGAATAAAAGGAGGAGGGCAAGGAAAAGCAGACCCCCACCGGAGGGAGGAGGCGGAAGAGAAGAAATGCAAGGTCTCCCGGGGAAACTGGTAAAATAGATGTACATATATGTTGTTGGTCGGAACGGCTTTATATACTTCGTATCTTAATGCAACCCAAACATGCGCCCTCCTTCTCAGGTGCTGCCCCCTGACGAAACGAGCCCTGTGTCGGGTGCGCGTGGGCGCTCCTTGCCTTGGAGGGCCTGCCTGCCCACGCGATTCGCCGCGTCTGACTGCTGGCCTTTCTTGGCCTGGACGACCGTGGTGTTGGGCGCCTCCGCCGAGCGCTCGATCGCTGGCTCGGCGCACTCCAGTGGAAGCCTTAAAACAGGGCTAGGATCGGGATAACTCGCTCCAGAGCGTTCCGGAGCGCTCTCAGAGCGTTCCGGAACGCTCTGGAGCGGCCGCGGCGCCCAATACATCCTCCAAACCCGCCGATTCTCAGAGATTTCGAGTTATCCCGATCCAATTTTGTCCCGATCCTCGCGTCGTTTGATTGGGCGCCTCCGCCGAGCGCTCGGTCGCTGGCTCGACGCACTCCGGCAGAAGCCCGCCCCGCGCCGCGAACCGCTCCTGCCACCGAGCGCACGGCTTCGCCCGGCCGTGCCGCTCCCCGCGCCGCTCACAGAGGAGGAGGAGGAGGAGGAGGAAGAGGAGGAGGAGGGGGAGGAAGAGGAGGAGGAGGAGGAGGAGGAGGAGGAGGAGGAGGAGGAGTGCGTCAGACACTGCTGCGGCTCCCCCCGACACAAAAGCCTGAGCGGCTGGAGGCCAGCCTGACATCCCGCCCGGAGCCGTCACGGTTCACACCCCTCGAGTTATGAGAACTGTTTGCTCCCTTCGGTGATATGACCCGGAGTTTCTGTCTGCTTAAGCGTTCGTGGGCCAGGTTGCACTTACCTCATCGTTTCTACGTGAGCCTCAAGGAAGGAGGGACCGAAGGGAGGCACGGGGGAGGATGGAGGGGGGGGGGGGGAAGGGGGAGGGGGGAGGAGGTGCAGAAGGGGGAGCAGAGAGCAGACGAGGGATAACAAGCTTGGGGAGGTGGGGACAGGACAAAAAAGAGGGAGCAGGAGAGGAAGGGCGGGGAAGGGAGCGGCTGAAGACTTCCGAGCATCTCATCCGCCCGCCTCTGCCGCACGACGAGGTCGAAAGCACAGCGGCCCACGAAACATCGCCCCAGTCACCGTCGAGGCCCAGCCCCGACCTGCACACCAGCACGAGGCCCAGCCCGCGCAGCCCGCGGCTGCGGCCGACCGCCGCCCCGGCGATCGCCGCCCAGGCCCGCGGTGGGCCCCGCCCCGCTCCGCGGGCCCCGGGCGGGCCACCGCAGGCCGCGCCGGCGCCCCGCCGTCGCCTCCTGCCCTCTGTGTGCCGACGGCGCCGCCCTGCAGGGGCTTCTTCCGCGCGGGGGGGTTGGGCGGAAGGGGAGGACACAAAAAACGCCCCGTGGGGTGCCCCGGTCGTCCGGCCGCGAGAGCCGGCGAGGCCCACGGGCGAACCTCCGAGTGGGAGGAGGAGGGGGGGGGAGGAGGAAGAACGCGCCTGAAGAGATCCGCGCGGCCCTCCGACAGTTTTTGCTCGTGCCGCTCCAATGATCATTATTGCGGTTATTGGTACGATTCGTGTTCTTGCCCGTATGATCCTTACCATCATTAGTCTTAGCATGCTGAATCTCAGTTGCATTAGTCTTGCCCTTCCCTGCATTACCACTGCTCCTCTTGCTAACGATTACCAGGTGTTACCACTGCTCGTAGTACCGTCCTTCGTCCCCTGGCCCTCCTGATGACCACTCCTCTGCTTCTTCCTCTGTGCCTCCCTCGTCTTCGAGGGCGGAGGGCTAGAGTAGGGCGCCGCATGCGAACCCTACCCCTGCCCCCCACGATTTCTGAGGGGGGGGGGTCACTTCGTTCGGGAGCTCCCGAGCGAAGTGAACCCCACCCTCCCCCTCAGAAATCGTGGGGGGTAGGGGTAGGGTTCCCATGTGTCGGGGATGGACAGACCTCCCTTTAGTAAAACGTGGTTTAGTGAAAACGACCTCGGGCCCAAACCTGGCGGGCGCAAGCCTGGAAACTGACGGCCGCGGCGCCCTCTCGAGAACCGAAAACGGACAATTCACGAATCGACGTGTCAGGGTAGGAGGTCTGTCCACCCCCGAATGTGGCCCCCGATAGAGGGGGCACGGCGGGCAGGGCGGCGGGACGAGCGCGGCGGCGGCGGCGGCGGCCTCGGGCCGCCCCGGAAGTCGCGGGCCCAGAGGTCGGCCATTGGGCCCCCAGGGTGCGGCGCGCGGCAACCCCGCTGCTCGGCGGCGGCTCCGGGGGGGGCGCGGGCGCCGCGGGGCTCTCGCCGGGCCGGGTGCTGCCTCTTCCTCCTCCTCCTCCTCCTCCTCCTCCTCCTCCTCCTCCTCCTCCTCCTCCTCCTCCTCCTCCGCCTCGGTAGGAAGGCGGATCAGGTTGATTGGGTCCAGGCCCCCCCCCAGGGAATCACAGGACACAGCAGAAGCGCGTCGATTCTGGAAGCAGGAAGGCGTTTGGAGCAGATTGGGATCTGGGAATCCAGAAATACCTACTTTCAGCGACCGGCGTGTACGCTCGATCAGGATGGTAAAGACGCGCAATGAGGATGCACGGGCCTCGGAACGCCATGGTGACGTGTTCCGTGCGGAGCGCAGCAGAGTGCCGAAGGATGCCGAATACCGAAGGGGCAAGGATGCAAGGGTAGCCTTGGAAGGTCACCCAATCCTTACTATCATGGTTGACTGTAGAGAATAGAAAGACTACCCGCAGAAGAAGCACCACCCCGACAAGCGAAGCCGTTCAGCGAACGCACCCGAAGAAGGGATCAAACAGGGCAGGGCTGTTCAGTAGATGCCCGGGGCCGTCGAGCAAACGCCAAGGATACGGGTCGGGGGGTGGCGTTTCCTTTCTTGGCAGAAGTGGGCCCCGGAGGACAGGGAACGAGGATAGGCCACCTGTGTTCGCACCTCGCGCCTGGCGACGTGCGATCACCTTCGCGCCCTCGCGCCCTCGTGCTGGCCCCTTGGAGAAGGGCAGCCGCGGTCCCGCGACATCTTGGTCATGGTCGTCGTGCTCCTTCCCCTGACCCAAGGTGTCCCCAATAGTTCCGAGGAGGACACCACGGCCTCCAGAGCACCCGTGACTGACCAGACTCGAATTTGCCCCTGTCCCCAAAATGAACAAGCCAAAAGCGATCACGATCTCAGGGATGTGCCCTCAGAAACTGAGGGAACCTGAAGATCGGAATCGGGGGGAGGCGATGCCAAACGTAGGGATAGGGATATGCGTCAAACTGGTAATTAACTACGACAGGTTCGTGTCGTGCCGACTTCGGCGTTGGTTTCTGACACCGCAGGGATCGTTCAACCTTGAACGATCGGCCGCTGCCGCAACGTCCGATCGTTCGACATCGATCGATTCTGGGTCGCCGGCGGCGTTCAACCTTGAACGCCCGCGCTGGGGTCGCCGCTGGTCCACACGACGCAAACCTACCGTAGGCCCAGAGGGTGCCAGGGGCTCCAGAATGGAGCGAGAAGCTGGGGGACACCCTGGCAACCTCCGACCCGGAGGCCTGGAGGAGCGGGCCGAGGCGGGGGCCGCGAGTCGCGGGGCTGCGGTCTGCGACGAGCGTTCTCCCATCTGCGTCGCCCAGTCTTCCCAATCGCGCCATCCTCGCCGGATTCTCGGACAGTTCTCGCAAGATTCTCTCACGATCGCCGCGCTTGCCAATCACATGCCGACTATAAGACGAGGGTGATATGAAAACGATACTCCAGATGTCGTAGTAAAAGGGAGGGGGTCTGGACCCTCCAAGACAAGCCATTTCAGACCTCCCCCGTGGGAGAACCCTCCAAAACATCGTCCCCAGACCCCCCCAGGCCCTCCAAGATAGCCTGGAAGAGACCCCCCCCGAAATGAGACCCCCCTCCCTTTATTACGAAATCTGGAGTATCGGGCAAGATCAGGACGATGACAGAACAGACAAGGGAGTGAGGAGAGGACGACAAAGGGTGTGCGGCTCGGGGCGAGGCCGAGAACAGAGGGAACACCAGGAGAGGACGGACGAAGACGAGGACTGACGGCAGAAGGCGGACTATTGGAGGCCTGGAAATGGGCACCAACACCAACACAGGGGGCTGGCTCCACAAGGGGATGATGTTCCTAGATTTCGGTATTGGTGGTAATATTTCGGTCACCTTGAAGCCATAAAATTACAACCATCACCGAGATCGGGATCTTCTTCCCTCGGTGGAGGCACACCGCCGATACTGGTGTTGGTGTCAACCTCTAGGCCTCCGAGACTAGGACGAAGGCGGCATACGAGCGAGAGCGGGCCTCGAGGGGTGGCACGTGGCCCGGCTCTCTCATGAGGTGGCGGCGGGCGACGAGAAGCAGGTCGCACCCTGGAGGAACCTCGGTCGGCACGAGCATCTCAGCCGGCGTGGACCCAGAGCAGAGCAAGTTGCGACACCGTGGGTGTGTGTATGCTGCGTGGCAGAAGTATGTGGTGCGCGCTGCGTCGTGCAAGGAGTTTGTTTTTTTAACTGGGGGGGGGCAGCGCCCGTTACGAGGGGGGGGGGGTCCGGCCCCAAGTTGGGGGTAACGGTAACGCGCGGCGGGGCCCTCGCACGGGCCCTGGCACTTATTACCAGCACAACTGTCGGCACTGTAGGCTTCGTCGTCGTCGTCGTCGTCGCGTCGCCGCTGTCGTCGTCGTCGAAGCCGACCGTGCCTGTGCACACTACACAGGCTCTGTACACCGCGATGCCTTTGTACACCACAACTGCGGCAGAAATGGCATGTGTGTGCACCACGGCGACTGAGCACATCATGACAGGCGGGTGCACCACAGCGCCCTTGTACATCTCACTGTTGGTGCACACCACGGCGCTCGCGTGCACCACAGCTGCTGTTTCAACGCCCCGTGTTTGCACCAGAATGCCAGTGTACACCACAAAGGTTGTGTACACCTGTAAGGTACCGGCGGAGCGAAAGTCCAGAAGATCGCTCGGGGCCCAACCGCAAAACTTGTGTACGGTTTTTTGGTGCGGAGTGTAAACCACGCACCGTGGGGGCGCGCGGGGCGGCGGCAGCCTAGGGAATTCAGGAAGCAGGAACTCCCTGCACAGGCACAGTGCCCTTGAGACATGGGTCGACGGCTGGAGCGTGCACGCGGGTGCGTCGTCGTCGTCGCCGTCAGTTGCGACGGCGACCGGAGGCGCGACGGCGGCGGCGGCGGCGACACGGGCGGCGGCGACGGCGACCACGACGACGACGACGACGACGGCGGCGGCGACGGCGACGACGCCGACGGCGGCAAGCGGCGGCGGCGGCGGTGAAGGTGACCGCCGCTGTCGTCACCGCCGTCGTCGTCGCCGCCGATGCCGCCGTCGCCGTCGCCGCCGCCGCCGCCGTGTCCGCAGCCAGTTGCCGAAAGCTTTAGCAGCGCTCGGGGCCCACTTGCTGGATACACATGCGGGGGGCTGGCGTGACCAGCCGCGCGAGGTAGGAGGGCCGAGCGCTGGAAGGACATGCGGCCACATCCGCGTGCAGGTCTCGCCCAGTCCAGCCCCTTGCACCAGCACAGGGAGAATGGAGGGAGGACAGTGGTAGTAGTCATAAGAATATTGTGAAAGTGCACCGGCTGGTTGCGCCATGGCTTGCCCGATGCGTTACACCACACGTTGTGCTTGCGTGCAATTACCTGCGCCATAGGTTGAGCCGCAAGCTGCGCCATAGGATGCGCCCCCAGGGCGTGCCATAGTTTGCGCCATAGGTTGCGCACCCAGGGCGCCCCACAAATCGCGCCTTACGTTGCGCCTTAGGTTGCGCCCCCAGGGCGTGCCATAGGTTGCGTCGATGGTTGCGCCACAGGTTGCGCCAAAGGCGGGGCCACTTTGTGGCGCTGCGTTTCAACGGAACTCCTGGTGCGCGCACTGTTCGGGGAAACGTCGTGCTGGCAGGCGGGCGTCGGGACTCCGGGTGCAGCCCGCAGGATAATGACAACGGACGCGGCAGGGATGACAACGACCATTATGTGGCACCTGTGGCGCGCCACACCGCCGATCAACTGCTGAAGCGCAGTGCCCGTTGGCACTGCCCGCAAGATTTGGCGACGAGCCGAGAGGGGAAATGACAGGGGGCGGGCCTTCTGAGAAGGCTCAGATGTCCAAGCCTCCCCCGAAGACACGGAGGGCTTCTCTGAAGGCCAGACGGTACGACTAAGCCGTACCTTAGGTAGGAAGATGATCCCCCTCCTCCTCCGATCCCCCTCCGATCCTCCATCCTCCTCCTCCTCCTCCTCCTCCTCCTCCTCCTCCTCCTCCTCCTCCTCCTCCTCTTCTGCCCCCTCCTCCTCCTCATGCCCCTCCTCCGATCCCCATCACCTCCTCCTCCGATCCTGTTCCGACCCTCCTCGTCCTCCTCGTCCTCCTCATCCTCCTCCTCCTCCTCCTCCTCCTCCTCCTCCTCCCTCTGCCTCGCTCCCCCCTCCCCCCAGGAGGTGAGAGGAGGTGGAGGGCACGAGCACTGGAGGGAGTGCAGAAGCAAGGCAAAGGAGGTGGATGGGCCAGGCCGGGGCCCGTTGAAAGGTTCGCGCCGAGGGATGCGAACCTCGAACGTCGAGGATCGAGGCATCCTGGCCCTCGAGGGCCTTCGTCGTCGCCGCGGCTGGACGCGGCTCGGGAAACTGGTGCGTCTGAGCCCCAGTCGGGCCCCGTGGACCCATTTTGAGTTTGCGCCGAGGTTCGAACCTCGAACCTCGAACCTCGAACCTGAGCCCCTATGAGCGTCACAGCATGCCTGCCTGGACGGAGGGGGGGTCCGCACCCCCGTCCCCGTACGCTCGTTACCGTTACGGGGGGGGGGGGGGGGCGACCCCCCCCCCGTAACGGGCGTTACGGGTCCGAGAAAAAAACAAGCATGTGGAGTGAGCTATGAGGTGCGAGCTGCGTGGTGCAGGCTATGTCGTGTACGCTCTGTGGCGTGGGCTGCGTGGTGAAGCAGCAGCGAGGCGTTACCCGGGCGGCAACGGGCGGTAACGTGGCGGCAGCGGGCGGCAACGTGGCGAATGCTCGGCATGTCCCCACGGGCCCCACAGGGCGGCAGCAGGCGGCCACGGGCAACAGCGGGGCGAATCCTCGACCTACCCGCAAAACGCACGAGGCGGCCGCGAGGCGGCAACGAGGCGGCAGTGGACGGCAACGGGCGGCAACGAGCCGAGTCCTCGGCACGTCCCCAGAGGCAGCAACAGGCGGCAACTCGCAGTATCCTCGACATACCCACACGGCGCAATCCAGGCGGTGCAGTCCAAGTGATGTGAGCTATGAGGTGCAATCTACGTGCTGCAAGCTCTGTGGTGTGTGAGCTATGTGGAGGTGTGAGCTATGTGGTGTGTGAGCTAAGTGGTGTGAGGTATGTGGTGCTATGTTGTGTACGCTCTGTGGCGTATGCTGTGTGGTGAAGCAGCAGCGAGGCGGCACCGGGGCGGCAACGGGCGGTAACGTGGCGGCCACGTGGCGAATGCTCGGCATACCCCCACACGCGACAACGGGCGGCATCGGGCGGCGACGTGGCGAATCCTCGGCATGCGCATCCAATCCTCTGGCATCGCAGATAAGAGCCCATACGTAAGTGCAAGCACCACTTGGGAAATGCACTTTCGGAGGTCCTGGCGGAACTCCTGGATCGGCGCCGGACCCATGCCCATGGCGCGAGAGGAGCGCGCCAGGGGCAGAACTCCGCGCGCAGCGCCGAGTGCCTGTGCTCATGCCGGGCTCTCTTCTTCAGATCCCGGGGCCAAGGAGGGCCGTGACCGGGCATGGCCGCTGCAGTGGCGCAGGCATCGGGATGAGCACCAGCAGCGGCAGCGTGTCGCGGCGCGAGCAGGGGGCTGCAGCTGTCGGTGCCGCTCGCGCGCGCGGGCGCGCGAGCGCGCGAGCGCGGGCTCGTGCCCGGGTGAGACGGGACGGCAGCAGGCCCGAGGGGCAACGTCGGGGGGGGACCAGCTCAGGGAGGGAAACATCGAGCTGGAAGCGGCGGCACGTCGCCGATGAATCGGCGACGGGCCCCCGAGGGCGAATCCACACGGTCCTGGGCGGGCCTGGGGCTATCGGGCCCCTTATCGGCGTTCGGTGGGCGATTGGGGGTCGATGTCTCCCCCCGGAGCCGATCCTCCTCCTAACGCGTCGCCCCTGCTTGGAGCGCCGTTCGAGCGTGGCCCCTTACCTCGGCTGCACGCACAAGTGACCCTGGGAGAGAAGGACCTCTGGTGCGCGGCCTGGGGGGGCCGCAGGGGATGGTCGCGAGCGACAGACATATTCGTATCCACACCCTCGCGGGGCCCCTGGGCCCTGACCCCGCGGATACGGGGCGCTCTTGTTGTGAATGCCCCGCGCGGAACCTACTCGTGCGACTGCGTATCCGCGGGGTTGCGCCCGGAATCCCGACCGTGAAGGCGTGGACATAGAACCCGTCGCCGCTAGGGAGGGGGGGGGTGAGGGGGCAAGTCCGACAGCGCTGGTCAATGATGCCAGGGATTGCCAGCAAAGGAGCCCCTGGACCCAGGTGCCCCCAGTTGTCCGTCCCACTCTGGAGCGCCTGGGGCCCCGTGGACCTCGTGAAGGGGCGTTCTGGGGGCAACGGGGGCCTCTCTGGAAATCCTGCAAGCACTTTGGGCCAGGGGCATTCCAAGCCACACCCGCTGATATGATGGGCCTGTTTTCCACCACCACCACCACCATAAGTTGGAGGGGGAAGGTGTCCTCCTCCTCCTCCTCCTCCTCCTCCTCCTCCTCCTCCTCCTCCTCCTCCTCGTCCTCTTCGTCCTCCTCCTCCTCCTCCTCCTTTTCCTCCTCCTCCTTTTCCTCCTCCTCCTCCTCCTCCTCCTCCTCCTTCTCCTCCTCCTCCTCCTCATTCCCCCTCCAACTTGTGGTGGTGGTGGTGGAAAACAGGCCCAACATAATAGGGGTGGGCCTGTGTGGGGGCCGGCCCCAAATGTCATTCTGGCGAAGGGTCCCTCTTGCGCGCAGCCAGCCGTCGGTCGCGCCCGCGCCGGCGGCCAGGGCGGGCCGCTGCGGCGCTGCACCGCGGTCGCCACGCCGCGGCGGTGCCACCCGCCTGCGGCCAGGCTCCATCAGGCGACCTCGACGGCGGCCCATCCGATCCCCAGCGCAAGCGCAAGGGACGGAAAGCACTAGAGGAGGTACACCATTCAAGCGAGCCTGTCGGCTGCTCGGCTTTGTGCACGGCATAAGTGAAAAATCAATCTGCCAGCCAGACAAATCGACACTACACATATATACGAGCAGAATCTGGAATTCGGAAAAATGCATGCGCTTTCAACTCGGAGACGGAGCGGAGAGAGGGGGAGGTAGAAAGGAGAAGGGGAGGGGAGCGGGGGAAGGAGGGGTGTGACAACTTCACCAAAGCAGAACTCGACGCAATGTTGTTCCCTGTCCTGCGTTTGCAGCGTCTGCTCCTAAGAACCAGCGCTGACGTGCGAGCTGAACCGATTGATGCCGCTGCTCCATTGTAGCGGCGGTCTGGCTCGCGCTCCCTTGTGAACCGACGACAACCGTCGAAAAACGGGCGCCCACCTCAATTCCTCCGTTAAAGAGCCAGCGAACCTCTCGCCACTTCAAAAACAAAAAAACGCATCCCGAAACGTCCACGGATGCTGCCGTGGACAGCATGCTCGACGCGCGCCTGCATCCTGCGCATCGTGTCCTGCCAGCTACCCCCTTTTACTCTCCTCCAGCCTGACATGTTTCTGTGCATCTTAGCCCGCGCTCCCCAGAGCATGGCGTTGGGCTGAGCCGCGAGCGAAAAGCTGGCCAACCCATGCAAGAGCACTGGCCGGACTGCGGAGCTGAAGAGCTTGACGCGGTGACCAGCGCCGACATGATGACTTATGAACGTGGCGTTCCTCTGAAATTGGCCCCATGCCGGTGGCATCCTTTTCTCGACGGCAACAACTGCCCTGTTCTTTGACCAATTGAAGGCGTTCCCCAAGTATGCGTGGGATCGTCTGGAGCGGCCTGCAACACTTTCGATGTTGCAAATGCCGGGCAACGCGCAAGTACCTGGAGGATAAGACCTTCGTCTTCGCAACGGTCAGTTGCCGACCAAACGCTTGGAACTCATCACGTAACAGCGAGGAGCATGACTCGAGCGTCTTCCAGCGAGCGGGCGCAAAGGAGAACATCGACTGCGAAGCATTACGCCTCTCCTGGGATTCCCCATCCCTGGGTAGCGAGGCGGCCCTTCCACCTGCTGAGCACCATCACCATGACTGCGTCGAATAAGAACGAACTCGAGACGTCCCCCTGGCGAACGCCCCGGAGGAGCTAAAAGACGTCGTTCGTGCCAACTTGACCCGTCTGTGCCCAGCGCAGCTCTTGCAACAAGCAAGCGCATGCCTCATTTACACCTTGCTGCAAGCTGGCCTCGATAACCTATTCGTGAGACATCGTCGAACGTGTCGCCGAGGTCGAAGCTCACAATCCAAAGGTTTTGACTGAACAGATGAACGAAGCCCACCATGTGCTCCACTCGGCGCAGACCCTCGTCGGCGCCGAATCCTTTTCGGGCGCATGTGCAAGGGCCGCGTGGGCGAAAAACGGCCATGACGCAATCGCCGACGGCGGCCGCGGATCCGACACGCCACGTCCTCGACGAATTTGGACAGGCGCAGGCAAGGCCGCAATTGTTCAAGTATCCTTGGCGGCAAACCGCCGCCCCAGCAGGCTGCGCCGCCGCCTCTTGGCGAGCGCAACCTCGCACAGAGGCGGCGCTCGCCTGGACACTGCGATTGGGAATCAATTTGCCGACTTACGCAGCAGCGTGAAAAACAGAGTGCCACCACTACTTCGGGAAAACCCTTTTGGTTCAGAGATTGGTTGTGCTGGTCAGGAATCAAGCTCTTTGCTCGCAGAGGTAAATGTGAAGTGCGCTCTCGCGCAATTCCCTTGGAGTCGGCGGCTCTGCTGCGTGCCAGCCTTGTCAGGGCCGCCCTGAATTCTGCCGTGCTGGACACAGGAGCGTCGCGGAGAGCACCTCGCGGGAGCAGTTGTTCAACTGGTCACTCCTTCGATTACATTTGAGCGCAAACTCGCGTAAACTCCCCGTCGCCTGGCCGTCTGGCAAACATTTCCCGTTCAACCGGAACGTGACATACAACGGCCGAGCGGGATTAGCCTTTCAACTTAGACACAATATGCTCGACCAGCCGAAATCTTCCATACCCGAACTTTCCCGCCGTATCCGCTTCCAGCGCCAATGCAACGCTTTCTTCTTTGATGGGCCTCTCCCCTGATGCCGGTCGCTCCTCACCTGGAGGACGACATCTGAGGTCCAAGGGTGTTGGGTCCTCGTGGCGTGCGCCTGCCAGTGCTCGCCCGCCGAAGAACGGATGGCAATTTCGATATCAGCGACACTGTTAGCATAAATCTCGACCAGCCCGGATACCAACTAATCCGATGGATCGCTGAATGTACTGGCCGGAAATATCAGAGAGCTTGCATCGACAATTGTGATGTCAGCTTGCTCATTGTCGGGCAGCTTTGAACTCTAGGGTAGCAGATGCAGCACGATGGGCAGAGCCAAAGTCAAAAAGATGTGCGATGCCACTTGTAATACACTTGGCGCGCGAGCCGATGAAAATGTAGTCGATGAAACGGCATCGGCCCTGATTGCTTCAAAACGTCCATTCCCTGGAGTTGCTACATTATGGCAACTTTGCCCTCGGCGCTACATCAATCAGCGCATCCCCCCGAACTGGTTCATGCAACTCTGTCTGAAATTCGCCTCCGACTATGCACGTTCGTGTTATCGGGCAACATGCAAACAAATGCTTGTAAATTGAATGCGCGAACGCGGCGGGACATCCGGCATGCGGAATGTACGCAGCAATTGTTCTGCACGCTTTTCCGTGAAACTCCAAATCGACGTGCGGGTTCTTTCTGGTCGCTGATGTCAACTGATCCGTGCTTGCCACCGCGTCTGACGTCGATGAAGAAACCAACGCCTATGGCATGATGGCCTGTGCCGTTTGCGAAAAAAAGTACGCCCACAAGTAATTCCGCAGGGGCTGCTTGGAACCCCAGTCTCCGAAAAGAGAACAAGACCCCACTCATAGTGTCGGAGTCGGTCACTACCTCCTGCAGCTGCTCATCTGGCCCAACACGGGCGTGCCTTGCCAGTAAGGCCAGAGAAGGTCTGCCGGAGCCCATGGCGACACAGGAGGAGGAGGAGGAGGAGGAGGAGGAGGAGGAGGAGGAGGACGTGGAGGAGGAGGAGGAGGAGAAAGAGGAGGAGGAGGAGGAGGAGGAGGAGGAGGAGGAGGAGGAGGACGTGTCTGGCTGGAGCTGCCCCTAGCCGCCGGCGCCTGCAGAGGGCGGCCGCGGAGGGGGAACACAGGGGGAAGGCCTCAGGCATACAGTCGGGGCGTTGACCTAAGGAACCCCAAATAAGGAACGGGGCCCCTTTCTCCCATAAGTTGAACTTCGATCTCCCATGGAAAACCTCAGGAGAACAGAAGGCAAGCTGTAGAACAATCAAGGAACACCGAGCCCCTCCCCAACGAAAAGGGTTCCTTCTGCAGGGCCCCGGCTGTAGGGGATCTTCGCCTGGAGGAGTGCGCGGGCGGCCTCGGGCGCCAAAGCCTTTTCGCGTCGGCGGCCAGGCAGAGCAACTGCGCTGGAGGGTGAGCTGACTGCACGGGGGCACCGCTGCAGCCGATCGGGCCACCGTGCTGGAGGGGGGGAAAGAGGGAAGGGCGGGCGACAGGCGCCGACAACAATCGGGGATCTTCTGACCCAGGTCAATCCAGACGCGGGTCGGCAGGAAACCAAAAACTGCAATGCGAGAAAAAAAAAAAAAACTGCAGCGCAGATCTTCGCAAACCCAGGCCAGCCAATATGCGCGGCCGCCCCGCGGCCACGAGCGGCTCGCCGACCCGGGTCAGCCAGAGGGGGCCTTCGCAGGATCCTGCAGGATCTGGTGCCCTGGCTGACCCCCGTTTGAACTGACCCCCGTCTCAAGGCTCCCGAAACAGGTGTGCTGAAGGTGACCGGCCAGCGCCAACTGCCAGGGGAGGACTCCGAAGGGAGAAATATCCGATCGGCGGCGAGCGAGGGGGGGAGGAGGAGGAGGAGGAGGAGGAGGAGGAGGAGGAGGAGGAGGAGGAGGAGGAGGAGGAGGACGAGGAGGATGTGGTGGAGGAGGAGGAGGAGGAGGAGGAGGAGGCAGAAGCGAGGGCAGCGCAGGCCCCACACGGATCGGCCACGCGCAAGAGCGGCACGAGGCAGCGAGCGACCTGTGGCGAGCGAGGCCCTCGGGGGGCGCGGGGGGCCGAGACCCGGGCACCACAAGCCGCTGCTGTCGCATCGCATTCGGCGACCTGACGGGGCCAATGGGCGCGCATCAACGGGCACGGCGAGGGGTCGGTCTGACGCGTAGCCGAGTTGAGGGGGCAAGGGAGGGCAAGAAGCAGGACCAGAGACTGGAAAGCATCAGATCTGAGACAATGCTGCTCCTCGGGCTCTGGGGCCATAAGACGGCTCCAAAAGATTCCGGAACCCCCCCCAAGAGGCCAATGCTCGTCCCACAACTAACGGGGAATCCATGACTTTTGCCGTGCCGCCTTGTGGGCCACCGATGAGCCTCTGAGGCCTTGCGATGGCCCCAACACGGCTCCAGAGAGCCCCGGGAGGAGCCCCGACGGGCCCGAAGACGGCCCCAAAGATCCCCCGTAGCCTCCAAGAGTGCCAGAGGGCCACAGGAGGAATCTGTGCGGCCTCCGAGGAGGGCCCCATCCTTTGCAGGCACCAGGGCTCAAGAAGCTCGCCTCGAGATGGCCCGAGAGGGCCTCGAGGGGCCCAGGAGGCCCGAAGAGGACACCGACGGGGCCGTCTGTTTTTTTTATCCCGCCGCTCGGCACACAGGGAGCCCACGGCTTGCTGCCACGCTCCTCGAAGCACCGATCACAAGACTTGCCAGCCCCGACCCTCGGTGCAAGGCACCAGCTGCCTGCCTGGTTGGCTTCATCGTGCCATCACCTTACGCAGAGAAGTGGCACCTGCGAGTATGCCCTCTCGAGGCTTCTGCAACTCAAAAGGTCTTCACAGCAAAAGGTCAGTGCAGGCATCCGCCATTTTCCTCCTCCTTCTCCTCCTCCTCCTCCTCCTCCTCGTCCTCCTCTCTTACTCCTCCTCCTCCTCCTCCTCCTCCTCCTCCTCCTCCTCCTCCTCCTCCTCCTCCTCCTCCTCCTCCTCCTCCTCCTCCTCCTCCTCCTCCTCCTCCTCCCCCTCCTCCTCTCTCCTCCTCCTCCTCCTGCCTTCCCTCTCGCCCGCCCCCATCCCCATCCTTGTCCTCATCCTCAACAGCATCCTGCTCCTACTTCCCCCTCCCTCTCCACCCTCCTCCCCTCCTCCTCCTTCCACTCCTCCTCCCTCCTTCTCCTCCTCCTCCTCCTCCCTCCCCTCCTCCTCCTCCCCCCTCCCCTCAAGCCTCTCCGGCTCGAGCACAGCAGGCCCCGACCTGCGGCGCCTGCGCTCGCGCGCGGAGGGCCGGCGCTGGACCAGATGTTCTGTGCGGCTTGAGGGCCGCCGCGCATGGTGGCGGTCAAGACCGGTCTAGGCTACTTCCTGCTCTTCGGCTTTCTGTGCCAGTGCATGCGCGTCCTGCTTCCTGTGGAGCTGGTCTCGGGTGAGCTCATTGAGAAGCTCAAGTTTTTCGACAACGACGTCCTCATCATCACCGGATTGCAAGCCGATCGCCTGCTTGCGAGGGCCTACGGCTTTCCTTGTGAACACCCATCTCGGGGTGCGCAAGGTGTGCCGACCGCCTCCGCCGCTGCCACCGCGCCCCCTGGCTGCTGGTACGGTGAACAGCTCGGCTGGCAAGGAGGTGCCGCGTTTTCCTACGCCGCCTACGCCCCCTCCGGCTTCTACGACGACGTCTGGGCTTCCCGTGAAGATCAAGCCCAAGTCCCAGCCCGCTCACATGAAGCGGAAGATGAAGGGCAAGGGCAACGGCAAGGGCAATATCCACAAGCTCAAGTTCAAGGATGGCAAGAAGGTGAAGAAGAAGCCCTCTTCCCACCACGCGAAGTCAGCGAAGAAGGTGCAGCTGAAGGAGAAGGTGATGCCTCCGACGCCGCCTCCTCCAGGCATCTTCGAGCTGAAGGACCCATACGCGAAGGTCTTGCACAGGAGCGTGCTCACCATACCTGGGCAAGCCAGCGCGATGACGAGTCCGAGCGTGCCGCCTCCTCCACCCGCTCCGCCAGGACGAATGGTGCGGACTCCACCTCAGCGACAGCGGCGGCCTCCTCCACTACCAAGGCCGCCGTAAAGCAGTTCAAGCAGGAATTCACGACGGAGGAGCGTCAGGAGAGGAGGCGTTTACGACGTATGAGGAAGAAGGAGAAGAAGCAGGAACGCAAGGAGATGGAGGAGCTGAACGCTTTGGAGCAACAGCTGAGGGCGTCGGCGCGTGCTGGCGAAGGCAGCCGCTGCGAGTACTACGTGCTGGATTCAACACTTGAGCAGGATGAACAGGCAGAAGGTGACCAAGGTGGTGGTGCTGAGGGACCCGATGGCCTCGGAGATTCTGCATTGCCTGGTTTGCGTCTTGGCGGTAAGGCTAGCGGCTGTCGTGCTGATGATCATGAGCAGCCTCTTCATGAACGTGAAGGTGGGGAGCATGAGCATGCCCTTCGTGAAAGCGGTGGTGACTCCACCGATCGTGCGGATGGCGGTGTTCGTGACCTTTCCCCACGCGATCTTTCGTCAGGAGGCGATCTTTTTCCTCACGGCGGGAGCGATGCAGTACCTGTCGGTCGGCCTGGAGCCCTCCTTTCTGGCTGAGTCTGTGGAGCTGCTCATGGATGGCAAGATCGACAAGAACGAGCTGTACCAGCGCGTCAGGTCGACCTTGAAGACCATGAGCTCGACGACTTCTTCGGCGTCATCTTCATCATAGGTCCGGCCGGTTTGCGAGAGGTTCTTCTCAGAGGCTATGTCCCAGACCCTCGTCATACCAAGTTCGCCCAGTGCTTTTTAGAGGTGGTCTTCAACTACTGGGAGCCTCTTTCGGCTCAACCTCCCTCTTCCCTGCTCGGGCGCCTCCTCGGAAGTCGTGCGTTGCAGCGGTCCACAGCAAAAAAACTCCTCCCCCCTCCTCCTCCTCTTTCTCCTCCTCCTCCTCATCCTCCTCCTTTACGCTACACCGACGTCCGGTTTCCCTTTCTTGAACTGAAGAGAAAGGAAGCAGTAGACTGCGACCCGGGACAAGGTTCACCTGGCGGGCGCCGCGGAAAGTGAAATGCGAAGTGATGAGGCCAACAATCGCACAAAGAGTAAAAGCCCGCCAGGTCCTCGAGGTTGGCACGAACAGTAGTAACCAAGTACCCCCCATAAGTATATCTACCCCCATGTGTGATTCATTGGTAGTGCCTCCTCGGATGGCAATTAACAGCAAAAAGAGAATGCAAAGTGCGACGCAGTGTCGGTGACAGTCTCGACAGCTGCGCCAAGCAGAGTGCTGCTGCTAGAGCATGCAGCGTGCATCCCTTGATTGGAAGACCTACCTCCACCGCCCTTCGATGTCTAACCCCTCCTTCCCTTTATCTAGCAGCTCTTGGGGCGCGGCGCTGCCCGGGTTGTAACAAACTAGGTGCCTCACTGGCCATGGTAAACTTTGTGCGTGGCCCCTCTTGCCAGCAGTAGGCTCGCTCTTTTAGCCAGCTGTAAGCCCGCTCTTCGGTTCCTGGGCGGAGGGGCCACCGCCGCCGTCTGTAGGTCTGGAGTGAGGGGTAGGAGTGCGACGGGCTACAAATATGAAGGAAGAAGATGCAAAGACAGCGTGAGGTTTCTGAATGGTGTGGGCCTGGGGATGCTGCCCGCGTTTAGAATTATGTACACGCCTGCTGAAAGTAAATGAGGCGCTGGCCATACTAAGGCTGTGACCCAAAGTTTTGTAGGCGTGCCCCAAACTTATTGCGGGAAACAATAACCATGTTTGGGCTGGCGCTGCCAATCTCAACTGAGCGCACGTCTGGCCATAATGAAAAACGATGGTTTGCAATGCTAGTGCTGCGACCTAGGGTTTTGCAGGCGCACCCCAAACCATCTGTCATTGAGGGAGGAGCCACGCTGGCTCAACCGCGGCGGCAGCGGCTTTGGCAGCACGAAACAAAGCAGGGCAGACAAGCAGGGAGAGACGATCGCGGGACCTCTCGAGCTTAGAGCCAAGCTTGCAGCATTTGCATCTCCACATAATGCGGCCGACAGTGTGGGAAACGTGTCAGGCTCGACAGTGCCTTCGGGCGAGGTCGCCGTTTTGGCCATCTCAGGCTTCGTGCGCCGTCGCTGGCGGGGCCGAGTTTCAAACCTCTGGCCGTCCAAAAATAAGGTCACAGCTTTGCAACTCCAGCGGAGCAACTGGCGATACTGCTTCAGACCGATAGCCATCGCTCTACGATCTACTTTAGGCACAGCATGGACGTCGCGACCCGAGCAGGCCGCGAGGTCGGCCCATCTGCTGCCAACAGCGTGGGTGGAGCTCCCACGCTGATGGCCCCTGATGTGGACGACACCGATGCCAGTCCCTACGCCCCCCAGGTCCGGGAGCTTAGCCCAGATGGCCTCCCATAGGGGAACAAGAAGTGACATAAACATAAAAACTCGGAGGTCCGCGCGGATTTCTCGGATCGGCGCTGGACCCCCCTGGCGGCGCCTCCGGCGCCGCCCCTGGCGCGCTCCGCGCGCCAGGCAGGGGGGTCCAGCGCGGATCCGAGAAATCCGCGCGGACCTCCGAGTTGTTATGTTTATGTCACTTTTTGCTCCCCTATCCCAGATGTCCATTTTCAGGCGCCTGGGGGCACAACACCACTGTGGGCCACTGCTGAGGCCGCGAGCAAGACCTTCTGTAGTCCATGCGAACCACGACCGGGAGAAGGCAGACGTGCAGGACCTGGAGGACAGCAGAAAATTCAGCCCTGGGAGAGGATTGCAGCCAAGCCTGGCAAGGCCCCATACACGAGGCTGTCAATGCCCTGTCTCACTCCACGAAGCTTTGCAAACCCCCATCCGGCCCTGGCCGCCTCAGGCCAATACCATAACTTAGAGCACGCGCCGTCAGTGTATATAAGAGGCGAAGAACTCGTCTCTCTCGGAATTCAAATGTGAGCACTGCCAGACGATGTGATAGAGATCGCACCCGTCCTGTCCACAGCGGGTAGCACGAGTCAGTCCTGCATAAGCAACGGTACAGCCTGTCTGGCGTCCAACGACCTCCAGCGAGAAGGGCACGAAGGAGACCTCCTTTATTGCCAGTCGCGGCGGGGTACGGAGTCTATCCCACGAAGATGTGCTGTGCTCGTGCCAGCCTCAGGATCCCGGTTCGGGTCATCAGGGTCCTGGTCGGAGTCGCCACCAGGGTCGGGAGTAGGGATCAGATTAACAAGTGGCACGTGTGCCCAGCCTCTTGCACCAAGGAGCTGCGAGGGACAGGAGGCGTTCGCCTCCCTCCTCCAGGAGTTTCCTTCACTGTGGCTGGAGGGTGAGGAGGGCGAGCGACGAACGAACGAACGAACGACGACGAAAATAAAGAGGTCCGAGCTCTAGAACACAGCCGTGCAAGAGAATTAAGGAGCCTCATGGTGGGCCCCAGCCAGTAAGAAAGTGGGTACCTTGGGACAGGCGGGTTCCCCCGCCAACAGAGGCCGCGGTGCCCATCTCTCCCCGAGCCTGCGCACGGCGGCCTCACGGACCAGAATACAGTCGGGTTCCATTAGTAGGTCGGCCCTGCGAAATCAAGGGTGCTCTTGTGTCCTGTGCATCGCGCGTCGTGTCCTCTGCGGCCGAAGGGCAGGGTACCCTTGCGTCCTGTGGTTTTGGAGGCCATATTGCCGACGGAAGAGTCTCGTGTCCTGTCGCGCGTCCTGTGCGCAATAACCCGCCTGTACAGTCGGGGCGCTGACCCAATGAATCCTAAATAAGGAACGAGACCCCTTTTTCCCCAAACGTTGAACTTCGATTTCCCGTGGAAAACCTCAGTGAAACTTAAGGCAAACTGCACAACACCCAAGGAACACCGGGCCCCTCCCCAACGAATTGAAAAGGGCTCCTTCCTCAGCGCCCCGACTGCACGTATAGTGGCAGGCGCATCGCGAGGCACATCCAAGACAGTCCCCAAGTCAGCACACCAAAGGGATCCACTCGAGGAGGTCCATCGGAGGCCCTCGAGAGCCGTCCGCGCAGCCCCGGCGGGGCCTGCAGCATGCTGCCAGAGAGGACTTGGCGCTGCAGGTGCTCCGCATCTGGGTGTGCCGGGCGGCCTGCAGCACGTCATGCGAGACGCCCGTGTCACCGTAGAGTCAAGCCTGTTGATACAGCGGCTCCGCCCCGGCGTCCACCTGAGGATGAAGGGGCCCCAGGACACACAAATAAGTACACACAGATAAAACGATCCCCCATATTTTCCCATATTTTCTGGGTGTCTGTCTTACCCCCCACCTCCCATAGTTTCCCATA
The DNA here is from genome assembly GCA_963575745.1 of Prorocentrum cordatum. Lineage (NCBI taxonomy): Eukaryota > Dinophyceae > Prorocentrales > Prorocentraceae > Prorocentrum > Prorocentrum cordatum. The sequence continues at coordinate 52,213 of CAUYUJ010002731.1, forward strand.
TTTCCTGGGAATCGGCGATTAATTGTGTCTGTGTGTTTCTTTCCCTCCTGACTGTTGATACAGCAGCTCCGCCCCGGCGTCCACCTGAGGATCAGTGTACATGGAGCCTTGCAGGCATGCTGACAGCCAGCAAGACGTGCCAGCAGCTGGTGAGTACCATGCGGACCTCTGACGTGCTCGCACCTGGTCGATTATAAGCGAGGCGGCGCATCGTGTGCGCCGAGACCGTACGTGATGGCCAGGGAACCGCCTGCTTCGTGAACTCCGTTAGGAGGGCACCTGCTTTCTTCAACGTGCGGAATCTAGGTCGGGAGGAGGAGGGGGAAGAGGAGGAGGAGGAGGAGGAATACCGCTCAAACAAGATCCCCACCACGGGGAGCCACGGCGACAGCATCTGCCCCGAACCGCCAAGCGGGGGCCAGCCGGGTGCCAGCTCCACATTCAGCCGGGTGCCAGCGAGGACACTACAGACACGGGGCGACACTCCTGTCGCCTTGTCGACTTGCCTGACCACACGGGCACACCCTGCCATCCTAATCGCTCCCCCCTGACTGCTCACAACCTGGCAGACGAGGCGAACAGAACCATTATGCCATGATGGGACCTGCCTAACGGAGGTCCATCAAAGCGTCATCCCTACCATGATACCCATTTTGCCCTCAAGACAGCAGACGACCGACCTCTCCCACGAAGCACCACCTGCCCTTGCCCAGCTCCGACCTCGTCACTTTTTTTTACCTTACCGCAACACCCCCCCACTGTCCCACAGCTGCCAGTAACAGCAACCGCTGAACTGCATCGTTCTCTTAATTTCTATCTCTTGGCGACGGCACACTCCCACCTCTACGAGCACTCTTGCGGCGACCACATCAGCACAGCACTCACGGGGCGTATATCTACAATAGGACATGCTATGAAGTGGGTCAACGGTCAGAAAGGGCTCACAAACCCGCCGCGGCTTTCTCATCCACGTATGCTGCTCAAACGATGTGGTTCGCTCGCGGACGCACATTATCAGACACATACATGTGTATTTGCGGTGACACAGGGCTCCCAAACCCGCCGCAGCATTCTCAAGCACGCGCCTCCTTGGTGCCACGTTAATCCCACCGCCGTGGGGCCTCGCAGGCAGCGACACGAGGGACCCACAACCCACAACCAGTCAGGCCACGTAGAGTTCTCGCCAACCTCCCACTCCCCACCGGCTGCCCAATTCTATGATGTTCCGCCCTGTTCCTTCACACCTAACCTACACCTTCACCACTCCTGTGGGGCGGGATGGGCTGGTGTTCATGTGCTGGGGAGGGTGGACAAGGGAGCGCACCGACGGCCGTCCTGGCAAGGGCCACGGCAGCCGCGGCAGCAGCTACCGTCAGCCGACCAGCTGTTGCAGCATGCAGCCGCCATCGACCCCCAAAGCCACCCTCCAGTACCGCTACGTCAACGCGCACAGCCCGTGGGAGGTCCCGCCAGGTGGGGCCGGTGAGGGCAACAGCACCAGATGCCGCCCTCGGCTATGGCCAGGGAGGGTCTTGCTGTATGCTCGCTCCCTCCCACCTCGATGCAGCACGCATTTTCACCGCTATACAGTACGTCTTTACTGGCCTCACACCTCACATTATCACCGGCTCCCCAGCGCCCGCACAAGGGTCCTCAGCCCTCACGATCGCAACGCTATCCCACCTGCCGCACTGTCCCCAAACATCCACGCCTTAACTCAAGGGAGGGGGGGCTATCACGGAGCGGGTGAACTGACGGATACGTTCAGGGCCACCGCGACGGAGTGCGCAAACCTCCGCCGCGCCCGTTGGAACCCCCCATGCGGCCAACAATCCTTCGTTTGGGTACCCAATGCCTGCTGGGCAAGTGAGGGTTCCCGTCGTAGGACTGGTGGGCGCCTGTGAGGGGTTCCTCTGGGCAGGGGGGTCCTTTGCGCCTTCCACCTGGCGAGCGTGGCCTAACCACCGCGCAGCTGCCTTTAGTGAGTCAGCTGGCCGCGATGGCGTTGGCCAGGGCGGCAGTGACTAGTTACAGCAGCTGCGGCCGTCACACCACTCACACGCAGCGCCCCACCTTCAAATTCCTGCTTCGCCGCTTCAATGCCGGTGCCGCACCGCCACCTTTCCTCACTCTACTCCCCTTCTTTCTATTATCAGGTGTCCTCCCTGTTGGAGGAGGCGGAGGAGGAGGAGGAGGAGAAGAAGGAGGAGGAGGAGGAGACGCAGGAGGAGACGCAGGAGGAGGAGGGGGAGGAGGAGACGCAGGAGGAGGAGGAGGAGGAGGAGGAGGACTCTTGTCTGCTGCCTGTGCTCATCCTCTACTGCACTTCCTGCCGCCAGCTGGCGACTCCAGGGGCGACCGCCCCGGGAGCCGCCTGGCGCACTAGTTTGACCATGCCCCCCTCGAGCGGGGACCGCCCCCGGGGGGGGCAGAGCGGCCGCGCGCGACGCACCTGATGGCCGAATGGCAGAGAGAGAGAGAGAGACAGCGAAAGCGACGCAAACGAACAGGAGGGGAGGAGGAGGAGGAGGAGGAGGAGGAGGAGGAGGAGGAGGAGGAGGAGGAGGAGGAGGAGGAGGAGGAGGAGGAGGAGGGAGGGGGGGAGGGGGAGGAGGAGAGAGGAGGCGGAGGAGGAGGAGGAGGAGGAGGAGGAGGAGGAGGAGGAGGAGGAGGAGGAGGAGGGGGGAGGGGGAGGAGGAGGATGATGATGATGATGATGATGAGAGGAGGAGGAGGAGGAGGAGGAGGAGGAGGAGGAGGAGGAGGAGGAGGAGGAGGAGGAGGAGGAGGAGGAGGAGGAGGAGGAGGAGGAGGAGGAGGAGGAGGAGGAGGAGGAGGAGGAGGAGGGGAACCGAGGAGGAGAAGCGAGGAGCAGCGAGGAAGGAGCGAGGAGGAATGAACCTCCCGCGCGCCGCCGACCAGCGAGCAGCGGGGCGGGCTGCCCTTCGAGGCCGCCGCCCCCGAAGCCTCAGAGCTGCGCGTGCTGCGAAAGAAACCTGGGCGCGGCCACCGCAGGTTTGGAGGCCTAGAAATTGGCACCAACACCAGTACAGGGGTTTGCCTCCACAGGGAGATGATGATCTTAGATTTCGGTGTTGGTGGTAATATTTCGGTCACCTTGGAAGCCAGAATATTACCACCATCACCGAGATCGGGATCGTCTTCCCTCGGTGGAGGAACACCGCCGATCTTGGTGTTGGTGTCAATCTCTAGGACTCCGACAGGTCGGAGGTCCACTTCTCTCGGAGGGAAGGAAAGCCCTCGACCGAAGCAGGGAGGCAGAAGTCTGGGGGGAGGAGAAGGAGTGCCGGAAGACTGCAGTGGGACGAGCGCTCTCTCGCCCGCTCGGGGGAATAGGAAAGGAGAAGAGGAGGAGGAGGATTCTCCATCCTTTTTCCTCATCTTCCCTCGTTGCTTCGCCTGCTCGTCCGCCCCGTCGGCCTACGATCCTTCTTAGTCTTAGGGTGATTCGCATTAGCAGCGTTATGAATGTTACTACTATTCGAATCAGTGGCACCGGCACGGGTACTGATAGTATCACTGTGCTCCTCTCCATTGGTATTCGTACTAATATCACCAGTGTCCTTATTCACGCTAGTGGTTTTACCATTGCTCGTGCGGCTACGATGATCATTATTTTGTTGCCTCATCTTGCCATCTGTATAGTATTTCTCCCCCGCTGCTCCTGCTGCGGGAAGAACCTGGCGCGACCGCCCAAGATTGACGGAAGGGGGGGCGGGGGGGAGGGGGGAAGGGGGAGGAGGATGAGGAGGAGGGGGAGAAGGAGGAGGACCGCGTGCGAAGTACCTAATGGCCGAGAGAGAAGGTTAGAGGAGGAGGAGGAGAAGGAGGATGAGGAGCAGGAAAAGGAGGGGCAGGAGGAGGAGCAGCAGGAGGGAGCCAGGCTCCGCTTGCTCAACGTCAGCATCGGAGAGTTCCGCGCTCGTCTGAACACTCATATGCACACTAAGCACACACACACACAAGTGGCAAACAAAGGAAGAGAAAGAGAGAGAGAGAGCGAGAGAGAGAGAGAGAGAGCGAGAGAGCGAAAGAGAGAGAGCGAGAGAGAGAGAGTCCTCGAAACACTCCAAATGGGGCGGAAGCAGCTCGTCCGTGGCACGACCGAGCACCGCGCTGTCCTCAGGCTCAGAGTCGGAATCTAAAAACCTCTCTTCTTCTGGATCGTTCCTGCGGCGACCCCGAGACAGAGAACCCGCCAAGTCGGGCGCGGGGGCCGTTTCCTCCGAGGCAATGCGGCCCAAGGACACAAAGAGATCGCCCAGCGAATTTCTGACCTCACCGAGGTCTGGCGGCCACTCCGCAACAACCGCGTCACCAATGGAGGAGGGGGGCTCAGCCGAGGGAAGGAGAGATTGGATTCGATCCACCATGGCCGTGGCTACTGCCTTGCACCGACCAGCTGGGTATGTCTTCCTGCTGGCCGTTGAAAACTGGCCAGCCTGATTCTCACCGAGAAAGGCCCTGCGGGCCTGGCGCCCACGAGAGCATTTCCTTTCACCGGGGGCGGCCCTCAGCAAGGGGGGTAAAGTAGCCATTCTGGCAGACAGGATTGCGGAGAGGCGCGGCCGACGGCGCTGGGGCCCACCTCTGGACCCCGGTGCTCGCGCTGATCAAACGCAGCCAGCGAGCGCCGAACATGGCGCTGCAGCAAGGGCCTGCAGAGGCGCCCAACGAAATGAAGTCGGAGCCCGCGGGGCCCACGTTGGGGACGCGGGGTGCTCCAGCCAACCTCCCGCGCCAGCCATCAGATGTTCTGCTAGCGGCCGAACCAGAGAATGCAACAGTTGAGAACCGATGCGCCACTGCTCCGACTGCTTCTGAGACACCCAAGGGATGCCCCACACATGTTCTGCACTCCCGAGTGCGCGGGCGCCGGTGGAGGGGGGGGGGGGCGGCCATCGCGCCATCGAGGCGCTGACCAAAACTCGCGTGGAAGCCCCCCACCACACCCCCGCGTTCATAACTCGGCGGCATCTGACGTGCTCGATCCAATCGAGCAACGTGTTTTCGCGTGTAAGATATCCTCTGATTGGGTCGATCGCTACGCCCATGCTCAATGCTACAGATGTCAACGGTGGGCTGCGAGACTGGACGTTTATCTGCCACTGAACATCACCTGCGCGTCGCCGGCCTCAAGGAATATTCAGAACATAGAAGGTAGGCCTGTGCAGTCGAATCGGCGCCGACTCCGAGGCGAACGGCGCGTACTCGCCTGGATTGAACACGCAGGACGGAACGCCCCGCCTGGGGGCCTGCACGGGGGGCTCATCGGAGAATAGGTTAACGCGTCCTTCTATTCTGTCGCCAGGTATGGCGGGGTCGCTTACGAGAAGTATATGAGGGGTTCTCTTTGCGATAGGGACTAAGCTAGATCATCCACGAGTTGGTGCCGAGCGATTCCTGGCTCTCTAGCTGCAGGTAGCTCCGTGCGTTGCGCTCGGAGCCTAACCTCCGCTCGTTGCGCCCGGAGGTTGGTCCCTCGGCACGTGGTGGCTCAGAGACTGCAGGAGTTGTTGTGCACTCGACGTCCCCACTCCAAGAGCTCTGACTAGAACATGTTTGGAAATTGGGGATGCTGAGGCCGGCGGCTCCAGCTTCGTAGCGGGCTATTTCGAACCGTGCTAACGTCTGGTCGATACGTTCACCCGCATGGACTCGAAAATCAATGAGAGCCGTGCCAGAGTTGAGTTGGCGTTCCTCTTCTAGGTTCTCGAACTTCGTACTTAAGAGGAACATAATGTAGGTGACACCGTCAGTGCGGCGACCGCCTATATTGACGCCAAAACTGATGATTGCTGGGGGAACTCTAATGGCTATGGTCCGTGCGAGACCTCCCAAACCGAGCTGCAGTGCCGCGGCCTGCTGGGAGGGCGTCATGTTGCCTGTGGTCACATTGATCCAGGCATGTACTTCGCGGACGAACTCGTGAAATGGTACTTGACCGGCAGGACCCCAATGAGGGCCAGTCGTTCTAGTGTCGTCTCCGCCCCGCATATGTCCTACCACACACCCAATAGCGACCAGTATGAATCCAAAGATAGTAACCCCAATCCAGTGGCCTCGTAGGTCGTAGTCGGATGTAGTCGGTGGGGACTTATGTTTTGTCGTCGTAAGTCTGCGTGGGGTCGGAGGCAGCAGTATATCGTATCGCACGTTTCCATGAACGTCTTCGAAGAAATTTCCAATTGGAGTAGGTGGGTGGACTTCAGGAGTGTAATAGCGCAGGGATGTAGGATGTGAGTAAGAGACCTCCGCTTGAACAGAGGTATCGCTGCAAGTTTCCTTGCGGTACTGCGTAGTTATATACACTCCTCTGCGCAATCCCACTGAACCCTGATGTTCCAACATATGCATAGTCCACCAGATAGTGCCGTGGATGGTGAAGAGTAGAGCCAGAGCTGACCACCATAGGCAAGCTCCGCTACCAAGTTTGAAGGGGGCTGGAAGGCCCAGCCAACAGCTTCGCCTCAGGCGAAGCCAAGCTCCCGCTCTGTTGTACCGTAGTGACGATAGTCCCAGCATGAGAGAAGATGCCATCTCAAGCAATAGGAAGATCCTTTTGGTCTTGATAGCGATTGTGTGCCTCGCGGTGAGACACAGTCAAATGTGGGCGGCCGGCCGCTTGAGCCGCCGCGGCCGCGGGCGCACGCTCGCTTCCACTCCTTACGTCCCTCAGCTCGCTTTAGTCCCCCAAGATCGCCCACGAGGCCTTCAAGATGGCCCCACGACGGCCCGAGAGGCCCCCATGACGGCCCCAAGATGGGGCCCAAGAGGCCTCCAAGACGGCCAAAACGGCCTCCAAGACAGCTCAGATGGCCCCAAGATGCCTCCGAGACGGCCCAAGATGCACCCAAGACGGCCGAAGATGGCCTCAAGATGGCCCAAGACTATACAAGAGGCCCCTAAGAGGCCTCCAAGACGGCCCAAAAGGTGTCCAGGAGGTCTTCCAGGAGGGCATGAAGAGGCCAAAATCACAGGCCCCCAAGACGGCTTCCGACGGCGTCAGACAAGCCAGGAACGCCCTAAGACGGCCAAAGAGGCCCCCAAGAAGCCCCCCAAGGCCCCCCAAAACCCTCCAAGAGGCCCCCAGGAAGCTCCCAGCCCCAAGAGGCGCCCAAGACGCCTCCTCCTCCTCCTCCTCCTCCTCCTCCTCCTCCTCCTCCTCCTCCTCCTCCTCCTCCTTCTCTTTTTTCCTCATCCTCCCCCTCCTCCTCTTCTTGCTCCCCCATGCGTTCCCCGAAGTCTTTCCAAACCGACTCGGGGAACAACTGGGCCGATAGCTTGGCCAAGCTCTGGCCCAGCTGTCGGCCACAGAGGCGCTTCCAAAGGGGCAGGGGGCGGCGGTGATTCGCCGTAGGCGTCTTCGATAACGCCAACTTCTCAAGATGCGCTAATGATTCCTATTCGCCCCCGCGTGATGCTCCCAGATGCACCAAGACAGCGCCGAGACGCACCGAAGCGACTCTGATATATATACATATATATAAACGTATATATCTACCTACATAAATATGTGTGTATACATATATACAAATATACATACGTACATGTATACATACATACGTACATACATACATACAAACAAACAAATATACATATATATATATATATATATACATATACATATACCTATACATATACATATACATATACATATACATATACACATACACATACATATACATATACATATACATATACATATACATATACATATACATACCCGATGATGATAGAGACGAGGCCGGCGGCGAAGGATAAATGTAAATATATGTTCTATGTGTTTTGGTTGTCTCTCTCTCTCTCTTCCTCTCTCTCTCTCTCTCTCTCTCTCTCTCTATATATATATATATGTATGCACATAAATGAAGAATGCACCGGATTCGTCAGAAAGGCCCCTCCCCTGGGTCCTAATTAAAAAAGGTGTCCCGAGCAACAGCGCCACTTTGGGATTCTGCGCTGGATTCCGTCAGATTCAATCAGATTCGGTGGAGTTGCCAGAAACTGTGCAGGGAGCGCAGCTGTTGGCCTCAGTTCCTCCTGCGCCGAGGGTCGGGGTGACATAAGCTCCTCACAAAAATCCCTGAAACGATCTACATGGGGAAATGCTGGGAACTGATGGGACGTGGCATCTGGGTCCAAAACATGTAACTCACTGAATGCCTGGGCCGGATACGGCGTCGTACCGTATGGGATTATCTCACGGGTCGGATGGGCATGCGGACCATAAAGCTTAAACCGAAACAAATAAGAAAATACTGGGAACGGATCCTGCCCTATACAGCTCATGAGGAGAGTAAATACTATAATGCATCAGGGCTGCAGGAAATGATTATGAAGGGGCCCAGGGGCACACAAACAAAGACACACTAATCCCAGAATGCCTTGTACTGTCTCATATTGTCCAGGTTTTCGGTTTCCCCCCCACTTACCATATTTTCTCAGATTATCCGGGGGATAGACGAGTAATTGTGTCTGTGTGTTTTCCCCTCCTGAGAGTAGCAGAGTTACTTTGTATTGTGCGGTTATACTCGAGAGACTGCCCGCAAAGGGGGTACCTTTGCTCAGCTTGCTCTTCGACGTATGTCATTAGCAGCTCCGTTCTGTTTGCACTTCAATTGGCTTCAGTTTGCATGCAGCTTGCTATTAGTGCTTGCTCAAGGCGTAGCGCCATCAATCCATCACACGCGCGCACGTCGCAACCTCTGAGCCAACTCAAAACAACGACAATGCCAGCTGACGTCCCTATGTGTCCCTATCGTATACTGAATGCACCTGTCATGGAAGTATGAGGACTTCCTATGTGCCAGCATGATGCTGGCACGCCATGCTCAGTTGTCGAGTGCGATAAGCACTTAGCTTATACACTACTGAATAGTGGCTCGTGCTTAGCGTGTTTTTCCTTGCATGTACGTGTGGCAATCAGCTTGCCTGTGCATGGCAATGGACCTACTGTGCACCTGGAGCACTCCCAAAGGGGGAGAGGTCCACCCTTAGCTACCCCCCTTGGACCTGCCCTGCCAGAAGCTCCCTCCCTTCATATTTTCCGCCCCTCAGAAACTACTCCAGATTTCGTAATAAAAGGGAGGGGGTCTGGACCCTCCAAGACAAGCCATTTCAGACCTCCCCCGTGGGAGAACCCTCCAAAACATCGTCCCCAGACCCCCCAGGCCCTCCAAGATAGCCTGGAAGAGACCCCCCCCGAAATGAGACCCCCCTCCCTTTCTTACGAAATCTGGAGTACCCCACCCCCTCCCGTTCGCGCTCCGGAAGCTACCCCCCCCTCCCTGTCCCACGGGGGGGGGGGGGGGCGGGCTTTGCTACCCCCCCCCCTCCTTGAACCTTCCCTGACGGAAGCCCTCCCCCCACCTCTCCTCTTTGTTTCCGCCCCTCGGGAGCTAAGTCCCTCCCTAGGGAGCCCACAAAGGACGTACGCGCCCAGCTGTGTACGTGAACACGGCCCCTCGATTCGCGAGACCCGCCGCGTTATACGCGTTATACGAACATTTGTGCAATGCGTGCTCTCGAAACCAGCGTGGATTCATGTACATGTACGTCCTTGTTTCGCTCCTGAGACTCCCTCCCCCCGTGTCGCGCACTGGAAACTGCCCCCCCTCCATTGTCCAAAAGGGGGGACTTCGCTACCCCCCCCCCGTTTGGCCCTCCTCTGCCGGAGGCCCCCCCCCCTCTCTGGGCCGAACGGGGGGGGAGAGCTCGCCGGCCCCCCCCCCCCCCCGGCCAGAGGCAGGAGCGCCGAGGCCCCGAAGAGTGCCGAACACCGACAGAGCGCCGAGAGCTCAAGGGCCACCTCAAAGCCGAAAGGGTGCGAAAACCACGAGGGCGCCGAAAAACAAAACGGGCCGAAGACCAAAAAGGTGCGCCAAAACCCAAGACAGCACCAGATCCCCAGGGAGAGCCGAAAACCAAAGGGGCGAAGAAGACCAAAAGCGCGCCGACAACCTAATAGGGGGCCGAGAACCAACGGAGCGCCGAAAACCAAGAGGGCACCGAAAAGCACAGGGGCGCGAAAAATCAAAGGCGCCGAACACCTAACGATCGCCGAAAACCAAAGTGGCGCCGAAAACAAGAAAGGCTCCGAAAACCAGCGGGGCGCCGAACACCAAAGAGACGCCAAAACCAAGATAGCGCCGAAAACCGAAGCAGCGCCGAACACCAAAAGGGCGCCAAGAAGCAAGAGGTCGCCGAGCTTGGAGAGGGCGCTGGAAGCCCAAGGGGAGCCGAAAAAACCAATCGAGAGTCGATAGCCAAAGGGTCGCCAAACACCGAAAGGGCACCGAAAACCAGAACGCTGCCGAAGACCAAAGGGGCGCCGAAAACAAGAAGGGCGCCGAAGACCAACACGCGCCGAAAACCCGAAGAAGGAACGCCGAAAACCAAAGGGGCGCCGAAAACCACAAGGGCACCGAAGACCAACACGCGCCGAAAACCCGGAGAAGGAGCGCCGAAAACCAAAGGGGCGCCGAAAACCACACGGGCACCGAGAACCAGAGGAGCGCCGAAAACCCAGAGGGCGGCAGAAGCCAAAGGAGCGCAAAAACCAAGGGGGCGCGGAAAACCCAAAGGAGGGCAAACATCAACAGAACCGAAAGAGCGCCGAAATACCAAAGTGGCGCCGATAACCAAAGCGCCGCCGAAAACAGTATGGGGCTCCGAAAACAACATAAGCTCCGAAGACAAACAGGGCGCCGAAAACAACAAGGGCGCCGAAAACAAAAGGGGCGCTAAAAACCGCAGGAACGCCGAAAACCAAAGGGGCGCCGAAAACCAAGAGAGCGCCGAGAACCAATGGAGCTTCGAAGAACAACGATGCGCCGAATGCCGAAAGGGCGACGAAAAAGCAAAACGCGCCGATAACCAAAAGGCGTCGAAAACCCAAAGGGGCGCCAAAAACAAAAGGCGCGCAGTAGCCGAAGGGTGACCAAAACCACAGGGGCGCCAGAAACCAAAGAGTGCCGAAAACCAAACCGGCGCCGAAAACTAAAGGGGCGCCGGACACCAAAAGGGCGCAGAAAACCAGCGGGGCGCCGAAAACCCAAGAGGCGCAGGAACCCAAGAGGGCGCCGAAAACCAACGACGCTCCGAAAACCAAAAAGGGCGCGCAGAAAACCGAAAACGGTAGCGAAAACCGAAAGAGCGCCGAAGACGACATGAGCGCCGAAAACCATCGGAGCGCCAAAAACCAACGGAGCGCCGAAAACCACATGAGCGCCGAAAACCAAGGAAGCGTCAAAGGCCCAAAACACGGCGAAAACCAAAGCAGCGCCGAAAACCATAGAGACATCGAAAACCTCAACTGCGCCGCAAACCAACGGGGCACCAAAAACCAAAGAAGAAAAATATCCTGAGCGCGTTTGTCTGTTTTCGGCGATAATGGGCGCTATAGGGGGCAGGGAGGTATAACGTAATGCCCCCCCCCCGACGTGTGGCTCCAGCACGACAGGAGCCCTTTTTTAATTTTCTGGGATAGCGGCCGTCATCGGCCCCGCCCCCCCCACTGGATGACGTCACGTTCCGCGCCGGCGGCGTCCAGGAATGCCCAGGGATGACCGGGGCCAACGAGGAGCAGCCTGTAGGTGGCGATCTGCCCCACCGCGACGTTGTACACCAATGCTCGCGTGCACGACAACGCGCGTGTACACCACAGCGCCTGCGTACACCGCGACACCCTTGTGCCACGCAGCGCCTGCGTACACCACAATGCTTGCGTGCACCACAGCGCTGGTGTACACCACGGCGAATGTATGCACCGCAGCAACCATGTGCAGCACAGCGCCTGCGTACACCACAACGCTTGCGTGCACCGCAGCGCCCGTGCACACCACGGCGCCTGTCTTCACCACAGCATCCGCGTGCAACACAACGGTGGTGTGCAACCACAGCGCCTGCGTGCACAGGACGGGGAGAAGGAGCATGTAGGTTAGGATCTGTTGCGGACAGCCAAACACCACGCCAGGGAAGTGCTGATAATAAAATGCGATGTTTTTCCCTCCCCCCTCCTCCTCCACCTCCACCTCCACCTCCACCTCATTTTCCCCCTCCTCCTCGCTCATATTTCCCCCGTGTCGTGCGGGTCGGCGCTACAGCACACGTGCGCATCTCATCGTCAACAGCAGAGTGGTCGATTGAATCAATCCACTTGGTATTCGGTCGGCCAATTCAGGTGGAGCCTCCTGGACGCAGATGGGAGGAATTAAAATGATGCGGGAGGACTCGGGAGGACTTGTAGATTCCAGCGGCGCTCCATTTTCCATAAGGATTCCTTTTCCGAGTCCTATATAAAACATCGTTTTCTGTGGAATCCACTGGCGCTCAATTTTGTCATCCGGATTCCTACTAACATTCTATATGCAACAATGGTGTTATGTTGCACACGGTTGCTGCGGTGTACGCAGGCGCTGTGGTGCACGCAGGCATTGTGGTGTACACTGGTACTGTATTGCGCACGGCTGATGTGGTGTACGCAGGCGCTGTGGTGTACACAAACGCCGTGGTGCTCGCAAGCACTGTGACACACACTGGCGCTGTGTTGCACGCGGCTGCGGCCCCCTCCCCCCGGATGACGGCCGTCATCGGCCCGAAATAAAAATCAGGCTCCAGCCGCACCCGCGCGCACGACGAGCGACGAGCGACGAGCGACGAGCGACGACGACGACGACGACGACGACGACAACGACGACGACGACGACGACGACGACAGCGACGACGACGACGACGACGACGACGACGACGACGACGACGACGACGACTGCGGACCAGACCCCTGTGCGGAGTCTTATGCGGACGCCTATGTGGATCCCGATGCGCACGGCGGCAGTGCCTGGGGCGTACTTTGGGGGGGGACGTTACGTTAAAGGGGGGGGGGCGCCAGGGGCTATAAGGCCCAGTATGCCCCAAGCAAAAAGGAAACACGCTCCTTCGAAATCCCCCTTCAGCTAGGGCCCTCCGGCTGGAAAAGCCCACAGAAGGAGGAGAGGGGGGGCTAGCTCCGGAAGCCCCCCCTCCCCCTCTGGAAAGGGGAGCCTGGGTTTACCCCGGGCCCCGAAGAAGGAGGGGGGAGAAGCCGCTTTCAAGCCCCACCCCCCTTCAGCCAGGGACCCCCAAGCTACAAAAATCCAAATAAAAGGAAGGGGGGAGGTACAGTCGGGGCCCTGAAGAAGGAACCCTTTTCGTTGGGGAGGGGCTCCGCGTTCCTTTAAGTGTTTCGCAGCTTGCCTCAGGTTTTCCTTATGTGTTCGACGATCGGAAATCGAAGTTTGACTTGTGGAGAAAAGGGGCCCCGTTCTTCATTTAGGGTTCCTCAGGTCAACGCCCCGACTGTAGCTTCGGAAGGAGGAGGAGGAGGAGGAGGAGGAGGAGGAGGAGGAGGAGGGGGAGGAGGAGGAGGAGGAGGAGGAGGAGGAGGAGGAGGAGGAGGAGGAGGAGGGAGCCCCGACGCTTTGGAAGGGGAGCCCGGGCCGACCCCTGGCCCTGAACAAGGAGGGGAGGGGGGGGGAGGGAGCTTTCGAGCCCCCCCCCCCATTCAGCCAGGGGCCCCCCAGCGAGCAAAAATCCGACAGAAGGTGGGGAGGGGAGGGTACCTTCGGGAGCCCCCCCCCCCCATTTTCCGAGAGAGGGGGGGGGAGGGGTGGCTTGAAACTGGGGCCCCTCTTCAGGCAGGAGTGCGCCACGAGTGCGCCCTTTCATAGCTTTCAGTTCGTGTGTTTGTTTGCAGTCGCCTGCCTGGTGTTGTCTCTGAGCTTCCGTGTAGCATGCCCTCAGCTGGCCAGTCGCTCGCCCTTGAGCTTCGCGTGCTTTTGCTCGCCCGTCGCGCGCCGCGGTGCGCGCTCATCTTCGCGACCTAGCGCCGCCCCCTGGAGCAGAGCACATTCCCAGCCCATACCGCGAAGCGCGAGGCGAACCGATCTTCGCACCCAAGCAGGTAACGCAGATGCCCTATGATCATGCTCGTCTCAGGCCTCGGACGCGGCGATCTGTCCGATACCCCCGAGAGCCTACATCGATGGAGAATGCCTGCCCTGAATAATCACATCGTGTGAGATCTGGATTCCCTTTTCTGACGTTGGCCAGACTCTGAGCACTGGGTCTCGCCGCGTTCGCATGATATGAAACATCACAAGAGAGCGACAAGAGGTGCGGTCGCCTACACTGAAGGGGCCCACAAACACACAAATAAATACACACAAATAAAACGATTCCCCATATTTCCCCATGTTTTCTGAGTTTTTGTCTTCCCCACCACTTCCCATATGTTCCCATATTTTCCGGGGGATCGACGATTCATTGTGTCTGTGTGTTTCTTCCCCTCCTGATACACGCTGGACCGAGGTGGGCGCGGCAGGAAAAGAAAAAAACAGCGCGCGAGAAAGAAATAGTGTAAAGAGGCCCAACAGGGCACGGAGTGTGCGCCCACCTGGTCGGGGAGGGCCATGAAGGAGCAAAACGATCCGCAGATGAAAATGCTGCCTCCGAGAGGCTCCCCGAAGGCTTCCCGAGAGACCCCAACAAGCATCCCAAGAGGCCTCTGAGTCACAACCCAGGCACGTGGCAGGACATCTCATACGGACCCGCCACCTCTGCAGAACATCCTCCAGATCTCGACCCACACAGAAGCAACGAAACTACATGACAGGGTCTGCGGATGTGGCGACTGTAGAACCCGCGTCTGGAAGCGACGAGTCGCCTGAGGCCAATCACGGAGCAGAAGCCGCAATGCAACGCACTCCCCCGCACATGCGATTACTTTAGAATTGCTCCATATCGTGTTATCTCACATCATTCAGTATCGTGTTATCTCACATCATTAAGTATCTCGTGGACCCTAGGGTGACCCATCCCTTTTGATATTCAAAGACCTACCCAAACTCAGCGAAAATCCTAAATTTGACCTCATGAGCCTTTTGGGGTCTCAGAGAGCCTCATGACGGCTCCACATGGCCTCAACACGGCCCAAGACGGCCCAAGATGGGCCCAAGAGGGCCTCGCCTTTTTCGACTCTCGGGGGCCCACGGCGGCCCAAGCAGCCTCCAAGATGGCCCCAAGACGGCTTCAGAGGCCCCCCAGAGGACCCCAAGACGGCCCAACAGGGCCCCACGATGGCGCAAAAAAGGCCACCAAGACGGCTCAAGAGGGTACACAGTCCAAGAGGACCCCAAGAGAGCCACAACGCGCCCCGAGAAGCCCCCCAAGAGCGCCCCAAGACGGCCAAAGACACCCACTAGAGGCCCCACAAGACCCCAAAGAGGCCCCCAAGAGGCCCCAAAAAGCCTCCAAGAGGCCCCCGAGAAGCACCCACACGGCCCCAAGAAACAACCAGGTGGCCCGCGGGATTGCGCACGCATGGCGCGCTGCTGCTGTGCTCATCGGAGCTTGACCTTAACGTTGCCTTGGGCTGACATGCAGTGAATGCCCATTGCCCTCGTGGACATTCGCACACTCGTCCTGGTGCTGAAGCAGAGTTAAGTCGGGCCTGTCCCCCAACAGGGGGATTTTCGGCGAAAAACAAAAAATACCCCAAACAGAACCCAAACATAATCTAACAAATTGCATGTTTTGATTAGTTTGGACCTTTTTGGGGTATTATTAGGATATGTTTAATTTTTCGTCGAAGCTCCCCCTGTAGGGGGACAGGCCCGACCTACGTGCGGATTTTGAGCGAAACATAAACAAATACTCAAAACATGCTGGGGGTGGGCCCTCCGCAACTCGTGGCGCTGGCAGAGCCCCGGGACAGGCAGAACGGCACAGCAGAACTCCGCGGCAGACGAGCAGGAGAGACCACCCAACGCTTGGTCTTCTCGTGCTGCAGGCGTGCACCCAGCGCAGCGAGAGGAATCACAACGTTGGAGGCCTGGGTTCCTCTCCTCGTTCGGGGGCGTCCATGCGGGCGGCGTGCAAAAAGGGTGTTTGGCAAATCATGGCCAAGGCACGTGCGAGGCCCAGGGGGAGAGAGAGAGAGAGAGAGAGAGACGCACTGCCAGAAGATGGGGCTACGATATCTGGGAGATATCATGGCCCACCCCTATCCATCACCCCTAGCCATCACCCCCCTCTCGGCCGCCCCCGATTCGTCCTTCTCCTTCCTGCCCACCGCCGCCCGCGCGGCCTGTCAAGCTGCAGTATGCTCGTGGCCCTGCGGCCAGGCCTCCTCTTGATCCTCTTGCTGCCGTGGTCCCTCGCGTAGTCCGCGGGCGACACGCCGCCGACCGTGGTGTTGCCTCCAGGGAGGGAGGCAGGATCGAGGATGGAGGCCGAGGACGCAGGATCGAGGTTCGAGGGCGCAGGCGAGGGCGAGGGCGCAGGAATGGAGGAGGGCGAGGGCGCAGGAACGGAGGAGCGCGAGGGTGCAGGATCGAGGATCGAGGCTTTCGGACGCGAGTGGGCCTCTGGAGGCGATCTGGGGACCTCTGCAAGGCCTCCGGGACGCCTCCCCAGGCCTCCACGACGCGAAAGGCCACGGCGCACGAACGGGAACAGAGTTGGCGGCGAGGCCACGGCGAGAGAGCGCGCCACGCGACACTCAGGAGCAGCACAGGAGGTCGACGGATTACCCCTCGGAGGGTGACGAGGGGGAGGGGGGGGGGGGACGGTGCGACCAACCAGGGAGTGTTCACGGGGCAAGGGTGCGCGCGCGCCGCCCGCGCCCAGAGCGTCCCCACGGATATCTACTCCTCCTCCTCCACCTCCTCCTCCTCCTCCTCCTCCTCACCTCCTCCTTCCTCCTCCTTCCTCCTTCCTCCTCCTCCTCCTCCTCAAGGGCTCCCCGCACTCCGCCTCCGTCCGCTCCCTCCTCCTCCTCCTCCCCTTCCTCTCCCTTCCTCCTCCTCCACTATACTTCTCCTCCCCTCTTCCTCCTCCTCCTCCTTCCTCTCCTCTTCGTCCTCGTCCTCCTCCTCCTCCTCCTCCTCCTTCCTCCTCGTCCTCGTCATCGTCTTCATCCTCCTCTTCCTCCTCCTCCTCCTCCTCCTCCAACTCTTCCTCCTCCTCTTCCTCCTCCTCCTCGTCCTCCTCTTCCTCGCCATCCTTCTCCTCCTCCTCATCCTCCTCCTCCTCCTCTTCCTCCTCCTCTTCCTCGTAACTCGTAACCGCCGAATTTTGGTTTTCTGTCGCAGGTGTGCCAGGAACGCATGCCAGAGATGAACGGGCCTATATTTTCAATGCCGCCCTGGGGCCCAAAGGGTGATCGGGGGTAGGCTGAATCGGCTGTGGCAAGGGTTACACCCCACCACCAACCGGCCCCTATAGGGGCTTCCTGGAGTTGTTGGCTCGGCTCGGGGGCGGCCCGATGCGGCCTAAACTCCCACGGCACGAAGACGTAGGGCGTGGTGAACCATTATGGCCCGCTCAATCCCGCTGAATCTTCCTACTCCTCCCTGCCCACTTTCGACGACGACGCAGACGGCGGCGGCGGCGGCGGCGCGAACGCGCGCCATAACAGAGCGCGTGCGCCGCTCGCGAGGCCCGCCCCCGCGTCCACGGCTCCGCGCGGGGCCTTGGCCGTGCCTGGCGAAGAGACTCCAGGAGATGATGTTCCCCTGGCTCCCCGCAGTCGGCCCCGTCCGCTCTGGGCTCCCGCTCCCGCTCTCTCGCTCCTATCATCTCCCCTGTCTGCTCCAGCTCCCCAAACTCCCTCCTCCTCCTCCTCCTCCTCCTCCTCCTCCTCCTCCTCCTCCTCCTCCTCCTCCTCCTCCTCCCTCGCGGGCGGCGCCGCCGTCGACGCCGCCGCCTCCGAGGCCGCCGCCGCCATGATCACCACCTCCATCACCCTCATCATCCTCATTATCCTCGGCGTCCTCCTCCCCTCTTATTATGATTCGCAGTCGCGTTAGCATTCTTGTTAGTATCAATATGATCATTGTTAACGTTATTATGTTGCTTGTATGCATTCTTCGTATTCGTCTGATTATTATTATCAGTCGTAGTGTTCGTCTGATTAGTCTCGTTATTGGTACTTCTATGATACTGTTATGAGTATCGTTATTGTTGTTACTAGTATTGTGATTATTCTTTTTCAGCATCACCATCATCATCATAATCATCATCACAATAAGCATCAGCAGCATCATCAGTATCGTCATCATCATATTCTTATTCGCCAGCATCAGCATCGGTACCTTCAGCTTCAACATCATCCTCATCATCATACTCAGTATTACCATCATCGTCAGCAGCATCATCAGCATCATCATTGTCATCGTCGTCGTCATCAGCAGCATCATCCACATCATCAAACCGATCAAAACCATCATCATCACCAGCGTCATCTTAATCTTCATATTTATCTTCATCCTCACCATCGTCTTCACCACCACAATCACCATCATCATCATCATCATCGCATCATCCTCACAGCCATCATCACCACCATCAGCATCATCATCGTCATCATCAGCATCAGCATCATCATCAGCATCATCGTCAGCAGCATCATCACTATTATCATCATCACCACCACCATCATCATCATGACAATCCTCATCATCATCATCATCAACATCATCATCATCATCAACGTCATCATCATCATCATCATCATCATCACCATCATCATCATCATCATCATCATCATCATCATCATCATCATCATCATCATCATCATCATCATCATCATCATCTCCAGCAGCAGCATGCTCAGCCGAACCATCAACAACCGGCATAGTCAGCATCATAAGCATCACCACCACCACCACAGCCACCAGTACCCGCAGCAGCGCCACCACGATCTCTGGAACCAGCACCACACATCCGACGGCCCTGTCGGCGCGCGTAAGGGGCTTTTCCGTTTTTGACTCGTCGTCGCCGCTCCCCTCCTGCTCCCCTCCTCCTCCTCCTCCGCCTTCCTCCTCCTCGTCGTCCTCCTCGTCCTCCTCGTCGTCGTCGTCGTCGTCGCCGCTCCCCTCTTCCTCCTCCTCCTCCGCCTCCTCCCTCCTCCCCTCCTCCTCGTCGTCGTCGCCGCTCCCCTCCTTTGACGCTTTTTCGTTTGAGTCGTCGTCGCCGCCGCCGTCGCCGCTCCCTCCCTGTCCCTGGGCCCTCCGGGGGGGGGTCCCAGGAAGGGGTCCCATGGGGGGTAGGGGACGCCCAGGGGTTGTGACCCCACACCTGGGGGGAGCACCCCTCCCTGGGAGAAACTTCCCCTTTGGATCCCTTGCCTCTCAGACGGCTCGAGCTCACTCGTGCCGCGGCTTGATCCAAGAGGGCCCTGAAACAGCCCAAGATCGCTCCAGGACGGCCCAACATACCTTCGGCGGCCTCAGAAAAGCTCCCAAGACGCCCCAAGAGGGCTCCAAGCCCCAAGAGGGCCCCGAGAGGCGAAAATCAAAGATTGTCATACAATTTCAACCGTGTTTCGCGTCCTCCCCTTTTCGAGCTTCCGACGCTCTCCAAGACGGCCCAGGAAACCACCAACATCGCCCCAAGATGGTCCAACAGGCTGCCGAAAGCGCCCGAAAACAACCCAAGACGGCCCCACGACCGCCCAAGAGGCTCCCAAGACTGCCGGACAGGGCCCCAGGCTGGCAGGGGGGGGCGGCGGCGGGAGGAGCGGGGCGAACGGGACAGGCACGAGAGCCGTAGCAGGTGCAGGGGGCTGGCAGGAGCGGGAGCAGCAGGCAGCGGGGAGGGGAAAGCTGGGGTTCGTCCTTGCTGATTGACGGGACCTCGTGACGACTCCCGCGAGGGGGCCGCATCGGGACTCACGACGACCCCGCTGCGAGAATCCGCTCAGCCAGGCTGACCTGCATGTGAGGTTAGGCTGATTGGCAGTCTCTGGTCGAGTGCTAATGAGAGTCGCCAGAGTCTGCCTGCGCGCGGGGCAGAGGCAAGAGAGGCGCGGGGAGGACTGGGAAGGGCAGGAAGATGGGCGAGGGGAGGTAATCACAGGTTGTGAACCCAGGCGAGATTTCTGAAAAGCGGCTGGGGTTCAGAATTCGAAAGATGTCTACAGCCAGATGAGCCCCAGCGAGGGTGTCCGTTACCCCAGCGTCGATTGAACTCGCACGGGTCGAGTTCACAAGTGGTCGCAGAGGGGGGGGGGCGACGGTGTAGGGTCAGAGGAAGAAGAGGGAGGAGCGGAAGGAGAGGGAGGAAAGGGGCAGAGAGAACGAAGAGGACAGACTGAGGGATAATCGGAAACGGAAGAGAAGAGAGATAAGAGTGAAGAGTGGAGGAATGGAGGTGAAGAGGGGACGAGGGGAGGCGGACGTTGGAAGAGCAGCAGTACGAGTTCCTCCTCCTCCTCCAAATCCTTCTCCTCCTCCTCCTCATCTTCCTCCTCCTTCTCATCGTCCCCCTCCTCCTCCTTCATGTCCTCCTCCGTTTCCTCCTCCTCCCCTCCTCCTCCTCTTCCTACTACTACTACTACTACTACTACTACTACTACGACTACTACTAGTACTACCACCACCACGACTACTACTACTACTAGTACTACTACGACTACTACTACTACTACTACTACTACTACTACTACTACGACGGCTACTACTACTACTACTACTACTACTACTACTACTACTACTACTACTTCTACTACTACTACTACTACTATTACTACTACCACTACTAGCTACTACCTAAGACCTACGACCTACTACCTACTACCTACTATCTGCTACCTACTACCTACTACCTACTACTTATTACCTACTCCCTACTACCTACTACCTGCCACTACTATTGCTACTACTACTACTGCTACTACTACTACTACTACTACTACTACTACTACTACTACTACTACTACTACTACTACGACTACGACTACGACTACGACTACTACTACTACTACTACTACTACTACTACTACTACTACTACTACTACTACTACTACTACTACTACTACTACTACTACTACTAATACTATTAATACTACTACTACTACTACTACTACTACTACTACTACTACTACTACTACTACTACTACTACTACTGCTACTACGGAACGCCGTGCCCGTCCGGGCCCCACGCCGTGCCCGTCCGGGCCCCACGCCGCACGCTCCGCCCGTCCGGGTCCCACGCCCCACGCCGTGCCCGCCCGGGTCCCACGCCCCACGCTGTGCCCGTCCGGGTTCGCGCTTGCGTGCCTCAGGAATCCCTGAAGTGTATAAGCGCCCACGAATCCTGAGGGAATCCTAATGGAATCCTGAAATGCTAGCGAATCCGAAGGGAATCCTAATGAATGCGAGCGACTCCGAAAGAATCCTAAGGAATCCTAAGGAATGCCAGCGAATCCAAAGGAATCCTAAGGAATCCGAACGAACGCTAACTAAGGAATGCTAGCGAATCCGAAGGAATCCTAAAGAATCCTACCGAATCCTCAGCGAAGGAATCCGAAGGAATCCTTGCGCAGACTGCACGCCGTTCCCGTCCGAATTCGCGCTTGCGCGCCTCAGGAATCCCTGAAGTGTATGAGCGCCTAGGCATCCTGAGGAAATCCTAAGGGAATCCTGAAATACTTGCGAATCCCAAGGGAATGCTAAGGAATGCTAGCGAATCCGAAGGAACCCCAAGGAATCCTAAGGAATCCGACCGAATCCTCAGCGAATCTAAATGGAATCCGAAGGAATCCTTGCGCAGACCGCACGCCGTGCCCGTCCGGGTTCGCGCTTGCGCGCCTCAGGAATCCCCGAAGTGTATGCGCCTAGGAATCCTCAGGGAATCCGAAGGGAATCCTGAAGGAATGCTAGCGAATCCGAAGGGAGTTCTAAGGAATGCTAGCGATTTCAAAGGAATCCCAAGGAATCTTCAGAACCGAAGGAATGCTAGCGAATCCGAAGGAATCCTAAGGAAGCCGAATGAATCCTAAGGAATGCTAGCGAGTCCGAAGGGAATCCTAAGGAACCCTAAGAAATCCGCAGAATCCTCAGCGAATCCAAATGGAATCCTAAGGAATCCTTCCACAGACCGCACGCCGTGCCCGTCCGGTTTGGCACTTGCGCGCCTCAGGAATCCCTGAAGTGCATGAGCGCCTAGGACTCATGAGGGAATCCTAAGGGAATCCTGAAATGCGAGCGAATCCTAAGGGAATGTTAAGGAATGCTAGCGAATCCGAAGGAACCCTGAGGAATCCTAAGGAATCCTACCGAATCCTCAACGAATCCCAATGAAATCCCAAGGAATCCCTGCGCAGACCGCACGCCGCGCCCGTCCGGGTTCGCGCTTGCGCGCCTCAGGAATCCCTGAAGTGTATAAGCGCATAGGAATCCTGAGGGAACCCTGAAGGAATGCTAGCGAATCCGAAGGGAGGCCGAAGGAAACCTAGCGAATCCTGAAGAATCCTAAGGACTCCTAAGGAATCCTACCGCATCCTCAGCGAATCCCAATGGAATCCTCAAGGATCCTTGCGCAGACAGCACGCCGTTCCCGTCCGGTCTCGCGCTTGCGCGCCTCGAGAATCCCTGAAGTGCATGAGCGCCTAGGAATCCGAAGGGAATCCTAAGGGAATCCTGAAGGAATGCCAGCGAATCCGAAGGGAATCCTAAGTAAACCTAGCGACTCCGAAGGAATCCTAAGGAATCCGAAGGAATCCTACCGAATCCCTAGCGAATCCTAATGGAATCCCAAGGAATCCTTGCGCCGACCGCACGCCGTGCCCGTCCGGGTTCGCGCCTGCGCGCCTCAGGAACCCCTGAAGTGCATGAGCGCCCAGGAATCCCGAGGGAATCCTAATGGAAACCTGACGTGCTAGCGAATCCGAAGGGAATCCTCCGGAAACCTAGCGAACCCGAAGGAATCCGAAGGAATCCTAAGAAACCCCACCGAATCCCCAGCGAACCCCAACGGAATCCTAAGGGATTTTTGCGCAGACCGCACGCCGTTCCCGTCCGGGTTCGCGCTTGCGCGCCTCAGGAATCCCTGAAGTGCACGGGCGCCTAGGAATCCTGAGGGAACCCCAAGGGGATCCTGGAATGCATGCGAATCCTAAAAGGGAATGCTAAGGAATGCTACCGAATCCGAAAGGAACCCTACGGAATCCCAAGGAATCCTACCGCATCCTCAGCGAATCCAAATGGAATCCTAAGGAATCCTTGCGCAAACCGCACGCCGCGCCCGTCCGGGTTCGCGCTTGCGCGCCTCGAGAATCCCTGAAGTGCACGAGCGCCTAGGAATCCTAAAGGAATCCCAAGGGAATCCTAAAGGAATGCTAGCGAATCCGAAGGGAGGCCGAAGGAAACCTAGCGAATCCTGAAGAATCCGAAGGAATCCTAAGGAATCCGACCGAATCCCAAGCGAATCCTATCGGAATCCTCAGGAATCCTCGCGCAGACCGCACGCCGTTCCCGCCCGGGTTCGCGCTTGCGCGCCTCGGGAATCCCTGAAGTCCGGGTTCGCGCTTGCGCGCCTCTGGAATTCCCGAAGTGCATGGGCGCCTAGGAACCTTGAGGGGATCCGAGGGGGAATCCCGAGGAAGTATCTGGGAATATAATATATATTATATATATTATATATATATATATATATATCCATATACATATACATACATACATATATATATATATGAATAGATATATGTATATATAGGTATATATAAGTAAAATGCATGTTTGTGTCTATATACATATATAGATATACAAGTATATATATATGTAAATATATAGATGTGTAAATGTGTATGTACGCATGCATGTAAATATACATGTATATACGCGTTATATATATGTATATGTATCTACATACGGCCATCATAAACATCATCATCATGATGATAACCACCAACATCATCTTCATCATCGTCGTCATCATCAGCATCACCACCATCATCGTCATGAACCGTGACCATCACCAGCATCATCACAATCATCACCAGCATCATCATCACCATCATAATCATCATCATCGCCACCATCATCATCATCGTCATCATCGTCGTAATCAACATCGTCATCGTCCTACATCAGCATCATCATCGTCATCACCGTCATCATCATCATCACCCGCATCATCGTCATCGTACTAATCGCCACCAGCACCACCATCATCATCGTCATCATCGTCATCATCATCATGATCATCACCTTCTTCAACATCATCATCATCATGATGTGAGCTCCCAAATGCAACCTCAGCAGACATCTATTGAGCAACCCACATGCAAGCAATGCAAAATAATGCAACAAGCAACCCAATGCAAAGCAACGCAATACCTTCGGAATCGAACACGGCGGACCCGGACGGAGACGGCGCCCCCTTCCATCATGCTCGATTGCATGGGCGGGGGGCAACTTAAAACCGAAAACCGAGCGTCAAACTCTTACGGTGAATTTATGTTCTAAGATCAAACATCGGCCACATAAACCCTTAAAACATATACTTCAGTGCCGAGGAAAGAGAAAGACAGCGACACATCTTCAGAACAGCGGTTCACTACTACACGGCCCGGACGGGCACGGCGTTACCTACTACTACTACTACTACTGCTAATACTAATACTACTACTGCTACTAACTACCACTACTACTACTACTACTACTACTACGACGACTACTACTACTACTACTATTACTACTACCACGATTACTACTACTACCATGACTACCACTACTACCACTACTACTACTACCACTACTACTACTACTACTACTACTACCACTACTACTAGGACTACTACTACTACTACGACTACTACTACGACGACTACTACTACTACTGCTACTACTACTACGACTACGGCTACGACTACTACTACTACGTCTACTACTACTGCTACTACCACGACTACTGCTACTACTACTACGACCACTACTACTACTACTACGACGACGACCACTACTACTACTACTACTACCACCACTACTACTACTACTACTACTACGACTACTACTACGACTACTACTACGACTACGATTACGACTACTACTACTACTACTACTACTACTATTTCGACTGCTGCTACTACTACTACGACCACCACCACCACTACTACGAGGACGAGGACTACTACTACTACTACTATTACTACTACTACTACTACGACTACTACTACTACTACTACGACTGCTACTACTACGACTACTACGACTACGATTACTGCTACTACTACTGCTGCTACTACTGCTACTACTAGCACTACTACTACTACTACCTACTACATACTACCTGCCACCGAAACCCAATTACCTACTACTACTACAACTACTACTACTACTACTACTACTACTACGGCTACTACTGCTACTACTACTTCTACTGCTACTACTACTACTACTACTACTACTACTACTATTACTACTGATACTATCGCGACGACTACGACTACTAGTATTACGACTACTACTACAACTACTACTACTACGACTACTACTACTACTACTATTACTACTACTACTACTACTACTACCTCTTCCACTACTACTACTGCTACTACTACTACTACGACAATGTCTACGACTAGGACTATTACTACGACTACTACCACGACGACTACTACTACTACTACTAATACAACCACTACTACTACGACTACTACTAGTACTACGACGACTATTACTACGACTACTACTACTACGACTACTAATACTACTACTACTACTACTACTACTACTACCACTACCACTGCTACTACTACGACTACTACGACTACTACTACTACTACTACTACCACTACTACTACTACTACTACTACTACTACTACGTCGAGTAAAACTACGACTACCACCACCACTACCACTACTACATCTACTTCTTGCATGAACACTACTACTACTGATACGACGACGACTACTACTACTACGACTACTGCTACCACTGTTACAACTACTACAACTACTACTACTACCACTAATACTACTACTACAACTGCTACAACTACTACAATTACACGAACACTACCACTAATACTACTACTACTACTGCTACGAAGACGACTACTACAGTTAATACAACTGCCAGTAAAACTCCTAGTACAACCACTGCTAACACAACTGCTACTTACTACTACTACTACTTCTAGCAATACGACTACAAACATGTTTTTTTTTATTTTTCGTTCGCCGCAGCAGTCGGTGCCCGGCGGCGCCTCGACTTGAACAGCTCAACAGAATAGAAGGAGCACTCCCCTCGTAACCCGCGAGCAGATGCGTCGAGGAGCGCATTAGCAAATGCACGTGAAGGTCAAGCTTTCAACGTGTTTTCTGTTGCAACGCTATCCTCTGTTGACCTTCACTGGAAAGGAACGCTAACAGCTAACCGCCGCTGCGTGGTCATCGACATCATTGGCGCAGGCATCGCGTCGGCAATATAAGATCATGATATCAGATGTTCGCATGACGCTAGCGTCGTGACTTTGATGTGGGCGCCCAACGCCATCGAAAGCGCGCGCGCTCGCTTGTGCTGCGTTGCGCGCGGGCGCAAATTTCGCGCCCGCGCCTGGCCCGCGCGCAGGCGGGCGAGCAGGGCGCGCGGGCCGCCTCCCGCTTTCCTGCGCCTCGCGGCGCGCGGCCCCACGAGAAGGGCCCGCGCGCGCG
Organism: Prorocentrum cordatum; assembly: GCA_963575745.1. Lineage (NCBI taxonomy): Eukaryota > Dinophyceae > Prorocentrales > Prorocentraceae > Prorocentrum > Prorocentrum cordatum. Next base: position 78,714 of record CAUYUJ010002731.1, read on the forward strand.
AGGGGGGCGACAGCATGTGCCTCGCGGCGCGCGGCCCCGCGCGAAGGGCCCGCGCGCGCGCGAGGGGGGCGACGGCATGTGCCTCGCGGCGCGCGGCCCCACGCGAAGGGCCCGCGCGCGCGAGGGGGAAGCGACGTCATGGGCGTTGCTCGCTTGCTCTTCTGCTCGCTTCGCGTCGAACGCCCCGTGCAGTCGCGCCGCGGGGGTCGCGTCGGGGCGGATCGCGGCGCGCCTCGGGGTCGTGCGGTGTGCAAGCATTGGTGCCTGCATCTTGCAGGCATGTGCGCTTGCGCCCCGCCGTGGCGGGCGGCGCGCGCGCTTTCGCACGGGCGCACATTGTCCGTTGGCCCCAAGTGGCCGTGCGGGGCCAACACGGCCCTTGCAGGAGCTCCGGCGCAGGCCAATACGGCTTGTCATTATACGGGCGCAAATTGTCCGTTGGCCCTACGCGGCCACGCGGGGCCAATACGGCTTTCGCAGGTGCGCGGGCCCAGTCGGCCCAAGCAATTGGCTGCTCCTGAACCCAATCGGCGAACAACGCCGGCGCAGGCCAATACGGCTTGCTTTCGCACGGGCGCATATTGTCCGTTGGCCCCAAGTGGCCGCGCGGGGCCAATACGGCCCTTGCTAGTGCGCGGGCCCACTCGGCCCCAGCGCTCGGCGGCTCTGGTGCAGGCCAAGGCGGCTTGTCATTTTGCGGGCGCATATTGTCCGTCGGCCCAGAACGGCCACGCGTGGCCAATACGGCCTGCGCCGCAGCGTGGGCGCCCCCTTCGCGTCGTCACGTCACCTCTCCGTCAGCGTCAAGCGCAGCAGCGGCTGAATCTTGTGCTGCGCGCGCACACGCAACGCGCCGCTTCGCGATGGCCGAAGGCGCGCCGGAGACCCTTCGTGCTTTTCTCGAGCGCGTCGACTGGACGGGCGCGCAGGAGGCCGCCTGGTTCGACTCGGTCGCAGCGGCGCTGGCAGCCGAGAGCATCACTGTGCCCTCAGATCTGGCCGGGGCCAAGTTTGAGGACTTCCGCTTCCAGAATGCTGATCTGGATGGCGGCAAGAAGCGCTGCGTCCGCGCGGCCATCAAGATGGCCGGCCGGGCGCGAGAAGGTCGGCGCTCCCGCGCAGCGCGAGCGGCGCGCGCGGGCACGCTCGCGCACAGGGGGATACAAAGGACCAGCAGCAGGCGGCCGCGGGATCGGCCAGCGGGGACGCCAGCGCCGCCCCCCTCGCGTTTCTCCAAAAGAAGGGCGAGGCTCGCCGACGCGACAGCGCGCGCCCGCCGCCGCGCGGCGTCGCGCCCGTCGCGTCGCAGGCGCCCGCGGCGGCCCACGTGGACATATGTGCCACGCTCAAGACCGCGAGCCTCGAAGGCTTGCCCAGCGACCTCCTGCCCAGGCGACGCGCGGAGCGCCACGGCGGGGCGCGCGCGCCATTTTGCGCGCGACGCTTGCGGCGTAGCTCCGACCTCGTTGATGAGCTTGCCAGCGAAGTGGCCAAGCTGCGGAAGCGCGGCATCGAAAAAGGCTTCGTCAACGTGAAGCTAGCCAGGTGGCTGCCGCAGCACCTCGCCGGGGCGCTCCGCGATGCCGACGAAGACGAAGCTAAACTTTCGGAGGGCCTGAAAAACTTGGCACAGGCGCGGCGCCTCATAGTCGCGTGCGCTCGCGCCCCGCCGATCGTCTCGCGCGAGGCCGTGGGGGCGAAGGCGTCGCCCCAGCGCGTAATGATGACGCTCAGCCAGTTTCACCTCGCGTGGAGTCGCTGCGCGGTCGGTGCCCACGCCACTGGCCAGCTGAGCTACGCCGCGGCCGCAGCCCATCGCGACGTCTGCATGGCGGCGGGCCTCGGGGCGGCCCGCAACAAGCGGCGGGTGCAGCTCGCGGTCTATCATGACGAGCAGGCCCGCAAAGATTGGGCGGAACGCCCGCGCTCTGGCGACCCGACTTTCGTGGCCCGCACGCGTTTTCTTGCGAATGTGTTTCCACGCCGCGTCGGCCCCGTCGGTTGCGCGCAGGCAGATGGCGCGGCGAAGCGCGTGGACATCCCGATCTTGAACCGCGCAGGAGGCCTACCATGCCGACGAGGCCGCGGCCAAGGCGGCGCCGGCTGAGCCGTCGGCAAAGGGCGGCAGCAAGGGCGCGCAGGCCCCCACGTCGCGTCGGCTCACGCGGGGCAACAGCATTCTTTCGCGCAGCGCGATCGCAGGTGGCGACGGGCAAAGCCGCCGCAGGGAAGGGCCACGGCTCCGCGAGCGGTGGCAAGAGCGCGCAATGGTCGGGGAAGCGCTGGAACAGCCGGGGCTCGGCGGGCGATCACCGCGGGCACAGCTGGGGCGCAGCGGATCGCGGCGGGGGGGGAGAATCGCAGGCCGCGCACGCCCCCGAAGGCCGTCAAGAGGGCCCGCCCCTAGCGCCGCAGCTCCTGGGCGCAAAAAGAGCAGCGGGCGCGCAGAGCACGCGGTCGCGCGCGGGCTCGCGCGGCGTCAAGAGTGACAGCGCGGGAGCCGAACAATAGTCGGCGCGCGGTGCATGCGAATTCAGCCGAACACTAATCGGCGCGATGCCTTCTCAATCTTCGCAACCTTCGCAAAGCAATGCGGCGCGTTGCTTGGCCTGGTGCGCGCCGAAATTGCGCGGGCACTTAAACGGCCGACAGCTCGGCTCGCGCGCTTCATCATATTGCAGCGGCCGCCGCAGACACGGCTTGTTCCTCGCGCTCGCGTTCAGGTCCGTTGTTCAGCTTTCGCTGCGCTCCGACGCGTTCGAGGCTACTTTGTTCGCCGCGTCTATGTGCAATGCGAGGGCGGCTACCGCCGCCCCCACCAGCGCCGCCGTCGGGGCGCGTTCCTGCGCCGCCAGCTCCCCCAGTACGGCGGCGCCCACGGTCGCGCGGCACGTCCTCGACGAAGGCCCCCGCGCGCATCGCGCAGCCGCATTGTCGCATGTCGCACTCCGCTTTGCAGGCGGCGACCGACTGGACCGCTCGTGCGCCTCGCCAGATGGACGCCGACGACGTGGGGAAGCTACAATTCGTCGACGACGCGTGCCGTTGACGTCAGCGCAGACGCCTGGGCCGCAGTGGACTGGGTGAATGCGCGCCAATCGGACCAGATTAATGCCGAATGCGAGCGCTTCATCTGCGACATTGAAGCTGAGGCGCGGGCGCTGCGCGCGTCGGGCGACGTGGCCCGCTGGCATGTAGGGGCCGACGCAGGCGCGCGCGCGCGCGTAAGGTGGCGACTGGCGTCAACGGCCCGTTAATGGAAGCGCTCGCCGCTCGCACCGATTTCCAGGACGCCGCGTGCATCGAATTCTTTCGCCGCGGCGCGCCAGCGGCGGGCCCGCTCCCAGTCTCGGGAAGCGGCGTGCCTGTGCGGCGTCCCGACGCGCAGCCGGTCTCAACCGTGCTAGGGGGCGCCGCTCAAGCCAACCGCGCGTTGCTGGCGCCCCTCAAAGAGGACGCTCATTTCGCGACGCTACTGAAGAAGCGCGCATGGGTCGCGTGACCCAGCCTGTCACGGCTGAGCAGGCCGACCTTAGTGCAAACGTATTGTCGCCGCGCTTCGGGGTTGTGCAAACGCGGCCCAATGGCGACATACGCGTTCGGGCTGTTGACGATCTAACTCGCGCGAAAGTAAACGGGTGCACCTCGGCAGGCGAGAAGTTTCGCCCCGAGTCCATCGACGCGCTCGCACCTTGTGCGTCGCCTACTGTTCATTCCGATGCTGCGTTTCGTCGATGACCTCTTTGGCGCCGAGCGCGCGGCATGCGCCGAGCACGCACTCGAGTGCATCGCGCGGCTCGCGCGCTGCATCCTCGGCCCTTCTGCAACCGCGGCGGACAAGGTCGCCGCGGGCATGCCGCTTGTCGTCCTGGGCCTTCAGATCCGCGCAGACCACGGCCGTTTCTCGTGCACCCCCTCGCCCGACAAGGTCAAGAAGTGGCGCGGTCGCATTGGCGACGCGCTCTCCTCGGGCGTCTTGCGGTCGGGGGGCGCGGCAAAGCTCGCGGGCGCCCTGATGTGGGCATGCTCGGGCATGTCCCATCGCATAGGGCGCGCGCTCATCCGGCCCTTGTTCGCCCACTCGAAGCAGCGCGGCGTGGTGGTGCCGCAGCAGCTGCGCGTCGCACTCGAATGGTGGGCAGAAGTCTTAGCGCTGGAGCTCTGCGAGACCCGTGTCTGGGCACCAGACCAGCGCGAGGCAGCGCAGCTCTTTGTCGACGCGCGCAGCACGCCGCCCCGCTTCGCGGCTGTGCTCTTCCTCGACGGGCGGGCCTCCTACTCCGATTGGGCCACCCCCGATTGCGTTCTGCGCCATTTCAAGCAGAGGGGCGATGCGCAAATTATGTCCCTCGAGCTTCTAGCGATCGCGTTTGGCCTTCCCGCGTTCAGCGACGCGCTCGCGGGCAGGCGCGCGCGCCTCTGGTCTGACAACGTCGGTGCCGAGGCCGCCACGCGGAAAGGCGCCTCCAAAGAGTGGGACTATACGTGTCTCATCAATTCGTTCTGGCTGCAGGCGGCGCCACTGCGCGTCTCGCTCCGCGTCGACCGCGCCCCCTCGAAGCTTAACGTTGCCGCTTTGCCGTCGCGGGAGCAGCGCTGGCTCCTTCGCGTGATCGGCGCTTCTTTCGTGCAGCCGCGTCCTAGCGAGGCATTCTGGAAGCCCGATGCCTGGGCATCTCTTTCGGCTGCGCGGGCGCCGCTGCGCCGCGCGTGAGCGACTGTCGGCCGACAATTCGGCTTGCGCGTCAAATCCTGTTGCGTCGGCGCGCGTGTCAAAATGCTGTTTTTTTTGTCGTTTTCGCGTTGCGTCCGCGTTGGTCGCGCGCAGCGCAGCCGCTCCACGTGCGCTCGGCAGACAGGGCTCGGCGGCAGAAGGTCTGCTTGGCGCGCGCCGACCGTCGAAACGGCCATCGCCGGGCACGCCGCTTCCAGGCGAGTCTTCCTGGAGAGGGCCGCAGGCCCTGGCAGGCACGACGCGGCGCGGTTCGATGCGATCGCGGCGGCGCTCGCCGCCGAAAGCGCGTCGCGCCCGTCCGCGCTCGCTGGGGCCAAATTCAGAGACTTCCAGTTCCTGGGAGCGGACCTCGTCGGCGGCCAAAAGCGGTGCATTCGGGAAGCTATCGCACTCGCGACAAGCGTTCAGGATCGCGCATTTCGCGCCGCGAACCAGCTGCATCGCGCCCGCGCGCGCAGGAGGTGGAAGACCAAGTCCAGAGGCCGGCGACGGCGCGGGCGCAGGCCGCCAGGGGCGTTGCCGTCGAAGCTCTCCTCGAGTCAAGGGTCGCGGAGGCGCAGGGGGCCCGCGCGCCGCAGTGCGGCGGAGGCCCGCGCGCGGAGCTCCGCAATCTTCGCCGGCGGCTCGACAGCGAGGAAGGCCCAGCGTGCGTCGCTGAGCGGCTGTCTTCGGCGCGCGCAGCGGCCCTCCTGGGCGCATGCACGCGCTCCATCGCCTCTTTCAAGAGCGGCATGGCAGCATGGTTCGCGTTCGCGCGCGAGGCTCTTGCGCTGCGCGGGCGCGAGCTGCCGCCGTCCGCCGACGGGTTGCTCGCGTGGTCGCTGCTGTTTCACTCCGACCAGACTTTTTTCAAATTATGTCTCTCACGTTAAGCTGGCTTGTCAGGTTGGCGGTCCCCCTGTAAACGTTTTTCGTGACACGCCCCTTCGCCGCGCCAAATGCGCGATTCGCAAGCGCGGCGATGTCCTGCCCAGGGCGCCTCTATACATCAGGAAGGACGCAGTTTGCGCGCTGCTAAATCTGGCAAAAGAGCGGCACGAGTCCGCCGTCTTCGCGCAGCTCTTTCTTGTCACGTACGCGTTTCCCTTGCGCCTTCCCTCGGAGGCCCTGGGCATTTCGTTCGGCGGCGTGGCCTTCCGTCAGGGCGCAAGGGCTCCACTCATTCTGTGCGACGGCCTCCTGCAGCTCAAATTGGCGCGCCGCAAGAACAAGCAATTCGGGTCCGTGCTCCAGCGGGCGCGCTGGTGCGCGCGCTGCACCAAGACGCGCCCGGCCCACGCGCTCGGCGCATGGTTCGCGGGCCTGCCCGTGGGCGCCCGGCCGTTCGCGGACATTAGCGCGGCAAGCTCGCTAAGCACGCGGCGCATTCTCCTCGGCCAGCTCGGCGTCAAAGACGCGGCGCGGGCACGCACTGGACCTCCAGCAGAGGGGGGGGCACCTTGCGCGAGATCCTTCGAGCGGGCGAATGGTCCTCGCCCGCGTTCCTGTCGCATCTCGATATGACGCAACTAGAACTCGGCGCCGCGGTCGAGGCGCACCTGGCTGAGTCCGAGGGCGAACTTGCCTAAGCAATGGCGACCCAGGCGGTCGCGCGATGCCCTCGCGCGTTCGCCTCCGCCGCTGCGCGTCGCAACACCGCGGCGCCGCCGCGCGCATCACCCGTTTCGCAAGGAACGCGCGCGACGCGCGCGTCGCCGCCGCGCGGTGCACCAGCATGCATCGGCTGGGGGCGCTTGCATCCCTGGCGCACCCGCGCGTCAGCTCGGACTGGCACCGCCAGGCTGGGCGGCGCGGGGGGCGCCGCACCCCTTGCCCAGCGGGCGCGGGCACCCTCGGGTGCGAGAGGCTTCTGGCGCAGCTGAAATTTGCGGGTGGGCGCCCAACGCCATCGAAAGCGCGCGCGCTCGCTTGTGCTGCGTTGCGCGCGGGCGCAAATTTCGCGCCCGCGCCTGGTCCGCGCGCGGGCGGGCGAGCAGGGCGCGCGGGCCGCCCCCCGCTTTCCTGCGCCTCGCGGCGCGCGGCCCCACGAGAAGGGCCCGCGCGCGCGAGGGGGGCGACAGCGCGTGCCTCGCGGCGCGCGGCCCCGCGCGAAGGGCCCGCGCGCGCGCGAGGGGGGCGACGGCACGCGCCTCGCGGCGCGCGGCCCCACGCGAAGGGCCCGCGCGCGCGAGGGGGAAGCGACGTCATGCGCGTTGCTCGTTTGCTCTTCTGCTCGCCTCGTGTCGAACGCCCCGTGCAGGCGCGCCGCGGGGATCGCGCCGGGGCGGATCGCGGCGCGCCTCGGGGTCGCGCGGTGTGCAGGCACTGGTGCTTGCATCTTGCAGGCATGTGCGCTTGCTCCCCGCCGTGGCGGGCGGCGCGCGCGCTTTCGCCCCGCCCACCCGCCCCTGGGGGCACTTGCATCCCTGGCGCCCCCGCGCGTCGGCTCAGACTGGCACCGCTGGGCTGGGCGGCGCGGGGGGCGCCGCGCCCCTTGTCAAGTGGGCACGGGCACCCTCGGGCAGGGAGGCTTCTGGCGCAGCTGAAATTTGCGGGGGCGATGGGGGGATCATGATTACCACAGCTTCAAAACTGCCGAAGAGCAAAATGCTGCCAGGGAGATCTTCATCAGTGATCACGTTCACCAGAGGGGCCGCCGTCCCGCGCGGGAGATCTTCATCAGTGATCACGTTCACCAGAGGGGCCGCCGTCCCGCGCGCCATGAGGGGCCACCGAAACTGCAGGGGGCCATCCTCGCACAGCTGCGCGGGCGACGGCTGAAGCACTGCGCGAGGCCAAGCTGGCGGGAAGGAACCACCGCGCGGAGGGGCCCTCAAGGGACATCAGGCGAGGGCGGGGACACAGGGAAACGAACACCCCGCGGCCCAAGGGCAAGTGGACGCGGCCCGAGCCCGGCCCGAGAGGGGCCCGAGGAGAGGCGGTGGGGACAGACATCACTGCACCTCCCACGGATCCCAGGTGGCGGCGGCAGCGGCGGCAGCAGCGGCCGCCGC
>CAUYUJ010002732.1:0-17500 GCA_963575745.1 Prorocentrum cordatum
TCCTCCTCCTCCTCCTCCTCCTCCTCCTCCTCCTCCTCCTCCTCCTCCTCCTCCTCCCCCTCACTCTCCAGACGAAGTCTGCACGGAGTCCAATGCGGCGACGGCGACAAGTCACCCGCCCGCGTGCGGCCCCGCCCCCGACGGCGTGGCGAGCGACGGAGGTCGCCGCCGCGCCCTGGCGGGGGCGCCGCTCTCGGGCGAAGAACTCCGCCCGGCGCAGAGGCGAGAGCGACAGCGTCCTCCGCTACCGAAGAAGTTGAAGGGGCCCTGACACACACACACACACACACACACACACACACACACACACACACACACACACACACACACACACACACACACACACACACACACACAACCACACCCACACACACACACACACACACACACACACACCACACACACACACACACACACACACACACACACACAACACACACACACACACACACACACACACACACACACACACACACACACACACACACACACACACACACACACACACACACAAAAACAAAAAAAAAAAATCGCCGGCCCAACGGGCCCCCCGGCGAAAAGTATCCCGACCGCAGCCCGAGCAGGTCTACTCAGAGATGGTTTTGAGGGCCCTTTTTCGACACCCCTCACGAGGATCGTGGGCTCCGAGGGGGGTGCACTCGACTACCCCGCCCCAAGAGGCCCTCAAGAGCCCCTCAAGAGGCCCAAGGGGGCCCCAAGACGCCGCCAAGGAGCCCCAAGAGACCCCCAAGAGGCCCCCAAGAGGCCCCTAGGAGGCCCCAAAGAGGCCCCCAAGAGGCTTCAAAGAGGCCCCATAGAGCGCTCGAGGGCCGGCGGAATGAGCGAAGCGATTAAATAAACATGCACAAATAACAGGATTCCCCACATTTTCACATATTTTCTGGGTTTTTGTCTTCCCCGCACTTCCCATATCTTCCCCTATTTTCTGGGGAATCGACGATCAACTGTGTCTGTGTTTTTTTTTCCCCCTTCTGAGAGTTGGCGAACGAAAAATGTGCGCCGCGCCAGAGCGGGAGCTGAATTCTGAGGAACACTGAGCGCGTCGCCGAAGCGAGAGCGTCATTTCGCCCTTTTGCACGGGGTGCGTTCCTGGTCCCACTCCTGCCACGCATTCTGAAACGTCCTTGCTGAAGGGAAGGGAAAACCGTATACCTCGCAATGTTTGTTGAAGGGTAAGCATGGACCGTACTGGATTGCACGGCTATCGGCCCGCTAGGTGGCAAAGTCAGAGTAGATACAGAGAGGATGTAAAAAGGAGAAGTTAAAACCTCCATGAAAGTGGAAGCGGCCAGGGCTGGAAAAAGTGGCAGGGACTGAAACGAGCCCGAACGAGATGGGATGAGGTTGCCAGGGCTGGAAAAACTGGGAGGAAACGGGAAAAGGGCCAGAACCGAGTGCAAGGGCAGGCCCCGGCCACTTGTCCCAGCTCCCTGCACCAGCGAGGAGCAAGGAGAAGGTCTTTTGACTCGACGAGGCACCTGCGACGGCGTGCCCCGGGATGGCCAGCAGCGCAGCCCGGTGGGGAGGCACCGAGAGCGAAGCACCTATAGGGGAGCTGGCCTCGCAAGCCGTACCGGCTGGGACCGACGTAGGCCGCGGTGCTGGGCGAGGCGAGAGAGGAGAGCGGCGAGACGACGACAACGGCGACGACAGCGGCGACGACAGCGACGACCGACGACGCCGGCGACGACGACGACGACCGACGACGACGACGGCGGCGACGGCGACGACGACCGACGACGATGCCAGCGACGACAACGACGACCGACGACGCCAACGACGACGACGAGGGCGACGACGACGGCGACGACGACGGGGACGACGACGACGACGGCGACGGCGACGACGACGGCGACGACGACGGGGACGGCGACGGGGACGACGACGGGGACGACGACGACGACGACGACGACGACGACGGCGACGACGGACGGGGGACGCGGAGGCTTTGGCGAGGCGGGCCTCGGACGCGGCGGGCACCTCGGCGGAGGAGGGCGCCGGCCGGGGCGGATTCTGCGGATGCAGTGGTTCGACGTGTCCGCCACGAGGACGTTGCCCTGGGCGGCGCAGGCGGGGGGAGGGCGGAGAGGGAAGCGACGGCAGGAGGGAGGAAGGGGGGGGAGGAAGAGGAGGGAGGCGAGGGGGGAGGAAGAGGAGGGAGGGGAGGGGAGGAAGAGGAGGGAGAGGGAGGAGAGGCGAAGCGACGGCAGGAGGGAGGAAGGGGGGGGAGGAAGAGGAGGGAGGAGGGCAGAGCGCGGAGGGAGGATAAAGGGGGACGGAGGAGTCAAGGAGGGGGAGCCCCCCCGTCCCGCCACAGCTCCTGGCCGCACCCTGCCCCCAGGCTCACCCTTGACCCCTCCCCCTTTCCCGCCCGATCCCCTCTCTCGCATCCCCTAAACTGTCTTTGTACAGATTCATGACATGTATGTATGTATGCATGCATGCATGCATGCATGCATGTATGTATGTATGTATGCATGTATGTATGTCTGTATGTATGCATGTATGACTGCATGGATGAATGCATGACTGTGTGTGTATGCATGTATGTATGCATGCATGCATGCATGCATGCATGTATGTATGTATGTATGTATGTACATGTATATGTACATGTATATGTACATGTACATGTACATGTACATGTACATGTACATGTACATGTATATGTATATGTATATGTATATGTATATGTATATGTATATGTATATGTATATGTATATGTATATGTATATGTATATGTATATGTATGTATATGTATATGTATATGTATGTGTATGTGTATGTGTATGTGTATGTGTATATGTATATGTATATGTATATGTATGTATGTATGTAGGTAGGTAGGTATGTATGTATGTATGTATGCATTCATGCATGCCTGCATGCATGCATGTATGGATTGATGTGTTTATGTATGTATGTGTAAATATGCATGCATGTACGCACGTATTTAAGTATACATGCATGCATGCACCCACGCAGGCATGCATGCATCTATATATACACATACCCAATGCAATCCGTTTCTTCTGTCCGCCATCGGCACCACGATGCGCGAAGCCAGATCAGAGAACGATCGAACCTTGGCGCGCATGAGTCTAGGGTCTCTGCGAGCTGATCCAAAATAAGATATGTGATAATCCGCCGAGCCCCGCTCGCCGGATACGATTACCCTGACGTGCGATGAATCCAGCAAGTTACTTGATGACCCCGAGGATGAGAGCATGTACAAAATGTTGCTCCTGGCTCTCATTCGGAATCAACTCATCAGTGCATCAGTGCTGAAAGCACGGATCGCCGTTGGAAGGTAGAGCTGGGCACAAGCATGTGTCTTCTATGCTTTGGCGAAGTGGCCGATGCCGCTTTCCACAGCATGGTCGAAACTCCCTTTGTCCACCGGCCCGAAGTCTGAAGTCACTTCGGTGTAAAGTATTACGGACATTCAAAGATGATGGGCTCATCGTCTATCCGAGCGACGTCAGAAGTGGCTTACACGGACTCTTCTTTAGGCACGTGATGGAAAGGAGCAGGTTTTTCAAAGTCGAGTTTGAGAGTAGATCGAGGCCACTACGATGCAGGATGTAGAACCGACGAAGGATGCAGAAGTGAGACGATCGGGCAAAATCTCTTCGTTCAGCCACGTGAAACATTCTTCAGTATTTACCCCTCTGTCTAATGTCAGCTTGCGCTTAACAGATGAGGGCCTCCCCCCCGGGGCCGATGCATAAACCCCGCGGGGAGCCAAACATCTTACCCCACGCGCGCCAGAGGGTCGTCGCGGTCACCGCCGAGGGGATCGTGTACCCCCCCCCGTGCATGACAGCCTCAAAGTGGGCATCGCTCGGACGTCCATTCCCTGTGTATTTTTCGGTTTCGTGCGTGGTTTTTTCGCCCAATGATCGAGTATGCTCCTCGATGGTCCTCCCCGAAGGAAAACTGCGCACGTCCGAGCGATGCCAAGCAAAACGATTGCCTTTCGTATAGAACTTGTGATAGGGGTCGTATACATCCGAGGCGAATTCCTGTCCCCCCCCTCTCAGGCGTCGTCGTCGTCGTCGATGTCGTCGTCGCTCTCGTCGACTACAGCGGGCCTATGCAACATCCCCCCCATGCGGCATCCGCAGTGCGTTGTCGTCGTCGTCGTCCTGTTCGTGTTCGTCGTCGTCGTCGGCCGTCGTCGTCGTCGACTACAGCGGGGGGCCTGCCCAGCCCCCCCCCACCATGCGGCGTCCGCAATGCGTTGTCGTCGTCGTCGTCGTCGTCGTCGTCGTCGTCGTCGTCGTCGTCGTCTTTGCCGTCATCGACTACAGCGGGCCTACGCAGCGCCCCCCCCCATTCGGGCGGCATCCGCGGTGCGCTGTCGTCGCCATCGTCCTCGTCGTCGTCTCATCGTCGCCGTCGTCGTCTACAGCGGGGGGCCTACGCAGCACAGCCCCCTCCCCAATGCGGCATCCGCAGTGCATTGTCGCCAGCGCCGGCAACAGCGGGCCTACGCAGCGCCCCCCCCCACCACCCACGCGGGCGGCATCCGCAGTGCGTTGTCGTCATCGCCGTCGTCGTCTACAGCGGGGGGCCTACGCAGCACCCCCCCCCTCCCATGCGGCATCCGCAGTGCGTCGTCGTCGTCGTCGCCGTCGACTGCAGCGGGCCTGCGCAACCCCCCCCCCCATAGGGCATCCGCAATGCGTCGCCGTCGTCGCCGTCCACAACGGGCCCACGCAGAGCGCGACCCCCCCCCCCGTGCGGCATCCGTAGTTCGTCATCGTGGAGGTGGTGGTGGTGGTGGTGGTGGTGGTGGTGGTGGTGGTGGTGGTGGTGGTGGTGGTGGTGGTCGTCGTCGTCGGCTACAGCGGGCCGAAGCAAACCCCTCCCCACGCGGCATCCACCGTCCGTCTTCCTCGTCCGCGTTCTCGTCGTCGCCCTCGTCCTCGTCGTCGTCGTCGGCCTCGTTTTCGTCGTCGCCGCCGTCATCGTCGACTACGTTGGGCCCACTCGTCGTTGTCGTCGTCGACGACGACTACACACAGACCGCGACAGACGGGGGGAGGAGGACTGCCCGCTTCGGGTCGAACGAAAGGCTGGGGAAGGAAAGGGGGATTGCGAAATCTGCCGCGCGTAGCTGGTTTCGGTCGCCCCACCGACGGGCCAGTCCTCGATGCATGGCCGCTTTCGGCGCCAAGAGGCGTTCGGAAAGTCAGCTATGTGAGCTGCTTGGTTAATCGCCGCTTGGCCACGCCCCCCTTTCGTCCAGCCCGCCTTGCTCGCGGGCCCGCGAGGCAGCTGGCGCCCCCCTGGCTGCGGCCAAGGCAAAGGAGGCGCATGAATTCGACAAAAACGAGCACGGAAAGTGCGGGGGCGAGCGCTGACAGCAGTTTTTCATCAAGGCCACTTTCTGCACAAGCTAATGAATTGCAATTCGTTTGCAAGCAGCCGCGTCCTCAGCGTGGTGCTTGTCGGTGGAGGGTGATGACCCCACTGACCTTGGGCGACAGAAACCTGACGATCAGCATAATGATTCGTCGCAACGGCAAGGCAGCGCGCGCACTTCACTGCGAGCATTTTGGCCCACCAGAGTTAGCTGAACCTCCTGGGGCAATTGCATCGGGGCGAGAGGGGGGAGGAAACGGCGGCAGGGAGGGGGGAGGAAGATGACGGAGGAGGGCAGAACGCGGAGGGAGGATGGGAAGGGGATGCGTAAGGGAGGATAGAGCCCCCCTTCCCGCCATAGCCCATAGCCTCACCCTGCCCCCAACTTCCTACTTGACCTCCCCCTTTTCCACCCGATCCCCTCTGTCGCCTCCCCTAGAATGTCTTTCTACAACTGCAAAGTGAATGCCCCCCTCTCGCTCTCTCTCTCTCTCTCTCTCCCCCTCTCTCTCTAGATGTATAAATACATTAAAACATGCATATATATATATATATATATATATATATATATATATACATATTATATATATATATATATATATATATATATATATAAATGCACATATCTATATATATATATATATATATATATAATATGTAGATTCGTTCTCTTTTGAACGCGGTGAACTACGGGCGGAGCTCCGAACCATCCAATGATTCTCTTCCTCAACTCACATTTAGATCAAGTCCGAAACTTCCCTTGGTTCCAGTAATCTCCTGAGCTACGCGCCAGCCCCTGGGAAAGCCGAACATCCCTCCTCGGCCTTCGGCGCCGAGAATGGGCGGGGGCGGAAGGCGAAAGCTAACGGGGCCAGCGGCTCGATTTTGTGCAACGGGACATCACCGGCAAACGGCTGGCGCCATCACAGTCCGCGGTGCCCCTCGCCACCGCCAGTCTTCGTCGCGGAGCAGATCAGCTTCGGCAGCCGCCCCATCGCGCCCTGGTCGAGGGCCTTGGTGAACAGGTCCGCGGGGTTCCAGCGCCCTTCAACAATCTTCAGCGACAGCCTCTTGCTCTGGATTCGTTCTTGCAGCCAGAGAAATCGAGCGCCCGGGCGCCGCGCGGCCCCCAGCCCCCGTCGGCCTGCAATTACTCCTGCGGCTGAGCTGTCGCTGAACATGCAAAGCTCCATCTCGTGGTCCGCGTCGACCCCGAGGTCGGTCAGCGTCGCCTGCGCTCCCAAACCGCGGCAGGACCCACGCCGTCGCGCATCGCACTCGGCGTCGCCGCCGCTCGAACTCGACGTGGATTGGGCCGCGCTGCCATGTTTCAACAGATGCGATCCCCATAGTATTGCCATTCCGCTTCGAGAGCGTCTCGCACGTAATCGGGCCACCCGCGTAGTCGCTGTCGCAGCAGACGCATGCCCTCGCCGGCATCCTCTGCGCGGGGAACAACAACCCCCCAGCGGGGTACTTCTTCAAGTGAAGGCCGATGCGCTTCAGGTATTCTATGTTGGTCTCCTCCGGCCCCTTCATATGTCAGGCCTGCGTGCTCGCTCTGTAGCTGATATCAGGTCTGTCCATACTCGAGTGCGTGATCCTCATGGTCACGCTGCGGTAGGTCTTGGTCCTCTCGCCACCCAGCTTCGGCGAGGTCTGCTCGTCGTTCAGAGAGAACATCCGCCGCCGACCTCTCGAGAGCCGGAATGGTGACCTCCTTCGCGCTCTCCAGTCCCAAGTCTCTGATCACCTTCTTCGCGCGCTGGGCGCCCGCCTCGGGGCGCGCCGAATGCTCGCGCGGGTTCCAGACGGACGCCCGGTTGGGGTGCACCACGCTCTGCTCCTTCAGCGGCTTGCTGCTCGCGATGCCCTCGGCCCTGAAATCGTAGCGCGACAGCACATCGTCGAACCACCCCTCCTGGGACTTCCTCATTGCCACGCCGAAGACGTCGCCGTGGACCTCCGCTTGTCTGTGACGCTCGGCATGGTCGAGTCGCGCTGGGTTCGAGATGCCTACCTGGAAACCATGTGAGTTGATCAGGCCACTGTAGTCGTCTTGCCAAACGTGGCTGGCAGCATCCACTGCGCCGCACATAGTCTTGAGTAGCTTGCCCACCATCGGCTCAGGAACGTCGCGGGTCTCCTTCTCGGGTAGCTCCACGCACACCTCGAGGTACACGTCGCCGTAGAAATGCGCCCTCGGAATGTCGAACAACTTGTAAATGTCTCCTCGGTGTCGCCATCGTGGGAGGCGTTGCCCACGCGTCCTACGGAGGTCGTTCTCATTGCCTTGAACGCTTCTAGCGGGGGCATGGCCGAGAACAGCTCAGATTGATCCGGTCGATCTTCTGACCCCATCGCCTTCTTGATCCCCTCGCACCCCGCCTCGAGCGATGTCGCGGTTGAGTCCGATCGCCCTTGTTCTTGTCGATCCACATTAGAATAGCTTCATGCTTGCCTTTCATATGCATCTCCCGTCTGGGCACCGTCTGCCATATCGGCACCACTCCTATTCTTCCTTCCTCGCAGCTTGCACGCCCTCGGAATCGAGAGCGTCGCCCGTGAAATCCTCTATGAAGTAGTCGTCCTGGTTCTCGGCGAACACATGAGTGTCCTCCTCGCGTGGTGGTCCTCCGCAAAGAGCTGCCAGGGTGGTAAGTCCTTCGCGTCGTCGAAGCTCATCTTTCAGGCCTTTGAGAAAAGCTGCCACCAAGCTGGGAGGACACCGTCGTGCGCGTCCAGCGCGCCCATCGACCAAGTGCACATGGCGAGGTAGTCCCCCCTGGCACACCTCTAGGACACTCGCAATAGCCATCGCGGATCTTCGCGAGCAACTCGCCATTGTGAACCACCCAATCTCTTGTCGAACGAAGCCCGGCTTCCCGTAGGGACCGATCGCCTGCATGTGTCCACGGCGCACAGGTCCATGGACTAAGAACACACTTGCCATCTGCATCACCTCCCGAACGCTCGGGCGGCACCAACTATTCGCTGACAAGGGTGCCTCGTGAAGAAATACCCTTCCTGCCTTGTAGCTCTCCTTGCAAACCTCCATGCTCTAAGTTGAGGTGCGCATCGCCCTCCAGGATTTCTGCTCCCGCGATCTTCGGATCGCGCTTCCGGTCCGAGAACTTACTCAGGTTGGTGACTGGTGTGCACGGCGGGCTAGCGATCGCGAGCAGCGGCTCTTCCATTCTCGGCTGTTCCTTGCACTCAATGCGTTGCTCAGGCAGTCGTAGATCCCAGCCGGTCTCGATGTCCACCGCCAGGCCGGACGTGGGACCGCACCTTAGCGTCATCTCAACGAACCTCCTCGGCGAGTAGATCTCCGCGATGCTCAGTAAGTAGCGACGCGAGGTCCGAAGACGCGAAGATCATTGATGCTGTTAAGTTGTTGAAGAATTTGGGCGTTTGCTTCTTCTCGGCATTCCGACGGCTCAAGACGGCCCAAGACGCCCCCAAAATCGCCCAAAAGGCCTCCAAGAGGGCCCATTGACGCAAGAGGCCCTCAAGACGGCCCCAAGAGGGCCCCAAGACGGCCCCAAAACGGGCCAAGAGGCCTCCAAGGCGCCCAAGATGGCCTCCAAGACGGCCCCGAAGCGCCCCAAGAGGGCCCCACGTCGGTTCAGAGAGACCCCCAAGACGGCCCCCGACGGCGTCAGACGGGCCAGGAACGCCCTAAGACGGCCAAAGAGGCCCCCGAAAAGCCCCGAAAGAGCCCCAAGAGGCCACCAAGAGGCCCCAAGAGAGCCCAAGATAGCCCCAACATGGCCTCCAAGACGGTTCCAAACTGGCCCAATCGATTCCAAGAGTGCCTCAAGGGACCCCGAAGAGGCATCCTCCCCCTTCTCCTCCTTTTCCTCCTCTTCCGCTTCATCCCCCACGTGTTCCCCGAAGGGTTTCCAAACCCACTCGGGGAACACATGGTCCGGTAGCTTCGCCCCCCAAGATGCCTCCGAGACGGCCCAAGATGCCTCCAAGGCAGCCTAACATGGCGCCAATATTGCCCAAGACGGCCCAAGAGGCCCCCAAGAGGCCTCCAAGACGGCCCAAGAGGCCTCCAAGATGTCCTCCAGGAGGGCCCGAAGAGACCAAAATCATTAATTTTCCCTAAGTGTTTGAAGGATGTTGGCATGTGTTTCTCCTCGCCATTCCGACGGCCCAAGACGGCCCAAGAGGTCTCTTCCTCGTCCTCTTCATGTTCATTCTCCCCCACGTGTTCCCCGAAAACTTTCCAAACCGTCTCGGGAAACACGTGGTCCGACAGCTTGGCCAAGCTCTAGCCCAACTCTCGGCCACACAAGCGTTTCCAATAAGGCAGGGGGCGGCGGTGACTCGCCGTAGGCTTCTTCGATACCCAAGAGGCTTCCAAGAGGTCTCCCAACAGAGCTCGAAGAGGCCAACAACCATCAATTTCCCGTAACTGTTGAACAATTTTGGCGTTTCCGCCTGTTCCGTCCCGACGCGGCAAACGGCCCCAAGAGGCTCCGAGGATCGCCCCAAAACGGCCCAATAGGCTCGCCCCAAGACGGCTCAATAGGCTTTAAAAGAACCGAAGAGACGTCCAAGACGGCCCGAAGAGGGCTCCAACTTCTCCCCAGGATCGGGAACGTGAACCGAGAACTCGAAATCTTCGCCCCAGGAAACCTCCAGGAGGCGTCAAGGGGTCCCCAAGAAGCCCCAAAGAAACCCAAAAGCGCCCCGAGAGTGGCCCCGAGGGTACTTGAGAAAAACGGAAGTTACAACACTATTTGTTTAAAGGTCGCCCGGCAGCTCCGCTACGCTTGCAAGAAAGGAAATATCAGATTTCCTCTTCCTATTCCTCCCCCTCTTCCTCCTCTGGTTACATACTCTTCCTCTGCGGCCTCCTCCACCCTCTCCAACTCCTCTTCATCCTGCTTCTCCTTCTCCCCCACGGAACCCCTTCACCTCCCCTTCTTCTCAGTCTTCCTCCGGCTACGTCCAGCCGCGGCGAATAAAAAATGAGACCGTGATGTATTTTCCATCGCCACATCAAACACGAGTTGCTTTTGCAGGCTTTGGCGAGATCATGCAAAGCGGCAGGCGAGCTCAAGCCTGGACTTTAAACTCGGGAGGGAACGGGAAGGAGACATGACCAAAAAGGCTACACTACAGAGAAGTGTACAGAGCGATTCGCATTCGGACTCAACTGTGAGCAAGCTCTGGAGATGAGACCGTGATGTATTTTCCATCGCCACATCAAACACGAATTGCTTTTGCAGGCATGTGCGAGATCATGCGAAGCGGCAGGCGAGCTCAAGCCTGGACTTTAAACTCCACAACCCCAGAAACCAGCGCAACCACGACAGGCGGAATGAGACACTACGTGTATCACAGAGCCGGGGCCACGAGATGTGCGAGGAGCTCACGTAAATCGATTGGGTATGGTTGCGCCATGGCCGTGCGCCAAACACCTTGGGCGTCTTTGCCCTCAAGGATGGTGCGAGAGCAGCCTGAGCGCGAGCACGCGCTCCAAGAGTGCCGACGCCGCGGCAGAGCGACCGGTGGCCAGTTGACAAAGAGGATCTTTGTTGCCTTTTTCCAGGGAGTCCCGAACTGGCAAAAATCAGTCACCTGCATGTTAGCGTTAGGCAACTGCATTAGCATGTTGATCTCACTCGTGAGCCAGACACGACTAGTAGCTGGATTCTCGAGAGCACAGGGGCAGCCACGAGCTGCCGCAAGCTTAAAAAGTCTGACAATCTGTCTCAGCAGCAAATTATGCAATTGTACCTTCTCGTTCTCTTTGGGCGAGAGATCGGGCAGACCGTACAAGTATTTCGCATCATCTCTGAGCGGGCCAGGCCCTCTCCCGTCCCAGCGCCTGGCTCCCGACCATGTCTGGCAAGGCAAACCGAACCAGAGGAAACAAATAAGGCCATCCACAATCTCTTTCCCTAACTTCTCAAGGGCGCCGTGCTTCAGAAAATCAGCCGCCTCGCCTTGCTCGATGTCCCAGGCCTCTGCAGGGATGCCGGAGCTGGCGAGAGCCTGCGTGAGCCGCCCGCAGCCGGAGAAGACCTCGACGGCGCGGCGCCCTAGGACGAGACGGCGACCTGTGGGGACAAAGAGGTGCGGAACGCGGCCTGCAACCTGTCTAAAGCCAGGGCGCCCTTCTTGTTCGCGTCGTCCGAGACCTGCGCCTGCTGCTGCAGCAGGCGCCCGTGCGCCTCGTACCTCCTTACTGTGCGGCCCGACAGCCAGCGGCCCCTTGCCTTGACGGTCGGGAGCGACCTCCTCTTGAACAGGATGTCGTGGCTGGGGCCGGAGTGCCTCATGTGGTGGGGGGTGATCTTGAGCTTTTCCAGCCTGACCGCCTTGGCCGCCTTGGCAAGCGCCGGACCGAGGAGGGCACGCTTGAAGCCGAAGAGCAGCCTGTCCGACTGTCCCCGTCGAAGCCCGGCAAGCAGATCCCCCAGCCATGGGAGATCGATTGAGTCCAGCACGAGGCTCTCCTCGAAGGTTCACCTTGGGGGGGTGTTGATCCATCTCCTCGTGCGCGCGCAGGCTCCAGGGAACAGCAGACGTGGTGCGAGGCGGCGACACAAGGGACTTCTCCTTGAGCCCCATCGCCTCCCCGGGCCGCAGGTAGGCCACCCACATCGTGACCAGCGCGAGCGCCATGAGCGGATTCCCCATGTTGATCACCTCGAGCCACAGGAGTGCCAGCAGGTGCAGCGGCACTGGGGGCCGAGTCCTGCCAGGCTCCAGCCTGGCCCAGCCCTTGAGCGCCTTGCGCGCCCGTGGGAGCACGCGCGTCCCCGCCTTCGAGTAGTCGGGGTGGAAGTACGTGCATGAAGGCCGCCAGCAGCTTCGCCCCCTCTGAGACGTCGTGCCCGTTCTTCCATAGGAGGTTGACGTAGTCGGTGAGCACGAGGTCCGGCTCCTTCTCGAGCTTGTCGGCCAGCTGCTTGGTGGCGACCCACTCTTGGAAAGCGGTGCGCCGCTGCCCGTTGTCCTTGTAGGTCTTCACACTGACCGAGCTGGACTCGAGGAGGGTGTCCTGACCCGCCAAGGCCTTGGGCCCGGAGGCGCCCGCCACCGAAGCGCGGGAGACTGCCCGGGCCCTCCTCGCGGCGTCCCCAGAGGCGAGCATCGTCCTCTTCGTCCAGCTCCAGCCAGTCTGCGAGCGAGACGGAGGCCCCTGCGCCGGGCGGAGCGTCCGCTGCACAGGCTGCCCGCCGGCGCGGCCCCCACAGACGGGAGCCCTCGTCGGCATGGTTGGACTCTGATGGTATCCAGCGATAAACGTACCGCGACCCTGAAGCCACTGAAAAGGCAGCGGACTTCCTACAAGACTTGTTGAGAGAGAACGATGACGACCTCCCTTCTTCCATGGCCAGTAACGTTCCTAGGTTGTCCCCCAAGAGTAGGCGACGCATTCTGAACCCACAGAGGCCCCTTGTAGCATGCCGAATGCCGGAAGCCATACCGACCCCCTCCAAGACCGAGATAGGCCCATCACGCCCCCGAAACCTCGACGCATACTGAAGCTTCCAGTCCCCCTTCTCAAGATACTTCGGATTGATCTCGGCGAAATCGGGACTCGGTTCGTACGGCGAGATGGTTTTCGGCTCGATCATGGTCTTTAAGGTATTGATGTCGGTGAACGGGTCGGCAAAAGCAGGCAGGGCAGCATCCCGAGGTGCCGTCGCAGACGGCAGCGTACTCCGATATCTCCACTTTTCCCGGACGGCCCCATAGCTCTTGATGACCCCCTGAGGCCAGCGAGTAGCAGCGACAGCATATCCAGACAAGCAGGCATCGGTAGCGATGACCCTCTCAGACCACTCCAGACGGAGATCAGACATGGTCACCTGGATGAGGTACGACACCGGACGAGCCTCACGAGCGGCCTCGCCGCACAGACGTCCTGGAGCGGACCCCATCCTCGAAGCGAAGTCGTACATGCGCCTAAAGACCGAGAGCCCAGGACGAAATATGAGGAAGGCGACGATGCAATGACCAATGAAACGGCTCAGTCCCAAACCTGCGATCCGCGGCCTTCGCGACAATGCACAGGCAGCGGTAGCAATCCTCTCCCTACGCATCGGCTCGACCCAAACCTTCATGGCCCCCCCGTCGATGTGATGCCCCAGGGCAGTAAACTGTCTAACTGGACCAAATACCTCGTGGACAAGAAAACCAGAACCTCTGAGCTGAGCACTGACGGCGTCTCGAGCTGCCGTCGCGCTCTCTGGGGTCGCCGCTAGAAACATCAAATTATCACGATGCACATTCAGAACAGGTAAGTCAGAGCGCCACTCGGGAACGGGGGCACCCTCCTCCATGAGCCTCGACGGGGCCCAGGGCAGAGCGAAACAGATCTGATGAAGATGCACGTGCTGAGCGAGCCACATCGCCCAAGTCCATCCCATTGGCGCAAAGCGAAGACGAGGCCTGAATTCCAAGAGACCATGCAAGTCTCCACCGAGGCGAGCGGGCACGCCCCACTCTAGGAGCAATGCGCCAGGCACAGGAGGCAGGGCAAAGTGTGGCCGCATATCAGGCGGCATGGCAAGCCAGAAGAAGCAGTCCGCGATGTCGGAGCCAGCACCCCACATGCCCTGCTCCTGCAGCCCCGGCGGGATCTGCAAACTGCCGAAAGCGGAACCGCTGGCCATGCGGATCTTGGGCGGGCCGCGCCAGCGGACGTTGGCCACGCGGCAGTCCCGCGCCAGCCGCTGCTTACCAGACTTCTTGCGCACGAAGAACGGGTTGACGGTCTCGAAAGCCTCCTTCCCAAAATCCACGAGGTTGGACTCGAACAGGTCGCGGACGAACTGATAGTGCAGCGACCTGTCCCTCTTGAGCCTTAAGTCCATGTAGGGCTTGATGAATGCCTGCTGGTCCATGATGGCCCCCATCTCGACGGGCGAGCGGAGCATCGCGGTGGTGAAGCCGTCGACTACGCCTCTGCCAGAAGGATCGATGACGTTGGTCAGCAAAGGAGGCGAGGCCCCCGCAGCTGGCATCGATACCTGGCCTCGATCATACAGCTCCACGCTGCGACTGGAATCCCCCCCAGCATAGGAAAACTCCGATCCGCAAAGCGCCTTGAGGGCTTCGCGGTCTTTGTACAATGACGTGCAAGTCGGCCTCGCCGCCAGGGTAGACAAAACTTGGCCATGTGCAGCCCGATGAGCAGCCGTAGGCCGGAGGGTAGATATGGCGGCTGGGGAGGGCAAATCGTTGAGCGTGTCAATCACACCGTTGGCCAGAAGCTGCCTAGATCGCCTCCTCGACAACGCTTGAAGACGGTAGCAGACAAGCTGGGATCAGGGCGCTCATCGACCTCGACAGCAGGAAGTGGAAAGAGGTCACGCTGGCGACTAGCATCCACATGCCGATCAAAATCTGCCGAAGTCGGGTCCTCTGGCACCGAACCGCGGGTGGACCAGGCCCGCGCGCCAGGAGGCATTGGCGTCATTCGCCCCCCTCCCCGTCGGCCGGGGCGAGCCCTCCTCTGCCTCCTTTACCCTTGCCCTTCTTGGGCTGCCCCGTGCGTCTCTCCTCGGCTGCTTTGCGCGACTCCTTGAGGATGGCGGCCTCGTCCCGGAACTTGGTGGCAACGTGTGCCGCCAACTTGGGCGCCACCGAAGCGGAGGCAGTGACGGGCCCCCACCCCATGAAGTGATCAGCTCCCGAGAAGTCGGGCGCGGACGCGGACTGTGAGTAGGCGGACTTGACAAGCTGCAGCCTCCTGACAACCATCTCCATGCTGTTGAGGGCTGGCACGTTCAGCTGGTCGTGACACACGGCGGCTGACAGCACCTGCGCCAAAACGAAGTGCTCGTGACTGGCCCGATCGCCATCATGCAGCTTGGCCTTACGCAGCCAAGCCTCGTGAACGGCCTGGGGCGTCGGACCATTCTCGGCGATGTAGCGGCAGAACCAGGCGGCAGTCCGCGGACCCTGTAGGTCCAGACCGCCCGCGGGCAGAGTGTCATCTTGCCGCTGTACCCCTTCTCTGAGGGCAACGCGGCGAGCACCGCTGGAGTCGAACTGCACGGGCAACACGCGCAGGTCATCGTAGGTGAAGCGGTAGATCTCCGGGCGCGTGAGCTGTCGCAAGCTCACGAAACCCCCCTTCCAGGGCATGATCGCCCGATCGCCCACCGCCACCGTGTCCGCGGTGATGTCGATCTCGGTGCCCTTCGTCAGATCCTCGGCGTCCTCGGCGGCGACCCAGACAAGATCCGCACGTGGGGCCGGAGCCGCCGCACCAGCCGCCTGGACTCCCTGGCCTGGCGGCCTGGGGTCGGGCGGCCCCTGAGGCGGCGGCGGCAGTGCACGGGGGACAATGGCGCCCCCTCCCACACGGTGAATGCGGAGCCCATCCGCAGGCGCCGGGAGCCCCAGCGCGAGGGCCACATCGATCAGGTGCTGCCTCAGCTCCTCAGCGGCGGGCGCCCCCCGGAAGCGGTAGATCTGGTCTCCGCCGAATCCGGGAGGCGTATCCCCGAGCCCAGCCGTACCGCGGATCATCTCGACATCGGCGGAGGCGGGCGAGCAATCCTCGATGTAAGCATCATCATCTGGAGTCGAAAGGTAGTAGTGCCCCGCATCAGTAGGATGGACCGCGAGCACGATCCTCTCATGCCAGAGCGCGAGCCCAGGCACATCGTACTTTACGAGGAGAACGTCACCGACTCTCGCCACGACGGCGGGCCTGGATGACCGCGAGCTGCTGCTGCGCGAGCGTCTGCACGGTCACTTCCTGCTGCTGGCCAACGGCCGAGGGCGCCTGTGGCGTCGCCGGCGCAAGCGTCCTCCTCCTGCCGAGCAGCGTCGGCACCGCAAGGAGCGCACCACAGACCCAACTCGCGAGGAACAGCGCAACCCCGGCGAGGCCGTACGCCAGGTACCCGACGACCCCCGGGTCGTCCGAGATACACTGCACTTGCACTGGAGGGATCTTGACCTCTGGGCAATGCAGCTCCACCTACGCCGCTGGCGGCGCCGGGCAAAAGAGATCGACCACCGTGTCGTGCCGCGCACACACCGCGGCTGATATCGCAGACTGCACTGAGAGATCGAGAAGCCTGGGCAGGTAAGTAAGAACGCTCTCCCACATGCAGGGAGAAAAAGACAGAACCAAAAAGGCTACACTACAGAGAAGTGTACAGAGCGATTCGCATTCGGACTCAACTGTGAGCAAGCTCTGGAGAGGCCCCCGAAGTGCCTTTTGGAACTGTTTTAAGCCGTCGTGGGTGGGCCGTAGGAAGTCTTGGAAGCCACTTGGGCCGTCTTCGTGGTTCTTGGAAGCCCCGGAGAAGAAGTGTCATGGAATAGAGATCCCCAAAGTTCGACCATCCTGCCTAGCTAGAACTTGAGCGCGCAAGGCATGTGAGACAATTGGCTATTCCCCTTTTCTGTTTCCCCTCCCCAGAGTTTCAACATCTTGTTGAACTTTCGGTTGAGATGGGAGGGCGGGGCCGGCGGGGCCGGGGTGGGGGTCTTAGGGAAAACACGAACTCGCAGGCACCTAACATGACTACCTACAGGACCACCCCAACCCAACTCGAAGACCCGAATTTTACCAGAATTTCGGGTTGGGGGGGTACGGGTCCCATGTGTTTTCTCAATGTTCCCCGACCCTCCCCACACTGGGAATGGAGGGCACATTGGGGTCTTCGGGTTGGGCTGGGGTGGTTCGCTGGGTGGTGATAACATGCACTACACACACTGAACTCGCACGCAGCTGAACTGACACGCACTGGACTCGCACCAACTGAACTGGAACGCGCTGAACTTGCACGCGCCGAACTCGCACGCGAGATACGACCCTTACAAGGCATGCTGCCATCTTTGGGCGCCCGAGTTATCCGGGGTAACTCGGGTCCGGGGTAACTCTGGAGTGGATTCCCGAAAAAGGAACCCGAGTTACCCCTGACCCGAGTTACCCCTGATGATTCGGGGCTCTGGACGCCCGAGTTATCCTGGGTGACTCGGGTCCGGGGCAACGCGGGTTTGGATTCCCGAAAAAGGAACCCGAGTTACCCCTGACCCGAGTTACCCCGGATGATTCGGGGCTCTGCCATCTGGTCTGCGAGTTCCGTCCGTGGAGAGAGCGCGCTTCACG
>CAUYUJ010002732.1:22500-40000 GCA_963575745.1 Prorocentrum cordatum
GCGCCATCCCATCGACTCCCGGCGACGCTGATCGACACGAAAGTCGGAATTCAGAGGGTGTACCAAGGCTCCCACGGTTTGCTACCGAAAGCCCGCCCAGCCACGATAGCCCGCAGCCTCGGAAATCGCGGGGGGGCACGTCGTCGAATTGGCTGGCGGTCACCATCCGCTGGCCCGCTGGCAGAATGCGGTCGGGCCTGCAACAACAGAAAGAGCGTGTTCTACCGCTGCAGGCGGAAAACCGGGGGGGGTCACTACCGGTTCGAACCCCTCCTCCCCCCCCCCCCCCCCTCCGGAAAACCGGAGGGGGTCACTACCGGTTCGAACCCCTCCCCCCCCCCCCAGCTCATCATGAAAAGGGGGGGGGGTCACTACCGGTTCGAACCCCCCCCCCCCTCGAAAACCGAGTGGGGGTGCGGACAGAGGTGGGGACGGTGTTGGTGGGACAGTGGTGAGGGGACAGCGGGACAGTGGTGGGGACAGTGGGACAGTGGGACAGTAGAGGGCCGGTAGTGGTGGGGACAGTGGTGGGGACAATGGTGGGAACAGGGGGGACAGTGGACAGTGGTGGGGACGGTGGTGGTGGGGACAGTGGTGTGGGCACAGTGGGAATGAGGTGGAAACAGTGGGACAGTGGAGGGTACAATGGTGGTGGGGACAGTGGTGAAGGCGGTGGCGAGGACGGCGGTGGGACAATGGGACAGAGGTACAGTGGGGACAGTGGTGGGGACAGTGGGGACAGTGGTGGGAACAGTGGGACAGCTCAGTGGGACAGCGGAGGAGTCAGTGGGACAGTGGGGACAGTGGGGATAGTCGGGCAGTGGTTGGGGCCGTGGAGACAGTGGGGAGAGTGGAACCGTGGTGGGAACAGTGGTGGGGACAGTGGGGACAGTGCGACAGTGGTGGGGGCACTGGTGGGGACAGTGGTGGTGGTGAGGACAGTGGGCTGGGAACAACAGTGGAGGATGTGATGCGGACGGTGGTAGGGACCGGGAGTCGTTTGCTGGCGGTGAGTGGGGGGGTGGGGAGGGGTTCGAACCGGTAGTGATCCCCCTCCGGTTTTCGAGGGGGGGGGGGGGTTCGAACCGGTAGTGACCCCCCCCGGTTTTCCGGATCCGGCGGGGGGGGGGGGGGGGGGTTCGAACCGGTAGTGACCCCCCCCGGTTTTCGAGGGGGAGGGGGGGGGGGGGAGGGGTTACGGGAGGGGGGGGGGTTTTGCCGGGGAGGGGGGGGAAGGGGGAGGGGTTCCAGCAGGGGGGGGGATTTTCGGAGGGGGGGGGGGGGCGACCCCCGGGGGGTTCCGGAGGAAAAGGTTGGCAATTTTCCACAGTAAAGCGGCGGTGGATCACGCTCTCTCGGACAACATGATCGACCCACGAACCCGGAAAGGAATATAGAAATGTAACGCGTGGCAATGTTTTCAAAGACACCTGATTGGGTGACGGGCAAATGCAATGCTGAGTGTATCGATCTTGATGTACCCTGGAGAGGGCTGTGCTGTGCTGCACCGTGCTGAATTGCGATGTGCCATGCCGTGAGTGTGCTCTATAGCACTGCGGATCGAGTCCTTCTTTGCATCCGAGTCCTGACCGACCTGATTTGGATCTTAAGCTTGAGCTGCCTGAACACATAGTAGCTGCCCCAGAGCTACTTGACAGGGGGACATACCAGGAGGACGCGCCGCGAAACGTCCCAAGGGACGCGCCAGGTGACGTGCCATGGGGTCGCACCGCGGGACGTGCCAAGGGGACGCGCTTCGGAACGTGCCAATGGATGTGCCACGGGATGTGCCAGGGGCCGCGTCACGCGACGTGCCAGGGGGACTCGCCTAGGGACACCCCACGGAACGAGCCAAAGAACGTGCCAGGTTGCAATGCTGAGTGTATCGATCTTGATGTACCGTGCCGAAATCTGTGCTGTGCTGCGCCGTGCTGAATTGCGATGTGCCATGCCGCGATTGTGCTCTATAGCGTTGTGGATCGCGTCCTCCTTTGCATCCGAGTCCTGACCGAACTGATCTGGATCTTAAGCTCGAGCTACCTGAACACATAGCAGCTGTCCCAGAGCTACTTGACTTGGGGACATGCCAGGAGGACGCGCCGCAAAACGTCTCAAGGGACGCGCCAAGGGGACGCGCTACGGAACGTGCTGGGGACAAGCGGTTCGCGCTCGAGACATCCTGTCAAACTCCTCATGCTAGACATCCGCCTGAGCGACCTGGACACGTGAAAACAAGCGTTTCGCTCAACACATCCTCAACACATTCTCATGCTAGACATCCGCCTGGGCGAACTGGACATGTGAAAACAAGTGGTTCGCTCGAGACATCCTTAACACATCTTCATGTGAGACGTCCGCCTGGGTGACCTGGGCACGTGAAAACAGGCGTTTCGCTCGAGACGTTTTCAACACCTCCTCATTCTAGACATCCGCCTGGGCGACCTGTACACGTGAAGGCAAGGACAAGCGCTTCGCTCGAGACATCCTGTCAAAATCCTCATGCTAGACATCCGCCTGAGCGACCTGGACACATGAAAAGAAGCGTTTCGCTCAACACATCCTCAACACATTCTCATGCTAGACATCCGCCTGGGCGAACTGGACACGTGAAAACAAGTGGTTCGCTCGAGATATCCTCAACACATCTTCGTGTGAGACGTCCGCCTGGGTGACCTGGGCACGTGAAACAAGCGTTTCGCTCGAGACGTTTTCAACAACTCCTCATTCTAGACATCCGCCTGGGCGACCTGTACACGTGAAAGCAAACGTCTCGCTCGAGACATCTTCAACACATCTTCATGTTAGACATCTGCCTGGGCGACCTGGACACAGAAAAACAAGCGTATCTCTCGAGACATTCTCAACACATCCTCATGCTAGGCATCCGTCTGGGCAACCTGGACACGTCCAAACAAGCATCTCGATCGAGACTTCCTCAACGCATCCTCATGATAGAAATCCGCCTGGGCGACGAGGACGCGTGAAACCAAACGTCTCGCTCGAGACATCCTCAACAGATCCTGAGGCTAGACCTCTGCCTGGGCAACCTGGAGGCGTGAAACCAAGCGTCTCGCTCGAGACATCCTCAAGACCTGGGCACGTGAAATCAAGCATTTCACTTGGGAGATCCTCTGAATTCTGGTCCCCAGGAGAAGACAAGTTATAACACAAAACAAGCGTTTCGCTCGAGACATCCTCAACACATTCTGAAAAAAACAGCGTTTCGCTAGGGACATCCTCAATTTTTAATTCGCCGGACCTACGCGACCTCGTTATTCATCGCAAAAGAACTTCGCCGGCCCAACAGCCGTCAGATCCGGGGGCAAACAGCTAAAAGAGAACCCTGGGCCTGCACCCTGTCCAGGAACAAAAACATCCTTCAAGAGCATGAGACTCCGCCAGCACAAGCACACACGGAACAGCCATGGGTACCCTCCCTAGTTCTGCGCACGAGAACATCCATCAAGCACGAAAAACAGCAGGGTAGTTACCCTCCCCGAGCCGGCCTCCCTCTTATACCTCGGTCCGACCGTAACCCCTTTTCTCCTTCTCCTCCAGATCTGCTCAACCTGGCGGGGTGCCAGGGCTGGTGTCCTGGTGGTCCACAGCAACGCACATGGGGCCATTGAAGTTGGCCGTGGCGCAATCGCCTTGGGGCGCGTCCGACCAGCGGCCCCGCAGTGCCCGATGCGGGACTGGTCAATGTGCGCATTCGCCTTCTCACTCCCCTCCCTCCTCTCCCCTCCCCCCCTGGATCCCCCCCCGCGCATTCTCGGCGGCGGGCGAGGGGGGGAAGCGAGAAGGAGAAGACCCTCTCAGAAGGCGGCGGGGCTTCTCGAAAGCCCTGCGGCCTTCTGAGGGGTTTTCTGTGCCTTCGGGGAAGGCTTCGAAAACCTCTCACAAGGCCGGAGGACTGTCGAGCCTCCCGAGGAGGCCCGCTCCTGCTCACTTCCCCCCCAGGCTCGCCGCCGACATTCGCCCTCGACCTTCCCTCCCTCCATACTCCCCTCCCCTCCGCTCCCTGCCTCCTCCGTCCGCCTTCCACCTCCCCTGCACTCCACTCCCGTCCCTCCCTTCCCCGTCCTCCTCCTCGTCATCCGTTTTCTCCTTCGCGTCCTGCTCGTCGAGGCCATCATTCTCGGCAGGATCGTCCTCGCCCTCGCCCCCATCCTCGACATCTTCGTCACTCCTCCCTCACTCCTCCATCCTCCTGCCCATTTTCTGCCCTCCTCCCCCTCCCTCACTCCTCCCTCCGTCGTCCCCACCCCTGCCTCCTCCCACACCTTCCGTCCCTCCTCATGACGAACAGCTCCACCCCGTGCCGGTGGGGCGGTCTGACCTGGTCATTCCTCGCCATACAGTCGGGGCGTTGACCTAAGGAACCCTAAATAAGGAACGAGGCCCCGTTTTCCCATAAGTTAAACTTCGATCTCCCATGGAAAACCCAACGCAAACTGTAAAACAGTCAAGGAACACCGAGCCCCTCCCCAACGAAAAGGGTTCCTTCTCCAGCGCCCCGACTGTACGCGGCCTCTGATCCCGAAGCCTGACATGCTCAACGTGTGCTCCGATGGAAGGCACCTCTTCCAAAAAGTGTCCCCCGCCCCGGCGCCGCCCACATTTTACCAGCCTCGAACGTACCCCTATCCCTAAGATTGACACGCCAAAAGGCGATGACAATCTTAGGGATTCGCCCTCAAAAAATAAGGGAACCCTAAGATTGGCATCGTGATGAGGAGTCGCCCAGCATAGGGATAGGGATATGTTCCAGGCTGGTAAACATTGGTGCCAGAGGCTCCCCAGAGTGGCACGCACGGAAGGCGGACCGTGCCCAGCACGTGGCCGTGGCGCCAACGGCCGCGCACCGGCCACCGCTCGGACGTCCGTTCCCTGCGTTTTTCTTGAATTCGTGCGTGGGTGTTTCGCAGGGTGACCCAGGATGGCCCAGGAGGCTCCTTAATAATCCCCGCCGAGAAGAAGTGCACACGTCACACGTCCGAGCGATACCAAGCGCACGTCCGTCCTTCAGCCTTGCACGGGCCCGCGCGGATGGAAGGCGGGCTGGCTCCTGCGAGCGGGGCTCGTCCTCGAGACCTCGCCGCCCTTTCGCCACCGGGCCCCCCTGGGCACCGGGCAGGCGGGCGGGCAGCCCGGTCGAGCTCGGTGCTCGGCCCAGATCGGGGATGGGCAGACCCCCCTTTCGTAAAACGTGGTTTGGTGAGAACGACCTGAGGCCCAAACCTGGCGGGCGCAAGCCTGGAAAACAACGGCCACGGCGCCCTCTCGAGAACCGAAAACGGACACTTCACTCATCGACGTGTCACTGTTGGGGCTTCTGTCCACCCCCGACCAGACTCGGGCGCGACCGCGTGGAGCCTCTGGCAGCACTGCTGGAGCCCGAGCGAAGCGTGCACGAAGTCCTCCTCCTCTTCGCCCGTGCCTCGGCGAGGCGAAGGCCACATGCCACACGCCTCCGCGTGCCTCGACGAGTGCCTCCTCTCCGCTCGTGCCTCGGCGAGGCGAGTGCCCCGTGCCACGCGCCTCGACGTGCCTCGAAAGGCGTGCCTCTCCTCGCCCGCTCGTGCCTCGACGCCCCCCTTCCTCGGCGCCGCGCCTCCCCTTCGCGGGCGGCCCCTGGGAACGCCGAGGCAGATGCCAAGAGGGCGGCCCGGGCACGCCCAGGCGGGACGGGCCCTCGCGCCGCCACCCTCCGCAGGCGCGCGGCTGCGGACGACCGCGCCACGACGTCCGGCATCGAAGGGCACGGAGGGCCCTCCTCCTCCGCCTCCTCCTCCGCCTCCTCCTCCTCCTCCGCCTCCGCCTCCGCCTCCGCCTCCGCCTCCACGTCCTCCTCCCGCCCCGACGCCACCAACGCACGCCGACGAGCCACGAGCCCGGAGCCCCAGCCCTTCAGCCAGGGGGTCAGGCGGAATGGCATCGAGGGTGCCCTGCCCCAGGCTGCAGACATGGTGTGGAAGCGTACCGAAGAACACCGGGGCACCCTTCTCTACAGTCGGGGCGTTGACCTAAGGAACCCTAAATAAGGAACGAGGCCCCTTACCCCCATAAGTTAAACTTCGATTTCCCATGGAAAACCTCAGGATACCCTCAGACAAACTGTTAAGCCATCAAGGAACACCGAGCCCCTCCCCAACGAGAAGGGTTCCTTCTTCAGGGCCCCGACTGTATTACAGCTCTCCACGACTGTAACCGAGCGACGATCAAAAGCGGGTCTTACGCGAGATGACACGGCGACCTTACGTCGCAGTTTATGCGGGCCGCCAGCGCAGATTGGAGCCGAGGGCGCTCACGCGCGACCCCCTACGCGGGCAGCTTCCCGCCAGCGTCGGCGAAGACGACCCCGTTTTGCCTGCGTCGCTCAAGTGAGGCTCCTGCACATCGTCTGAGCCTCCTCCCCAGGCGAACCCAGAATCGAATCGATAAGTCGAATCGGCGATCGAAATGAATCGGATCGGCGGAAATTGGCAGCGAAGTCGGGAGAAGTCGAATCGGCGGAAATCGGCAGGCTAGTAAGCCTGCGTTGCGAAATCGGATCCCAAATCGGAATCCGCAGTCGAATCGAATCGAAATCGGAAGCCATCGAAGTCGGATCGAATCGAAATCGGAGGAGTCGAAACGAGCCCTGCCTCCCCCCCATTCACTTGCCATGCCCAGCTGTGTGCACCACCGCCCGCCCCCATCGAGGCCGCCTGGACGGCCAGCCCGCGTCTCTGGGGCTCTTTCAAAAGCCTCTCCGCCAGGGCCCGGGAAGGCCACCGAGCCGCCAGGATGGCCCAATGGTGCCTCCTTCGGCACCCAGCAGCCCCACAGACGAACACAGAGAGACGCCCAAGAAGGGCCCCGAGTGGCTGCCAAAGTGTCAAGAGGAGGACCAGCAAGCCCTCCAGGAAAGCCTGAGCCGTTCAAAAACAGTTCTGAGCCAGGAGGCTTTGGATATGCTGCGCTTCCTGGGCCTCTCGGCCGAATATGGTGCCAAGAATGCCTCGAGGGAGCCACGGACAGACAAAAGGGGCCTAACGAAGACAACTCCAACAGGGCACCAGGACGGCCCAAGAGGGGCCAAGGACTCGCCATCGCTCAGACGTCCATTCCTTTGGAGTTCGAGCGATGGCTTCCGCAAGACGATCCAAGATGCTCCTCCATGGTCCTCGCAAAGGGGAAAATGCACACGTCCGAGCGGTGCCAAGAGGACATCCCAAAAGGACCCCAAGAGGCCCCAAAGACAGGCCCAAGAGACTCCCCAGGCGGCCGAGAGGGGCCCGAGATGGCCCACGACGACGACAGGACGCCCCCACAGATCCTCTGGGCGACCAAGAGGGTCCCAAGATGGCCTCGCAGGAGCCCAAGACGGCCCCAAGACGGCCCAAGTAGCTCCTACGAGACCCCCTCCAGGAACAAAGCCGAGAGGTGCCACATGCTGCGGCCTTCTTGGCGGTGCTCAAGGCGTCGCCACACAAAATGCTGCACTGGCACGGTGGCAGAAGATGAAAAGAAGAATGGCAGATGAAGGAAGAAGATGATGCACAGAAGATTAGCGTTGCCCAACACTTAGACGGATGGAAGCCAGGTTCTTCTTCAGGCTGGGGCTGAATTGAGACTGTTTCTCAACATTAGCCGCCAAAACACACAAACTGCGCGACAGCTGCGCGAACGGAGGGCGACTGCTTTTCGCAACAGGGCTACTGCTGGACACCTGCTTGAAGTGTGCCAGCACATCTCTTGGGAACTCCTGCGGCCAAGGAATACGCAGAGGGATGGAGGGCGACTCCTCTTCAGAGAAGGGGCTCTCGCCAGAACAGGCAGGCCCGTGGGGTGCTCGTCATCCGAGGCCGACGCTTCTCGCAGTCGCTCCCTGCCCTCCCTCCCGCACTGCCCCTCGGCCTCCCAGCCTCCCAACCCCAGCCTCACTGCCTCCCTCCCTCCCTGCCCTCCCTCCCTGCCCTTCTACCTCCCCGCCTCCCCACCCCCCAACCTCCATCGCCGCCGCCTCCTCGCCCCCTGCCCCCTCCCTTCACACCTCTCCCCTGCCGCCCCTCCACCTTCCCGTTCCAAACGCCCGGCGGTCAGCCCGTAGAAGAAGGCCCCACGATGAGGACGCAAGGGCCGTGGAAGACCATGCCGACACCTTGAGAGCGCGGCGCGGCCAGCGAGAGCGCCCAGGGATGGGCCGAGGACACCAGGGTACCCTTGATCTGGCAGGGTCGACCTACTAATCTGGGCCGACTGTAGTCCCTTCCCCCCCTGGCAATCGACACCTCGTGCACCAGGCACTACAGCAGGCACTTCGACAGAGGAGCAGGGGAAATCCCCCAACGAACGCTCGAGCACAACACGTGCGGTGGCGTCCGGGCCTCCCAGCACCGCAGCCGCTGCGGGCGCCGACGCTGGCATTAACTTCGTCGTCAGCCGATCGATCGCGCCGCCGCCGCGGGCGCGGGCCAACACCCGCCGCGCGGCGTCGCCGTCAGTGTTGCCAGAATGGCCGCTGCCAGCGAGCATCTTCACCACGGGAGCCCTCGAATCCGTCGCCTGATTTGGGGTGAGAGCCGTTGCGCGCCGACGCCCGCTCCCTCCTCCCCCTCGTCCCTCCTCCACCCCTTCCTCCGTCCCCCCTCCCCCTCCCCGTGCCGCTCCTATTTCTCCGCATCCTGATCCTACTCCTGCTCCTTCCAGCTCCCCCCGTTCCCCCTCCTGCTCCTCCTGCTCCTCCTCCTCCTCCTCCTCCTCCTCCTCCTCCTCCCTCCTCCTCCTGGTCCTCCTCCTCCTCTCCTCCTCCTCCCCTCCTGCCTCCTCCTCCTCCTCCTCCTCCTCCGCCTCCTCCTCCCCCTCCTTTTCCTCCTTTTCCTCCTCCTCTCTCCTCCTCCTCCTCCTCCTCCTCCTCCTCCTCCTCCTCCTCCTCCTCCTCCTCCTCCTCCTCCTCCTCCTCCACCGTCGTGAAACAACGTGCTGCCGTGGGGCTCCGGTGGATCGCCCTCTTGGGCAGATCTCAGTGGACACCGCCCAGATTTGGAGCATGTGGTTTGAGCTCGGCTTCGCCTCCCCGTGGTCTCCTCCCTGCTCCTCGTACTAGTCATCACTGTCCTCCTCCCTCCTCCTTAAGATTCTCTTCCCCTTCCTCCTCCACTTCTACCCTCCTCAGCCTCATGTCCCTCCTCCTCCTCCTCCTCCTCCTCCTCCTCCTCCTCCTGCTCTTGCTCCTCCTCCTCCTCCTCCTCCTCCTCCTCCTGCTCCTCCTCCTCCTGGTCCTCCTCCTCCTCCTCCCTATCATTGCGACGGATGGCCCCCATTCCTCCACATCCCCCTGTGACGCGGATCGTGCCCACGGACAAGGTTCGTACAACGCCGCCCCCCCGCCTATGTCGGCACACCTGTACGCGAATCATGCCCCAGAAGGAGCTCCACCTATCGCACCAGTGGGCAGCTTCGCATGGCGTCCCCCCGCCCGTTTCGGAACATGCCTCGCACGGGGCGTGCCCGGAGGAGGTCCACCTGCGTCCTCAATGGGTGTGTTCGCGCGACCCTGCACGCGGATTGCGCCCCACACTGAGCTCAGCGCACCCGTGCACGCCTGCTCGGCGGCAGCCATCTTTCGCATTGCCCCGCGGCGCGCAGTGTATGAAGAGAGACCCGCGCCCTGCGCTACACATGACTGTATGTAGAGATGGGTCTGTCGCGAAACCAAGCGCTTGCATATCTATGGCCTTCGGCCCATAGCGCTACTGTGCCTGAATTTTGGGCCAGAGGATTCTTGGATACTGGTCATTCGGGAACTCTTGGCATACTTCTCGGGCGCTTCGTGGAACGTTTTTTTTTTTTTTTGTTTTACTTCTTGTGGCTGGGGCCGTTTTGGGTCCCTGTTGCAGCCTCGGGGGGCCCTTCGTGGCTGAGAGCTCCAAATGTCAATTGAAGATCCCCCTCTTGGACTCTCGGGGGGCAGTCTTGGGCCGTCTTGGGTCTTGGGCGCCTCCTGGACCGTCTTTGGGCTCTCTTGGGCCGTCCTGGGGCCCTCTTGGAGGCCTCTTGGGCCGTTTTGGACGCTGTTGAGACCCAAAGTGCGAATCTGCTAGACATGTTCGCTTCCCTCGGGGATGCAACAACTTCGGCCTCCTGGGGCCCTCTCGGGGCGCGTCCTCGAGCCTTCTTGGGACATCTTCGGGGCCTCTTGACCCGTCTCGAAACAATGTTCGGGCGCCTCTGGCCCTGTCAGGCCGCCCTGGCAGCTTGTGGGTGGCCTCCGGGGCACCGAAGCGGCGACGGAGCGACGACGGCGACGACATAGCGGCCGGACTGCCAGGCGGGCCCAGTTCATGTATGACAAAAGATCGGGATCCGCTGACCCTTCGGCGTGCGTGAGACGCTGTCGTCGTCTTCGCCGTCGTCGTCGCCAGTCCCGAGAGAGGAGGGAGCGAACAGAGAAAAGAAACGTCGCAGTTGAGTCGATTCCCTCCCCATGGCTCCCCTCCCGGACGGGGGGGGGGTATATAGGGGAACGAACAATGGCATAAACATACAAACTCTGAGGTCCGCGCGGATTTCGCGGATCCGCGCTGGAGCTACCTGGCGGCGTCTCTGGCGCCGCCCCTGGCGCGTTCCGCGCGCCAGGGAAGGGGGGTCCAGCGCCGATCCAAGAAATCCGCGCGGACCTCCGAGTTGTTATGTTTATGTCATTTCTCGCTCGCCTAGTATAGGCGGGGGGGTTCGTTTAGCGTGTATCGTAGCCCTGCCGGATCCGGGTTGTCAGGTACACGCTAAACGAATTCAGCGAGCCAGATACACGCTAAACGCACCACTGATAACCACCAGGGGCGGTACACGCTAAACGCTGGGGCCAGTTTAGCGTGTACCCCTTCCCCCCGTCCATGCGTGTGCCCCTCCCGGCCACTGCCCTCCCACGCCCCTCATCTACTTGGAGGGTGCTCTGGCTTCTCGGCCCATCCCACCACCGTGCTTGGGTTGTGGGTCAGAGGCCTGTTGGATGTCCATTGGAATATCGTGGGATGCCTCTCGAGGGTCTCTTGGAATGGACGCAAAGATGAAGCTTCTTGGGAGCAGTTTTGGGGCCTCTGGGAGCCTTTCGGGGGCCTTTTGGGGCTTCTTGGGGGCCTCTTCGAATCCTCTTGGGTCCGGGACCTCCTAGAGGCCTCTTGGGGCTGAAGGCTCGGATGGTCGGTTCGTGTTTCCCTGTGTTGGGCCGCTCTGAGGGCCGTCTTGGGGCCTTCTCGGGCCGTGCTTGGGCGCCTATTGGGCTGCCTTGGGGCTTTCTTCGGCCGTTATCGGGGCCTCTTGGGCCGTACTAAGGCGGTCTTAGGGGCCTGTTGGGCCGTCGTGGAGCCTCGGAAGCTCGAAGAGGCGAGAACCCCCAAAAACATTGGAGCCATTTTCAGAACATCAACGGATGTTTGCCTCTGTGGGCCCTCTTGGGGATCCTCTTGGAGCGCTCTTGGGGCCTCTTGGGCCGTCTTGGGGCCGTCTTGGGCGTCTTGGAGCGTTCATGGGCAGTCTTGGCGGCCTTTTTGGCCCTCTTAAGCGCTTCTTGGGGCATTCTTGATCCGTCTTGGGGCTCCTCCCTAGCTTTCTGGAAAACCCACGCGAGCCAATTCTGGAGCGAGAGAGAGCGACCAAGATATTTGAGAATTTGAGCCCTCGGCTTCTTTATCAGTATAGTGCCCCAGTACAAAGAACAGAGAACACTTGAGGACCTGAGGGCGCTCCACTTCGTGCTCAGCGGCACGGTAACGGATTGGGGCCCTGACACGCGCGGGCCTCCTTGCTGGGGCTGGGGCCAGTTTAGCGTGTACTTGCCCCGCGCTGGGCCGTACACATGCCCTTCCCCAGCACTCCCCCCCTGGCCCCCCCCTCTGTCTGAAGGGTGTTCCCTGGGGCCGCCCTGGGCCTCTTTAAAGACGTTCTTGGGTTTCTTGGGCTATATATCTACTAGAACCACGCGCGCGCTTCGCGCGCGCTTAGGTTCTAGCCGCGCCCAAAGTACGCGCACCGCAAATGGCCAATGTGGCAATGAGAAATGCAGGGGCGATTCGAGTGCAAGCGCATTGCTTGATCCCTTCAGTATACACACAGTACATCTCGCGATTGCATGCATCCTTTACGAGTCAACTTCCTACCGCCAACTTTAGGGTTCTCCCCTTACCCCTTGTCATCAGGCCTCGGCTGTTTCATACATCGGTGTCCGTTTCAGCTTCGAATTTCCTTCCCCCTATTTGCGATCGTTCCGCGGGCATTGAAATCCTTGATAGGTTTTTGGACAATCATCCGTGCCGGGATGAAGAATGTACGTCTCCCCTGATTTCGGTTTCCTCCTCCTCTTCATCCTCCTCGTCCTCCTTCTTGTCCTGATTGCGCTCCCCACTCCCGCCCGTTCCCCCTCCCTCCCTGCTCCCTCCTCCTCCTCCTCCTCCCCCCGGCCGCATTCTACATTACTCCCAGCGATTCTATCACTCGCATCTGCCTACCCGCATCCCGCTCCACCTGACCCCAGGCTCTCCGCTCGCTCCCGTTCGTCTTTTGGCCATTCCCATTCGCTCCCCCTTCCCACCCTAGTTGCTACGCCAGCAGATCCCACCCATTCCTTGCCCTGTTATTGGACGGTTTCCCAAACTCAGCGAACTGAACTACAGTACATATTTGTGTATATATCCAAGACACCCATCCAGCCAGCCAGCCCAGCAGCGCTGCACAAGCTCGCTGTGGACACCTCCCCCGTGGGTTGGAAGTCCTACTGCGTGCCCCCGATATCCATCCCAGTGCAACCATTTTGTGGGATGCCAGGCCATCTTCGGAATGAAGAGGGTGCGGAGTATGAGACTCTTAGCCCTACTGCCGCTCTATGTATGATAGGTTTTGTAGGCCACGGACAGGGAAATCAAATGTTTGCCCGTGTGAGGGGCCCTTCCCGCGCTCTGATTATGTTTCCATTCTGGTCCCTCCACATTCCATCCCATGGCGGGCCCTTGCCAGCATCCTCCGATGCCCCCCCCCGTCCCCTCCCTCCCCGTCTGAATGTTCCCCTTCCCAATCTCTCCCACGTCCCTCTGGTGTGGGCCTCCTCTCTTCTTCCCTTCCCCACCCACCATCCATCCCCCTGCCCTCTTACGCGTCCTCTTCAAATGTTCCTGCTACCTGCCTCACCCCGCTTGAATCCTCAGCCTCATTACCGGCCATTGGCAGAAACATGATAATATCAAAGATGCCCCCCCCAGGGCCCTCGGGAAATGTCCTGCATTCCCCTTGGCAAACCCACGCAAAGAGCTACAACTTGTTGCGGCCAGGTTTGGGCTTCACCCGGGGGGGTGTTAACAAATTATCCTCGCCTCCCGCCAAGCGGGGGGTAAGCTCAGGAAAGAGCCACATGTTGTTGCGGCTGTCTGGGCTAATTGCTGCCAGTGTGTTGCATCGCGCTGCAAGGGCGGCGTCACGCAACGAAAATGTCAAGTATCACGGAATATGCCACAGTGGTTGTCACCGCATGCCCTGGCGTGTGTGGCGGCATCCGGGCTCGTAGTTCAGGTTGGGGTTCCAACCTCTTGCGGGGGGGCATCTGGGACCAATACTGAGTAGTGCGATGTGCTGCCAGTGTGTTGCATCGCGCTGCAAGGGCGACGTCACGCAGCGTGGGACCCCATGTGGGACGCCTGGCGCAGCACCCGCCGTTTGGTTTTGGTGGTGACAGATGTGTGTCGCACGTGCTCCGGACTTCCATGCCATTCAAACAAGGGGGCACGGTTTGTTATGACCACGAGCTCTCGAAATACGGCACGTTTGCAGGTAATCACCACAGAGTGGCACTGGTTGTCGATCGCAGTTGCTGCAACATGCTTTATTTTTTCTGGCGGGTCGGCTTTTCCAAACGATCACGACGATAATTTTTCAATGCGCTCCAAGAGTCGCCAACCGAGGAAATCGCAAGTACAGCAATGCACAGCACGGGTGAAACCAGACAGCAGATGCCGTTCAGACTGGCGGTGACGCCGCCGAAAAGCAGACGCGCTTCGAATGAAGGGAGCATAAAATATCTAGCAGGCGTGGAAGCTACGATCAAAATGCGACCCGCGTCTCCTTTGGGCCTCTTGGGGGTCTCCTGGGGCCTCTTGAGGGGCCTCCTTGGGGCCTCTTGGGGCGGAAGGTTCGAGCTTGCGATTCGTGGTCCCCCTCTGGGCCCCTCTTGGGCCATCTTGGGCGCCTCTTGGGCCGTCTTGGGGCCCTCTTGGGCTGTCCTGGGGCCCTCTTGGAAGCTTCGTGGGCCGTCTTGGGGCGGTCTTGGGCGCCTCTTGGGCCGTCTTGGACGCGGCGAAAGCCCAAGAGGCGAACATGCGAAAAGTATACGTTTCCCCATAGGAATGGCACGATTTTTGCTTCTTGGGCCTCTCTTGGGCTGCCTCTCGGAGCGTCTTGGAGGCTTCTGGGACCTTCTTGGTGTCATGACAGGCGTCTTGGAAGGCATCTGGAGCCATCGGAGCGCGTTCCGAAGCCGCCTGCGAACGATCTTGGACGGCGTCCGGCGGTCCGACGAGCCTCCGGGCCCCCCGGGGCCCACATTTGTGGTCGGAGTCCCGGCCCCGGGCCCCCGGACCCGGTGCGCCGTTATATGTATACAGCGCTCCTGGGGGTCTTCAGGTCCGTTTCGGGTGGGGATATCGGGGTCATCCTGGTGGTATTATGTCTGGACTGTTTTGGAGGTCTCTTGGGCCGTCTCGGGGGTCTTTGGAAGCCACCTAGGGCTATCTTTGGGACTGTTCTAGCCGGCCGTTTGAGCCATCTTAGACGGCGCCTTGGAGCCGTTTGGCGCCCTCTTGACGTCACAGATTGGGGCCTTGAGCTGCGCCGGCCTCCTTTCTGGGGCTGGGGCCAGTTTAGCGTTGACGTGCCCCCCTCCAGACCGTGCGCCTACCCCTCCTCGCCTCTCTCCTCCCTGCCCCCCCCACTTTACCGTGAGGGTGGTCTCTGGGGCCGCCTCGGGCATCTTTCTTTGAGCCTCTCTTGACGCACGGAACATGTTCTGGAGCCTCGGAGGGGTCTTTCGGAATATCTCGGGCCATCCTTGAGTCGCTTGGGGGCTTCTTGGGCCCAGGGCATGCTGGAACCACGGCCAGCGTAGCATGTGCTTGACCCCCTTTGACGCTACCTCTTGGAACCCTCAGCCGTCCTGCCCCCCCCACCCCGTGCAGGAGCCGGGGCCAGTATAGCGTGTACCTGCCCATCCGTCCCTCCCACCCTCCCCATTCTTCCTGGCGGGTGCTGTCCTGGGTCTCGCAGGGCCTCCCTGAAGGCCTTCTTGGGGCCATTTTGGGCGCTTTTTGAGCCCTGGGCTGTTTCAGGCAGCAATCGGAGCCATCCTGGGCTGTCTTGGCAGCCATTTGGGCCTTCTTGAAGCTCCCTTGGGCTGTCCCGGACCTCTTTGGACGGCCTGTTTGGCCTTCTTTGGTGTGGTTCGGGGCCCTCGTGGGCCGTTCTGGGCTGCTTTTGGAGCCATCCTGGGCTGTATTGGATTTCCCTCGGGCCCTCTTGACGTCACCTTGCGCTGAGCCGTCTTGCCCCCCCCCGCTGGAGCCAGGGCCAGTATAGCGTGTACCTGCCCCCCGCCTCTCCCGCCCCCCCCACCTTTCCTCGCGGTTATTCTTGTAGTCGCGCTGGGTCGCGTTGGGCCTCCCAGAATGCCCTTTGCGCGACGTTGGGCGCCCCTGGCATGCTGGAACTAGGGCCAGCGTAGCGTGTGATTGACCCTCTTCTTGGGGCGTGCACCCCCCTTCCTGGGTCGTGGAGGTCTACGAGCCCCTTGTGAAGTCACGTCTTGAAGTCATCTGAAGCTCTCGAGCCTTTGCGATCATGCACCCCGCCTCTCCTCTCCTATCCTCCTCCGCCTCCTCCTCCCTCTCCCTCGTGTTTGAACGCAGCTTTGTGCTCCACGTTTGAATTCCAGTCTGGGCCACGAGTCTTTTCACCCCTCTTCCTCTCTCCCTCGCGTCATTTCTCTTCAACATCGTTTATAGTTCGGCTTTAGGTTTGAAGAGCTGGCGGGCGCTCCTGGGTCGCGCTAGGCCTCCTTGAAGGCCCTTTGGGGCCATCTTGGCCGCTCTTGGGGCCTTTTGAGCCGCTCTGGGCAGCTATCGGGGCCATCCAGTCGTGGTTAGCATCCATGGTGGTCCTCTTGGGCCGTCTTGGGCGCTTTTGAACCCGCTCGGGTCGATTTGGGCAGCAGCCGGGGCCACCCTGGGCTGTCCTGGCGGCCGAATGAGCCTTTTTGGAAATCCGTTAGGCCGTACTGGGCCTCTGGAAGCCTTGTTGGGCAT
The DNA here is from genome assembly GCA_963575745.1 of Prorocentrum cordatum. Lineage (NCBI taxonomy): Eukaryota > Dinophyceae > Prorocentrales > Prorocentraceae > Prorocentrum > Prorocentrum cordatum. Next base: position 38,826 of record CAUYUJ010002732.1, read on the forward strand.
TCTTTGGAGTGCTCGGCGGCCCTCCTGGGCCGTTCTGGGCTGCTCTTGGAGCCATCTTGTGCTGTGTTGGATCTCCTGTGGGCCCTCTTGACGTTACCTCTTGGAGCCCTGAGCCGCCCTGCCACCCCTGCTGGAGCCGGGGCCCGTATGCCCTTTGGTCCTTACTGGGCGGCCTTTGGGTTGTCTTGGAACTTCCTGGGGCCCTCTTGACCTTACCTCTTGGAGCCCTCAGCCGTCCTGCCCCCCCTTGCAGGAGCCAGGGCCAGTATAGCGTGTACCTGCCCAGTCGCCCCTCCCGCCCTCCCCATTCTTCCTGGCGGGTGCTGTCCTGGGTCGCGCAGGGCCTCCCTGAAGGCCCTCTTGGGGCAATGTTGGGCGCTTTTGAGCCCTGGGCTGTTTCAGGCAGCAATCGGAACCATCCTGGGCTGTCTTGGCAGCCCTTTGGGCCTTCGTGAAGCTCCCTTGGGCTGTCCCGGACCTCTCTGGAAGCCCTGTCAGGCCTTCTTTGGTGTGGTTCGGGGCCCTCGTGGGCCGTTCTGGGCTGCTTTTGGAACCATCCTGGGCTGTATTGGATCTCCCTCGGGCCCTCTTGACGTCACATTGCGCTGAGCCGTCTTGCCCCGCTCCCTGCTGGAGCCAGGGTCAGTATAGCGTGTACCTGCCCCCCGCCTCTCCCGCTCCCCCACCTTTCCTCGCGCTTGTTCCTTTAGTCGCGCTGGGTCGCGTTGGGCCTCCCATAATGCCCTTTGCGCCACGTTGGGCGCCCCTTCCTTGCTGGAGCCAGGGCCAGCGTAGCGTGTGTTTGACATTCTTGGGGCATGCACCCCCCTGCCTGGGTCGTGGAGGTCTACGAGCCCCTCATGAAATCACGTTTTGAAGTCCTCTGAAGCTCTCTCGAGTCTTTGCGATCATGCACCCCGTCTCTCCTCTCCTCTCCTCTCCTCCTCCGCCTCCTCATCCCTCTCCCTCGTGTTTGAACGCGGCTTTGTGCGCCACGTTTGGATTCAAATTTCTGGACCACGAGTCTTTTTCACGCCTCTCTCTTTCCATCGGGCCTTTTTGTTAAATATCGTTTATAGTTCGGCTTTGAGTTTGAAGCGGCATGTGTATCATTCTCACGTTATTTTTTCCCACTGAGAAGCATGGGAAAATGCCTAACTTATGCAGGCCTTCGA
>CAUYUJ010002732.1:45000-47500 GCA_963575745.1 Prorocentrum cordatum
CAAACTTCTTTGGGGTCGGCGGCAGAGGCGGCAGCCTTTAAATAATTTTGGCTTCCCAGCAGGCTCAGAGTCGTGTCCGACACCGCAGCGTGGCGCTTGGGTGGCGCCCCGATTTCACATGTTTTATTGGGTTGCCGATCGCGGTGGCGAAATCGAAGAAAGAGTTGAGCAGGGGCTCGGCATCATTCTTGTGATCCACGTGCGGGAGATTGGTCGGGTTATGCCCATCTTGGCCTAGGTCTTCCCCGTCTTCGGTCGGTTCCCGAACCTGTGACCCCTTTTTGTTCCTGAACCTGTGAACGAAAGCGTCTGAATCAGGGTTTCTTTTGGGGGGCACGCCGGGGGCGGCGCCGCGCCCGTCTCCACGCTCTCTCCCTCGGCTTCAGCTGCGTTCGGTCCGGAGGAAGCTCCGCAGCGTCCCGCTCTCGCTTGCTGGCGCCCCGCCGCGTGGGGGCGTCGAGGAGCAGGCATTCGCCCGCCCTTCGGGCGGCAGTCAGCGCGTTTCCGGTGGATTGGTCTCGGCAGTTTCGTTTCCAGTCGGCGGCGCCGACGTGCTCACCAAGTTTTCTGTGGGCTTCAGCAACAGGTACCTGGTCGTTGGCTGAGCCTGGCCAGCGCAAGGCGCACGCTTTTTGGTGTCGGCTGAGCCTGGCCAGAGCAAGGCATAGTTTCTGGGCCATTTGTGGTTGAAGCTTCCTTTTACAGTTATTACTGTTCAATTTTGGGCTGTGGGCAGGTTGGGAGGAATGACATTGCGCATTTGGTTTTGGGTATTTCTTGTTCCTCAGTTTGGTTGTTGGTGAGGCACTTCGTGGAGGAAGCGAGCTCAGTACCCGTGCAGCTTACGAGTTTGTTCGGTTACAGGTCTGCCCAGTGACCTGTGGTGGGCTTCATCATGGACAGGGCCGTATCGAGTTGGATTCACCTCTCCTTATCTGGCTGTAACTTGTGTGTGCAATGTGGTATTCGTTCTCTGTGTGCGACGAGGGATTCATCAGAGGTATGTGCGGCTGTGGGCGGCCTCCTCTGGCTCATGTTTCTCCTGTCCTTTGTCTTCCGGTTCGGCTACTTCTTGTTCGAGTTCAGAGGGCGGCCCGAGGAAATCGAGTCGAGCTAAGCGCTCGTAGCTCGAGTTGATGTTGGTGGTCGTATCGCACCGCGATGGGGCCGACTACGATTCCGATTCCCATCCCTGCCATCCCTGCCTCTGCCCTCCGCATGTCTCTGCTTCGGCACACCCCTCAATCAATTCGTGGTCCCATAGGGAACTCCACCGAAAGCATGGAGGAGGAGGATGAGGAGGAGGAGGAGGAGTAGGACAGAAGCATTTAGGAATCATATTGGCGCCTCATGATAATGAGACGTGCCTGAGCCTGCGTGCCCACTGTAATCGCAGTACATAAACATGTAATATAATTCAGGCGGCTGCCAGGACAAGGGAGGAGGAGGAGGAGGAGGAGGAGGAGGAGGAGGAGGAGGAGGAGAAGGAGGAGGAGAAGGAGGACAGAAGCAGTTAGGAATAACATTGGCGCCTCATGATAATGAGACGAGCCTGGGCCTGCGTGCCCACTGTAATCGCAGTATATAAACCTGTATTGTGGATCAGGCGGCTGCCAGGACAAGGGAGGTGAAACTTGAGAAGGAGAAGGGCAGGATGAAGCAGGTGGCCCAGATGCAAGACGAGGACAAACAGATGGGGCCCCTGGAACAAGAAAAGGCGGTATACTGTGGCATGATTCTGATGGTGGGGGGCTAAAGGTGCGAAGAAATCTATGTGGGACAGCTTGGCGATACTTCTGGCCTGGCCTGCATGAGCACGACCCGTCAGCGAAGGAACTTCCATGACATACTAGTCAAATCGCTCCCGGAACACATCTGCAGCATGCGCTGCCAAAGCCTCTTGCCTGCTGGCGCATGGCGGGCAAGCGTTACATCAGGAGCAGTCCTTCGTCGCGGCGCCTACCTGGCCAGAAAGCCATAACATGGGCAATCAACTGCAGAAGATTCACCACTGGGCTTGATAGCTGGGCTCTTTGGGGATCGGTTGAAGCTGTCGGGGGGGGCGGAGCCTCGTGAGGAAGCCAGGGGCGCTCTGGGACCTTCTGAGGCAAGCTGTCGGCCCCGCCATGGCTCCGCGGACTCCCCCCAGAGGCTCCCGCTCCATCGCACGCTCCGCCTCGCCATCTGCACTCCTCCCCGTCCACCTCAGCCCACTCACCATCGCCTCTCCTTCCCCTCCTCCCCCTCCTCCATCCTTCTCCCCGCCGCGGGCAGCGGCACATTCTGGCGGGCGCGTTCTGGAACGCGCTGGATTTCATCTGCACGCAGCGCCACGAAACATCGCGCGCTCCGCGCGCGCTCAAGTTCGACCTGTATTGGAGCCTGGAGCCCGGCGTAGAGCGCGGGAAGAGGGACCGTGCTCGAGACATTCGGCCAGCTTGGGGCTCTCCTTCAGATCCTTTGGGGCTCTCTCTCACTTCTCCGAGGCCCGTCGGAACAC
>CAUYUJ010002732.1:52500-55000 GCA_963575745.1 Prorocentrum cordatum
ACCGGGGGAGGGGGGAGAGGCGGGAGAAAGCGAAGGGGAGGTGGAAGAGAAGCACCAGATCGCTGGCCTCGACGTGCAATCCGCGAAGCGAAAGGAATCCTGACAGCTGGATCGGTCCCCGCGTTGGCGATGTTACCGTACGCGAAGGCCAGGCAGAGCTCCAAAAAACACCAGCCCCGTGACAGATACTCGTTGCTCATAAGATGTTTGGACAACGATGTTGAGGAATCCGTTGACAAGGACTGCTTCGCGGAGGAATCACGTGAAACCCTTCGGGCGTAGAGCACGGGGAGCACTATGACAGGAATGGCTCCGACGCTGTAGAGCGTTTCCATGGACTCCAGCGCCTGTCGTCTGCACGCAGGAATGACCCAAGGCAAGAGTGACCTTTGGTGCGCGGCTTTCGAGGGGGCGCGGGGGGGCCACACCCAAACGCGCAAGATGCTGCTATCACTGCATCCAGCGATCGGCGAACCTAAGGTCACTCCAGCAAAGAGTCACTCGTACGTGCAGTCGGGCCTTGTTGAAGAGCACCTCTTCGGCCGCGCTGCGGACAGACAGGTGCTCGCCGGGCTCAGGCCAAGCCCCCTCGAGCTCCAAGCGCTGCAGGTCCTCGTTTTGAAGATCGTGCTGCGGCAGCCCCATATAAGCCGCCGACCCTTTTGGGTCACTGGGTGTGCGAGATTCCTCCCCCGCCCCACTCCCTCGGATTTCTACTGACCCCCGTCAACGCAACAACGGGTCAATCAAGCTTTACAAGATCCTGCAAAATCCTCCATGCCCTGCAGGATCCTGCGCGCTAGCCCGGGCCAGTGCAATCTAGGCTTTACAGGATCCTGCAAGATGTGGTGCTCTGGCTGACCTCCGTTTGCATTGACCCCCGTCTAAAGGCTCCCGATTTCCGAGAGTTCACTCTCCCACCACGCTCACACATTGCACGTTTCAGGGGCGTGGCCGAGTTCCTGTCTCCGTGCCCACCCCAAGCTAAGAGTCCGCCCCAAACCTCGACGATCGCCCCCAGAGCATGCCAAGGAGGCCCAAGTCAGCTTCCACGACAACCAGGACGGCCTGATATGGCCACCCTCACTGAACATTGTGGCAATTTGCGGCGCAACAAGCCCATATAGGCCCATAGGCGACCCCCAGACGGCACAAGAGGCTCCGAATATGTATCCAAAGAGCCTTCGGAGGACCTCCGAAATGCCACCCAAAAACAAAAGCATCAGAAAACCGTGATCTCTGATGTATTTCTCATACTCGCCGCGTTGGGCTTCAGGCTGCCACCTCCAGCCCGAGAGACCATGTCGCCCCAAGAGGAGCACCAGGGAGTTCTAAGATATCTTCAAGAAAGCGCCAAGGGGGCCCAACACGGGCCCAGCACGGCCCTGCGGTATCCCAAGTGACCGCCAAGAAAAGCTCCAAACGACCCACGAAAATCCCACGACGGCTAAGAAAAAGGTGCGGCAAACACTGCAAACGCGGCCTGGAGAGGGGCCCCAGGCGGCCTAAAAGCGCCCCAAAACAATCCAAATATAACCTCAAGGTGACTCCCAAGAACGGCGATAAGGGCGCCAAACTTGATGATCATGATTTTTTTCCCCGCCCACGACCCCCGTGGGTCGGCCTCTGAACCCCTTAAGGAGTGCTCCGCGGCGGCCCCGACAAGGCGGCAAGACCGCGGGAGCTGCTCTGCCCGTCGCCGCCGCCCTCTCCCGGCTTTCGGCCAGCATCGGGAGAAAATCGACGTGGCTTCTAGCCGCCGCCGCCGCGGCCGCGCAGTTCCAGCGGGGAGGCAGGGGGAGCAGAGATGGTGGTAAGGACAAATTAAAACGGAGTGGAGGGAGGAGAGGGGAGGACACAAGATCAGCAACTAAGCCAGTGGCCGTCATCCTGGGTCGCACAAGGCCCCTCGGCCAAGGGACGCAACTGGCGCCCGGCGAAAGAAAACGGGTGCCTTGCTGCACTTCATCGGAGACCTGAAGGACAGGAAAGGCCAGCGGAGAGCATGGCATTGCACACCCTGGTTTGCGCAGGATGCGCAGAGCCCCGTGCCGTCCGCAGAGGAATGACGGACTCGAACCCATTCCCAGTTCAAGCCCAGAGAGCAAGCGAAGCAAAGAGAAGCTTTCGGGTAACCTCGGGTCGAGAGCAGCCGCCCCGCTCTCGAGGCCAGCCGCGCGTGACAACAATCAGCGCAGAGAGAAGCAGAGAGGCAGGCGCACAAAGAGAAGGAGCGGACTCGCTCTCGCCCCCAACGGAACGAAGCTTATCCACGCGACCAGGCTTCCTGAACCTTAGGGCGCCTCCGACACTGAAGACGATTTCGGGCTTTAAAAAAGTCTTTCGCAGGGAGACGGGAGCCCTCGCGAACGCTGGCTTGAACAGACAAGAAACCGTGAGGGAGTGAGACGCACAGCAGTTTCAGACTCGGGAACGGAGGGGGGCAATACGGGTTAAGCAACGGAACCAGGACTCTTCGCTAAAAAAAAGGAAAGCGACA
>CAUYUJ010002732.1:60000-78983 GCA_963575745.1 Prorocentrum cordatum
CACTTGAGCCAAAATGGCTACGGATTGATGATGATGATGATGATTAAGATGATGATGATGATGATGATAATGATGATTATGGTGATGACGATGATGATGATGATGATGATGATGATGATGGCGACGAGGGCACCCACGCGGCCGCAAGCAGCACGTTCCCCGCAACCCTTCCAGAAACGTGATTGACGACGCCACTTATCGGAGCAGGGGGTTCCCAAGCATTTCCCCGCTGTTGTCTGTTCAGCTCGCCGACGCTTCACCACTGCCCAGGACGCCACACACATTGCACCAAAGCATCCCAAACATGCAAGCAAGCGAGCCTGGCGCCCAGACGGCGCATCGGCACAAAGGAGTGGAGGCACCCCGTGCAACTCACAGCTTCACCAGCGCAGCGCTGCGTATACGCTGGGGGGTCACTGCTGTTTGGGCCTCCCGCGCGCGCGGCTCTCGTCCCACATTCGAAGCCTATTCGACCTGGTTTTGCAAGTGAGGCCGGCCGCCCAGTGGATGCTCCTCAGGAAGAGCGGCGAATCCCTTGTAGAGCTTCGTCTGGCACGCGAGCAAGTCCTTACTTAGATCATGCTCGCTGGTCTGTTCCAAGACACTGCGGTTCGGAACTCTGGAGACATAGGCGCACGGAATGCGACAGATTTTCCTCATGCATTACACACGGCAAAATCTCACCTGCCCTTGTCGGCCTGGAGGGCCCAAAAAGAGACCAAACTGCACAACAGGTTCGGCGCCGCGATCGCCCTGTACGATTTTACCTTCCTCACCATTGATATGTTTCCGTCTGACTACCATTGTTGAAGAGATTTGAACACGCCCCTGGTTTCCCTCATATTCCGGTTGAGTACCAGCTTCGCAGTATAACCTGCGATGAGAAGACCTCCGAGGTAGACCGCTTGCTCTACAGGAGAGGCGGCCAAGACGGCCCGACAGGCGGCCAAGCAGGCCCAAGAGGCCCCAAGACGGCCTAAGGGCTCCACAGGCGGCCGATGATGTCGATGAGAATGATGACGATGAAGATGATCATCATCACCCTCATCATCAACATCATCATCATGGCGACGATGACGATGACGATTGGCAACGCCGATGAAGATGACGATGATGCTGGCGAGGCTGATGATGTTGATGCTGATGCTGCTTCTGCTGCTGCTGATGATGACGTTGATGAGGATGATGATGACGCGTTGCGGCGGCCAATGACGTTCCCGGGAAACTCTCTGGGAAAACGATAACTGCGGCCTTGGAAATTCATTTTCTCGGACCGGCGGCGACGATCACGTTCCTGGAGGGCTTTCCGGGAACGTGATGGTTGCGGCCGTGCTCGGGCCCTCGTAGATACCTCTCTGTAAGGCCCTTCGGGGTGTCGCGGCTCCTTTTGGGGGCCGTCTTGGGGCTCCTTGGCCGCTTGTTGAGCCGCTTGAAGGTGTCGACGCTCATTTGGGGAGCAGTCTTGGGGCCTCTTGGGCCAGATTGGCTGTCATTTGGGCCGGTTTGGCGCCCTGTTGGGGCGATTTGGTGCAGTCTGGGGAGCGTCTTGGGCAGTGTTGAAGCGTCGGCAAGCTGAACAAGCAACGACGGGGAAACGCTTGAGAACCTCCTGCTCCGATAACTGGCGGTGACAATCACGTCCCCAGAAGGCTTTCCAGGAACATGCTGGTTGCGGCCGCGTGGGTGCCCTCGCGAAGGGCTGTGTGAGGCTCCTTCGGGGTGTCGAAGCTCATCCGGGAAGCCGTTTGGGGCTCCTTGGCCGCGCGTGGCAGGCACCCTTTGGGATGTCCAGGCTCGTTGCGGCGCCCTCCTGGGGCGCGTTGGGGCTCTCTCGCGGACGCCTCTTGTGCCGTCTCCGAAAGTCGCGAAGCAAACCACGCACGCATCCATGAAAATCATGGTTTCGCCAATCGGAGCTCTCTCGGAAAGCGGTTCAGAACCCTCCTGGGGCCTTTGGGCGCCTCGCAAGCAACTTCGACGCAGTGGAAGGCTGGGGCCGTTTGAAGGCCCTTTGGGCCTCACTTGAAGCCCTCTTGGCGTGTGGGTTCATTTCGGGAGCAGCCTTGGTGCCTCTCGGGCCATCTTGGGCGCCTCAAAGGCCGTTCTGGTGCCCTTTTTGGGCGTGCTGAGACCATCGAGGGCGCCTCTGGCGCCGTCTCGGAGCGTCGGCAGGCGACCTCGCGAAAAGCCTTGAACCCCCCCAAGAGGGATATTCATGTTTTTTGTTAATTGGTGCTCCCTCGGGAAACAATTTGGAGCCCACTTGCTCCGTCTCGGATGCCTCGCGGGCAGCGTCGAAACAATGGCGGGCGTGCTGGGGTCGTTTGGGGGCCGGGCCCTTGTGGCGTGTCCAAGCTAATTTGGGAGGCCGCCTTCTTGGGCCCTCTTAGGCGATCTTGGGCGCCTCTTGGACCGTTTTGGCGCCCTCTGGGGCCCTCCTGGACGCCTCCTGCGCCGTCTCCGGGCGCCGGGCAGCGGGAGCAGGCAACCGTGCGAAAATCGTTGAGAAACGCAAGCGAAATCAATGATGTTCGCCCCTTGTGCTTCTCTCGGAGCGCCTTGGAAACCGCGTGGGCCGCCTCGAAGCGATGGTCGGCGTGCTGGGAGCGTCGCGGTGCCATCGAGGCCCCCTTCAGCACCTTTTTTGGCGGGTCCCGGTTCGTTTGGTCGCCCGCGCGGCACTGAAGCGCCAGTGCGGGCCCCCCTCGGGGCCTGCCCATCTGCCATGCGGGCGCGCTCCTCCTCCTCCTCCTCCTCCTCCTCCTCCTCCTCCTCCCTCCTCCTCCTCCTCCGCCTCCTCCTCCTCCTCCTTCCTCTCCTCCCCTCCTCCTCCTCCTCCTCCTCCTCCTCCTCTCCTCCTCCTCCTCCTCCTCCTCCGCCTCCTCCTCCTGCCTCCTCCTCCTCCTCCCTCCTCCTCCTCCCCTCCTCCTCCTCCTCCTCCTCCCCTCCTCCTCCTCCTCCTCCTCCTCCCTCCTCCTCCTCCTCCTCCTCCCTCCTACCTCCTCCTCCTCCTCCTCCTCCTCCTCCTCCTCCTCCTCCTCCTCCTCCTCCTCCTCCTCCTCCTCCTCCTCCTCCTCCTCCGCTCCTCCTCCTCTTTCTTTTCCTCCTCCTCCTCCCCTCCTCCTCCTCCTCCTCCTCCTCCTCCTCCTCCTCCTCCTCCTCCGCCTCCCCTCCTCCTCTCCTCCTCCTCCCCCTCCCTCCTCCTCCTCCTCCCCCTCCTCCTCCTCCCCCTCCTCCTCCCCCTCCTCCTCCCCCTCCTCCTCCTCTTCCTTTTCCTCCTCCTCCTCCTCGTGGAACTCCGGCTCGAAGCGCGTCGCGGGGCGCGCCGGAAGGGGCGGGGCGAGGCAGGGGAGAGGCGAGGAGGAAACAGAGGGGAGAGGGGGGAGGCAAGCAGGGTGCGCTCGCGTCATCTCTGACGCCCCACCCTTCCCTCCCATCCCTTGACATGGCGTCGATCTCTCCTACAGTCGGATGTCGAACAGGGCAATGATCCCGAGAGGGTGCGCGATGCATCGCAGAACACGGCATAAGAGGGCGCAGAAGAGCATAGCATGGCGTGGAGAGGGAGAGGGAAGTGGAGGGGCGGCGAGGTGGTGGGGCGCGGCGCTGCGGATTCAAAACGAGAGCCCCACGCGCAGTTCTGTTCGTCGGCGGCGAGGCAGAGGCAGATGCGCGGCTACTCGGGGCAACCGAAAAGCTGAGTGACCGGCGTGCATCACGGGGGAAGAAGACGACGGCGGCCGCGCGGGGGGAGGGGGAGGGGGCAAGCGCTCAGACGTGGAAGAGTTCCGCGTAGAGCAGGCCGGAGCGGCCAGCCGAGGCAGCGGTTACCGCGGCAGCGGCCGGAGCCGCGGCCAGGGCGCGCCCGCGGGCGCTGCCAGGGCGCAGAACCCAACGCACAGGAGGGGTGGGAATAACACATCGCCAGGACAATATGTTCCGCTTGGCCTTCACGAGTCCTCTTCAAATCTGAAAGATGCAAATCGCACGCTCCATTTCACGACGCAGCGCCGGGGGGGCATTGAGCCCGCCTTTGCGCGGGCGCGAGCGCGAAGAGTCTGAGATGATCCTGAGAGGCTCCGGAGAAGCTCCCAAGGGGCTCCTCCGATGCTTCCGAGAGGCTGCTGAGGACGGCGCTGATCGCACCTCATGTAGCCGAATCCCATCTCCGAATCTTGCCTGCGGCGGCCGCGCTCCTGCTCCGAATCTTGCCCATCGACGTCCCGAATGGGGCTCCGAATCGCGCCGCGTAAGGGCTCCGAATCTTGCCCGTCGACGCCTCGGATGGTGCTCCGCACTGTTAAAAACAAGACCGAAGATAATTCACCCAACTTTCGCTAATATTCGGCCGATGTGAAACTGCCATCTTTCGGGGCAGCTTTCGGTGGCCTCGTCCGGTGGCATCTCGGGGGGCAAGCCCAGCGCGCGCGGGTGGCCCGTGTACTTGGGGCCCCGCGGACCCCGCGTCCAGAGCCCTCGACTCAAGGGCGCAGATCTCCTTTGATTCTGGGGCCAGGGCCCGCGGACTCCGCGGCGGGGCCCAAGCGAGTCGGGGCCCGACCATGTGCTGCGGCATCGCGAAGAGCGCCCAGCAACGCCAAAGAAACCGCGCGCAAGAACGACATCGAGCAAACAAATAAGCAACCCGGAACATAGCAAAATTCACAGACGTTTCGCTTGGGGTCCTGTTCAGCCCGAGATGTTACCATGCCGGGTCGAGACCAGTGCGCGAGCGAACGAGCGTTGCCACCGCGGCTATCTGATGCGACCTGGATGGTAGTCATCTTGCGTTACTAGGTCCCCAAGCAATAGCCGCATCCTGGAGAACGCAGAGGAGTGGTGTGCCAGTCGGACCTGTGTCGCAATACTCACTAATTCCAGATCAGGGAATTCAAGACTGAGCCCCAAGTCCCGAAGACGTGAACACATCACACGGTTGAACGAGAAGCGCGGACCAGCAATGAGTTTTTGGCACATATTCAGCTCGCATTTCCGCACAGCACGAGAGAGCGGGTAGAACTGCATCACGTAACGAAGCAGCGAGACAGCGAATATCACATGCGTGCGAATTGTCATTGCAAGCCCGAGCCGAAGACGACGATTCTCAACGCAGCGCTGGTGGTGCTTCTGAAATGCAGCATGCCACGCGCGCGCATATCCTTCAGGCCCAATTTGGACCCAAGTAACGCGCGCGCCGCACAAGCTGAATCCACGAAGCGCCGGGCCCCAGAGACTCCAAGAGACGCCGAGCGCGTCGAATCATGCGCGGTGTAAGTTGCAGTCCACAATGCACAAGCACAGATTTCTTGAGGTTCAGAGAGAGACCAATCGCGCCATGTAACCTCTGTAACAGTGGAAGCAGAAGGGGAAGCTCGAGGAGAGCATCGCGCAGGGCAAACCACATATCACCAGCATAAGCGAGGACCATTTTTGGAAGACGTGGGCTAACCCAACGAACGCAAGGATCAAGAGCCAATGCGAAGAGCAGCGTGCTGGATGGGCCCCCTCGGCGAACCCCACGAACGAGTCGAATACTTCTGCGCCGCTTCCCGCCGAAGCAGATATGCCCCATGCTCTCGGGGTAAAGTGCCTCAAAAAACCAGCGACCCCAGGGTGGACTTGCATTGGAGCCAATGCCCGAGGGGGCCGGGAAATAGCGACGCTCGGAAAAGCCGCAGCAAAGTCCGCGAGGAACACACAGGCAAGATCCCTTCCCAGCATAAACTGCTGCAGCCCCCTGACTTCCGCATCCAGAATTTGATCGGTCATCGAGCGTTCCTTGAGGCGCGCCTGAACTTTCGACGCGGTCTCACGGGCCACGCGCCCCAATCTCCAGGAGCAAACCAGGGGCATAATCTCACAGCTGGCGTCTGCCATCGCAAGCGGTCGGCATGCCCCAGGAGAACGAGAGGTCGACGAGGAGAGGTCAGGTGGATGGCCCCCTTTCGCGAGAAACACCAATAGCATTTCACGCGTGCTCACCGGCAGATCCGCACCGCGATGTTCCATCGTACGACAATAGAGATCACGCAAGACTGCATTGGGAATGGGAGACTTCCAACACGAATACACAATGCCGTCTGGCCCAGGCATAAAGTCTTCACGCCCTCGAGCGAGTTCAAAATCCAGATGCCACTGATCCTCAGACAAATCAGGAACAGGAGCTATATGTATATGATCTTCCAGATCGGCCCAGAAATCCACGCCGCGCACATGCTCTCCAAAAACCGCCCCACAGTGAACAGACAGAGCCTCGCCGGCCTCCTCGGTGGAGGCACATGGGTTCCCATCTGGACCAAAGATGTTCCCCGGAGACCCTCTTCTGAAGTGGCCTCCATAGCTCCTTGCGACTTTGCAACCTCGATCGCATGCGAACCTTCAAGTCAGGCGCAGCCCCCTGGCCCGCTGCCCTCTCAAGCACCAAAATGCAAAAGTTCTGCAGCGTCTGAATGCGATCAGAGAGCGAAGGCAAAGAAGTAGCAGATGCCAGACGAGAGGTCAAAGAAGCGAGCGAGAGCGGGGTAGCACTGCACAGCATCACCGACTTGCTGCAGGCTCCGTGCACGAACCCCTCGCAATGCTGCAAGTGAGAAGTGGATTTTCCATCGGCATTATCTGCCAACGCTCGCTTCATGCGTCGACGTGTTTGGGTGGCAGCCTCCCACATGCACTGCTCCACAAGACTGACTTGATCCCCAATCGGCGCCGATCGATCCACGCCCCCCCCCCCAAAAAAAAAACGAGTTCAGCATGGAAAATGGGGCGGGGCCCCACCCGCGAGGGGATCTTCAGAAAATCAGAGGGGGCAAACATCCGAAACGTTGCAATCACAGGGATATGATCTGATACGTTGCCAGTGAATGGCGAGATAGAGACGAGAGGGCAGCAAGAGATCGAGAAGGCAGCAATCACAGCAGAGGGATTGGCGAGATAGAGACTGCCAAGCCGGCTCGCATGGGCCAGCGCATAATTGAGAATTCCCTTCGTGCGGGGTCAGGCTGGCGAATTCCAATCCAACGCGGAATGTGCCGAGAGAACGAACCATCTCGACGCCGATCCCCTGGGCGCCGCCCCGAGCCGTCACCGCTCTGCCCCCCGTCCTCCCCCGGAGCAAAGTAGAAGCCCACCCCGATCAAAATCACGACATTCCCAGCATCTCGGAGACATTCCTGGACCCGCCAAAGTGCGCGATTGAAGGCCCAGGTGGGCTCCCCAGAAGTAGGGGGATGAACATTAAGAACCCCGGGAGAACCATGGGGGCCAGTACATTTGGTAAGAAAGATGCGTCCATCTTCAACCTTGCAGCGCCTAATCTCCGCGAAGAAAAGGAAAGAGAGGGGGAGATAGCAACGGGGGCACCGCCAGCAATGTCAGACAAGTGCCCCGAGAATCCCACAGCCCAATTCCGTAACTCATGCCGAAGCGCCTTCGCCTCGCCAGCTGCGCCATGAGTTTCTCGCATGCAGAGAATACTCGCACGTCGAGAATATGCCCGAACCCCCCTGCAACGACGAGATGCGCGGAGAGAGGAAGCAGTGAGAGAAGCGAAGGGCCCTCTAGGGTTCCAAGTGAGAACAGTGAAAGAACAGGAGGGGGAGGGGCAAATGGCAGAGACACATCAAAAGGCGACCCCAAGACTTCGCTGCTGCTGGAGTCAGACTCAGAGGAGTCAGAGGACGAGCTGGACCCCGAGCTCGAACCGGAGGACACATTAAACGCAATCTCCCGCTCAAGAGTGACGGCCTCAAGCTGGCCCTGGGCAGCTGAAAGGCCCAAAGACAAAACTGGACTTACAAAGCCTGCCCAATACCTGATTACGGTCTAGCCAGTCAAGCCCCAAATCAAAAGGGACGCGCGGGAGCCGTCTCAAACGCATCCTGGAACTTCTGACGAGTGGAGGCAACGTCAAGGCCAAGGGCCCTCAAGCCGACTTCATCGGCTTTCATGTGAATTGCATCATGCTTCTGGTGGCAGCATGAAATATGAAACAGCGGGACAGGGTTCTCCCAAGATCGGAGACCGAAGACGTCGCCTCCGATCCCATTCGAATACGCCTGAATCCCTTGCTTACTCAGTTCTTCCTGGACTGCGGCACGAACCTTGCCCACCCTACAGAAAAGAAGCCGATGCTGAGGAGAGAGATTCCGACGAACACGGAGAGGCCAGACTTCCGAGGGGGCGCGGGAGTGGGGAAAAGAGTTGCCCTCACTCAACTTTCTGAAATTCTCCGAGAAATCAGAGGCCATGGCGGGGGACGGGAAGTCAAGGGTAACCTTCTTCTGCAGGTCACACGCACGCGCGCGAATGAGACGCGCTGCTTCCGTTGTCGCACACTTCGATACAATGTCCTCGGCCACGCGCTCGAGAGTCGATGCCATGAGACGGTCCTGAAATCCGAGGATGAGCAGCCGATGAGCGCCCTCAAGACTCGCAACAGACGAACCTCCTCCTCCACCACCTGCCGACGTCGATCCATCCCCAGCCGACCCACCATCAATCGCACGTCGCTCGCCTGACTGCACAACGTGGGAGAGGGGGCTGCGAGACATTGCCAACTGATGAGCATGTTCCAACGCATCCATCCTCGCATCCGTTGCCTTCTGACCCCCTGGATCTCATCAGTACGGGTGGTCATCTCCTGGAGGTCTGACCTTGGAGCATCAGCCGATCGTCCGACAATCTCGGCGTGGCCGCCAGGTGATCCTGCAGCATCTGTTGGATCTCTGCAGCACTCGCCATCACTGGATCTGAAGATCAGAGAGGCACTGGGCGTGGGAGCTCGCACACAGGGCGAAACATAGTTTTTTAATCGGAGCCTCCCGAGGCCAAGAGCCTCGAGCCAGGCCTTCAGCTGCGACCAAGCACACAGCGCCAGGCCGCACGTTTCGCACTTGAGCCAAAATGGCTACGGATTGATGATGATAATGATGACGATGATGATAATGATGATTATGGTGATGACGATGGCGGCGAGGATGATGATGGCGATGGCGACGAGGGCACCCACGCGGCCGTAAGCAACACGTTCCCCGCAACCCTTCCAGAAACGTGATTGACGACGCCACTTATCGGAGCAGGGGGGTCCCAAGCATTTCCCCGCTGTTGTCTGTTCAGCTCGCCGACGCGTCACCACTGCCCAGGACGCCGCACACATTGCACCAAAGCATCCCAAACATGCAAGCAAGCGAGCCTGGCGCCCAGACGGCGCATCGGCACAAAGGAGTGGGGGCGCCCCGTGCAACTCACAGCTTCACCAGAGCAGCGCTGCGTATACGCTGGGGGGTCACTACTGTTTGGGCCTCCCGCGCGCGCGGCTCTCGCCCCACATTCGACGCCTATTCGACCTGGTTTTGCAAGTGAGTCCGCCCAGTGGATGCCCCTCAGGAAGAGCGGCGAATCCCTTGTAGAGCTTCTTCTGGCACGCGAGCAAGTCCGTACTTAGATCATGCTCGCTGGTCTGTTCCAAGACGCTGCGGTTCGGAACTCTGGAGACATAGGCGCACGAAATGCGACAGAATTCCCTCATGCATTACACACGGCAAAATCTCACCTGTCCTTGTCGGCCTGGAGGGCCCAAAAAGAGACCAAACTGCACAACAGGTTCGGCGCCGCGATCGCCCTGTACGACTTAACCTTCCTCACCATTGATACGTTTGCGTGTGACTACCATTGTTGAAGAGATTTGAACACGCCCCTGGTTTCCCTCATTTTTCGGTTGAGTGCCAGCTTCGCAGTATAACCTGCGATGAGAAGACCTCCGAGGTAGACCGCTTGCTCTACAGGAGAGGCGGCCAAGACGACCCGAGAGGCGGCCAAGCAGGCCCAAGAGGCCCCAAGACTGCCCAAGGGCTCCACAGGCGGCCGATGATGTCGATGAGAATGATGACGATGAAGATGATCATCATCACCCTCATCATCAACATCATCATCATGGCGACGATGACGATGACAATTGGCAACGCCGATGGAGATGACGATGATGCTGGCGAGGCTGATGATGTTGATGTTGATGCTGCTTCTTCTGTTGCTGATGATGACGTTTATGAGGATGATGATGACGCGTTGCGGCGGCCAATGACATTCCCGGGAAACTCTCTGGGAAAACGATAACTGCGGCCTTGGAAATTCATTTTCTCGGACCGGCGGCGACGATCACATTCCTGGAGGGCTTTCCGGGAACGTGATGGTTGCGGCCGTGCTCGGGCCCTCGTAGAGGCCTCTCTGTAAGGCCCTTCGGGGTGTCGCGGTTCCTTTTGGGGGCCGTCTTGGGGCTCCTTGGCCGCTTGTTGAGCCGCTTGAAGGTGTCGACGCTCATTTGGGGAGCAGTCTTGGGGCCTCTTGGGCCAGATTGGCTGTCTTTTGGGCCGGTTTGGCGCCCTGTTGGGGCGATCTGGTGCAGTCTGGGGAGCGTCTTGGGCAGTGTTGAAGCTTCGGCAAGCTGAACAAGCAACGACGGGGAAACGCTTGAGAACCTCCTGCTCCGATAACTGGCGGTGACAATCACGTTCCCAGAAGGCTTTCCAGGAACATGCTGGTTGCGGCCGCGTGGGTGCCCTCGCGAAGGCCTGTGTGAGGCTCTTTCGGGGTGTCGAAGCTCATCTGGGAAGCCGTTGGGGGCTCCTTGGCCGCGCGTGGCAGGCACCCTTTGGGATGTCCAGGCTCGTTGCGGCGCCCTCCTGGGGCGCGTTGGGGCTCTCTCGCGGACGCCTCTTGTGCCGTCTCCGAAAGTCGCGAAGCAAACCACGCACGCATCCATGAAAATCATGGTTTCGCCAATCGGAGCTCTCTCGGAAAGCGGTTCAGAATCCTCCTGGGGCATTTGGGCGCCTCGCAAGCAACTTCGACGCAATGGAAGGCTGGGGCCGTTTGAAGGCCCTTTGGGCCTCACTTGAAGCCCTCTTGGCGTGTGGGCTCATTTCGGGAGCAGCCTTGGTGCCTCTCGGGCCATCTTGGGCGCCTCAAAGGTCGTTTTGGTGCCCTTTTTGGGCGTGCTGAGACCATCGAGGGCGCCTCTGGCGCCGTCTCGGAGCGTCGGCAGGCGACCTCGCGAAAAGCCTTGAACCCCCCCAAGAGGGATATTCATGTTTTTTGTTAATTGGTGCTCCCTCGGGAAACAATTTGGAGCCCACTTGCTCCGTCTCGGATGCCTCGCGGGCAGCGTCGAAACAATGGCGGGCGTGCTGGGGTCGTTTGGGGGCTGTCGGACCTCCTTTAGGGCCCTTGTGGCGTGTCCAAGCCAATTTGGGAGGCCGCCTTCTTGGGCCCCCTTCGGCGATCTTGGGCGCCTCTTGGACCGTTTTGGCGCCCTCTGGGGCCCTACTGGACGCCTCCTGCGCCGTCTCCGGGCGCCGGGCAGCGGGAGCAGGCAACCGTGCGAAAATCGCTGAGAAAACGCAAACGAAATCAATGATGTTCGCCCCTTGCGTTTCTCTCGGAGCGCCTTGGAAACCGCGTGGGCCGCCTCGAAGCGGTGGTCGGCGTGCTGGGGGCGTCGCGGTGCCATCGAGGCCCCCTTCAGCACCTTTTTTGGCGGGTCCCGGTTCGTTTGGTCGCCCGCGCGGCACTGAGGCGCCAGTGCGGGCCCCCCTCGGGCCCGCCCATCTGCCATGCGGGCGCGCTCCTCCTCCTCCTCCTCCTCCTCCTCCTCCTCCTCCTCCTCTCCTCCTCCCCTCCTCCTCCCTCCTCCTCCTCCTCCTCCTCCTCCTCCTCCTCCTCCTCCTCCTCCTCCTCCTCCTCCTCCTCCTCCCCTCCTCCTCTCCTCCTCCTCCTCCTCCTCCTCCTCCTCCTCCTCCTCCTCCTCCTCCTCCTCCTCCTCCTCCTCCTCCTCCTCCTCCTCCTCCTCCTCCTCCTCCTCCTCCTCCTCCTCCTCCTCCTCCTCCTCCTCCTCCTCCTCCTCCCCCTCCTCCTCCTCCGCCCTCCTCCTCTCCCTCTCCTCCTCCCCCTCCTCCTCCCCCTCCTCCTCCCCCTCCTCCTCCTCCCCCTCCTCCTCTTCCTCTTCCTCCTCCTCCTCCTCGTGGAACTCCCTGGAGGGGGGCTCGAAGCGCGTCGCGGGGCGCGCCGGAAGGGGCGGGGCGAGGCAGGGGAGAGGCGAGGAGGAAGCAGAGGGGAGAGGGGGGGGGGCAAGCAGGGTGCGCTCGCGTCATCTCTGACGCCCCACCCTTCCCTCCCATCCCTTGGCATGGCGTCGATCTCTCCTGCAGTCGGATGTCGAACAGGGCAATGATCCCGAGAGGGTGCGCGATGCATCGCAGAACACGGCATAAGAGGGCGCAGAAGAGCATAGCATGGCGTGGAGAGGGAGAGGGAAGTGGAGGGGCGGCGAGGTGGTGGGGCGCGGCGCTGCGGATTCAAAACGAGAGCCCCACGCGCAGTTCTGTTCGTCGGCGGCGAGGCAGAGGCAGATGCGCGGCTACTCGGGGCAACGGAAAAGCTGAGTGACCGGCGTGCAAGACGGGGGAAGAAGACGACGGCGGCCGCGCGGGGGGAGGGGGAGGGGGCAAGCGCTCAGACGTGGAAGAGTTCCGCGTAGAGCAGGCCGGAGCGGCCAGCCGAGGCAGCGGTTACCGCTGCAGCGGCCGGAGCCGCGGCCAGGGCGCGCCCGCGGGCGCTGCCAGGGCGCAGAACCCAACGCACAGGAGGGGTGGGAATAACACATCGCCAGGACAATATGTTCCGCTTGGCCTTCACGAGTCCACGAACATGGCGACGCGACTTGCGCAGTTCGCAAGCCCCGACGGGGCCGCGAGGTACCTGGCGGCACTTGCGCAACTCGCAGCTTCTCAGGGAACCGCGAGGTCTCGCCTGACTACAGCCTTCGCTAGACCTCACAAGGGCTCAAACAAACTTTTTCTGGCTCCGAGAGCGAGGAAAACTGCCAGCCTCCCATATGATGGGGCGGTGGCTCCGCCGAGCAGAACCTGCTGTGCATCCGCCCTCGGCTGCAGAGTCGGCCGAAATTGCAATTCCACAGTTCGTAACCTCCCAAGGAGCCATGAGGTCTCGCCTGACTACCGCCTGCGCTGGACCTCCCAGGAGCCCCCCCGAACGCGGCGACATTCGCGGAAAACGCAGCACCCCATGGAGCCGCGAAGTCTCGCCTGATTATTCGGCGGCAGATCCTGGAAGCTTTCTGGGGAATTGGTGGCCTCCGCGGCCTTGCGTGCTGCCGTCGCGCGCTGCTGAAGCTGGCTACCACGGCGGGCGGCGCCTCCTCGTCATCCCTCCTCCTCCATTGTTTTTCTCCTCCTCCACCTCCTCCTCCCCCATCTCCCCTCCGCGGCCGGCCGGGGCGGCACGGCGCCGCCGCCCCCCCCCATCCCGCGCCCCGCCTCCGCATCACCCCACCCCGACCAACAGCCAGGGCGCCACCTCCGCCCCTTGTATTTCGGCGCGGCCCCGTCCCCCCCCCGATCCCGCACGCCCCCTCCGCATCACCCCGCCCACCAGCCAGCGCGCCCCCTCCTCCCCGACCACCCCGCGGCACGGCACCGCCCCCCCCTATCCCGAACGCCCCCTCTGCATCCACCCGCCCACTGGCCAGCGCGCCCCCTCCGCCCCGACCCTTTTCATTTCGGCACGGCGCCGCCTCCCCCATCCCGAGCGCCACCTCCACCACCCCATCCACGAGCCAGCGCGCCCCCTCCGCCCCGACCCCTTCACTTCGGCACGGCGCCGCCCCCCTCCCACCCGCGCGCCCCTTTTGCATCCCCCCACCCACCTGCCTGAGCGCCCTTTCCGCCCCGACCCCTTATTTCGGCACGACACCCCCCCCCCCCATCCCCATCCCGGCGCATCATCCGCACCCCCCAACACCCCCACTAGCGCGCGTTCCCCTTACCTCTAGACCCTCCGCATCCTCCCACCTACCAGCCAGCGCCCCCCTCCGGCCCGCATCCCCGCCGCTGCATCCGCCAGCCAGCACGCCCCCTCCGCCACGACCACGACCCCTTTAATTTCGACACGGCACCTCCCCCCCCCGACCCGATTCTTTTCATTTCGGCACGGCACCGCCCCCCTTCCATCCCGCGCCGCCCCCCCCTCCACATCACCCCGACCACCAGCCAGCGCGCCCCCTCCGTCCCGACCCCTCTTTTTCGGTACGGCACCGCCCTCCCGCCCTCCCCATCCCGCGCGCCTCCCCTGCATCACCCGGCGCGCCCCCTCCGTCCCGACCTCTTTTTCGGCACGGCCCCCTCCCCCCCCGGCCCCTCCAGCGTCCTCCCACCCACCAGCCCGCACCCCTCCGCCCGCCCGCGCCCGCCCCCCCCCACCCCCAACCAGCGCGCCGCCCCCTCCCTCCGACCCTTTTCTTTCGGCGCGGCACCGCCCCCTCCCCCCGACCTTTTCGTTTCGGCACGGCACCGCCCCTCCCATCCCGAGAGCCCCTTTCTGCATCCCCCTACCCGCCTGCCTGAGCGCCCTTTCCGCCCCGACCCCTGTATTTCGGCGCGGCACCGCCCCCCCCTCCCGAGTGCCCCCTCCATCACCCCGTCCACCAGCCAGCGCGCCCCCTCCGCCTCGTCTCCCTTTCTTTCGGCACAAAAGCCATGGCACGCGTACCACTTGTTCCGCTAAAGCGGGGGACCGGAAGACATCGGATCCGCGGACCTCGGAACCCGCCCGCGTTAAGATTCTGCGGGGGAGGGGGGTTCGGTCATTAACTTCCCAAGATGGGCCCTGTGCTGTCTCGCGCACCCCCATCAACTTTCCGCGCGCGGGCCCCACTCAACATGCTTGTGTCTCTCTCCTCCCGGTGCAGCGCGCAGCTCGTCCAGACGCCGTCCGTTCGGCGGCGCCGATGTTATCTCGCGAACGCATCATCGCGATTTTCACCTCGAGAAGAAAATCTTTCGTCCTGCTTAAATATTACCCTCCTGTTCCTGCCCACCTTCTGCAGAGCAGGGGTTGCGAGACGAAAAACATTGGATCTCGTAGGTGTTGAAAGGGAGTTCGCGCTCTCGTCTTTTCGAGCGCTTGGCAAACTTAAAAACCCAAAGAGGTCTCCAAGATCAAGACGCCCAACAAGCCCCGAAAAGGACCTCAAAGTGGCCGAAGATGCCCCAAGATGGCCCCTCGACGAGCCAAAGGGGAAGACGGCCGAAGACAGCCCCAAGAGCTTCCCCAACGACCCCCAAAAAGTCCAAGAAAGGCCTACGTTGACCCAAGATGGCTTCAAGACAGCCGGTGAGGCCCCCCGGACGGCCTCCAGTAGACCAGCAGCACGGCAGACCCTGTGTAGTCTCGCACCGCTGAGGCTCCAAGAGGCCACCAAAAAACCCCACAACGCCCTGACTTTACGCGTTCTGGACGTGCACCCCGCGAAGCGAGAGACATCAATAAACACGCCAGCCTCGTCAGAAACGTTCAGCAAATTCAGCTGCTCGACTAAAGCCCCGAGCTTCACCCCGTCAGGGTCGGGGTGCTGTTTTGAAGCCCAGGGGTGCGAGACGACATACCGATGCTTGGGCTCGTCCCTGGAACTGGGTAAGCCCTCGCTCCCGACGATCGCCTCGGCAACAGGCACGTCCTGGCAGCGCACCATCGTGGAGCCCAGTCCTGCAAGATGTCGAAGATAACGGCATCGGACCCACTTGACCTGGGCACCGTCCAGGTAAACCAGAAAATCCCGGTAACGCCGCTGCAGCTCCGCCGAGCTATAAGTATTGATCCTCTCGAAGGCGTCCACCGCCAGTCGCCGGAACGACCGCGGCCCAGAGAGACCAGAGAGGAAGGCCACCTGCAAGCAGTTAAAGGAAAGGCGTGAGTAACGGCGTGAGCACAGGCATGCGCGTGCCACAAATCATCGTCGGAGGCGTTGTTGCCGGATGATGCGATGAGAAAGCCCTCCACGCACGACAGCAGGATGCTCACCGCGACCAGCGCGGACGTGAAGCCAACCCAGGTTCCCAATCGCGCCGAAAACGCACATGACCGTCCCCACGAGACCAATCTGATGCAACGCAGCAATCACCAACCCGCTGTCTGGGCCAGGCCACCCGAGGGAGAAGAGCGTGAAGTACGCCGCGACGGATGCAAGCACGCTCGCCGTCGCGAACAGGAGCATGGCCCGAGCCACCCGCGCCGTCCGGAAGCGCCGCAGCGAGCGGAGCCTGAGCACGATGACGTGGTACGGGATGAACAGGGTCGCGATGTAGGCCCCGTAGACCAGCCCCAGGCACGCTGCGCGCCACGCCGCGCCCGCCGCGCCGTGGCACCCCGGGTCCAGGGCGGGCTGGGCGAGCCTCAAGGGGCACAAGGACACACGAGTAAATGCACACAAATAAAAGCATTCCCCATGTTTTCCCATATCTTATGGGTTTTGCACTCCCCTCCACCTCCCATACTTTCCCATATTCTCCTAGGAATCGACGAGTAATTGTGTCTGTGTGTTTTTTCCTCTCCTGAGAGCCAGGCGACCGCGGTGACCGTGGCGCACGACCCGAAGCGCCGCGTCCACACGTGCAGCGGAAAGGCGCGGAACCGGCGGCGCACGGAGAGGCGCCAGGCCGCGAAGGCCAGGGACGTGGGCGCGGCCAGGGCGAAGTTCGGGGATGGACAGACCTCCCTTTGGCTCCTCCTCCTCCTCCTCCTCCTCCTCCTCCTCCTCCTCCTCCCCCTCCCCCTCCTCCTCCTCCTCCCCCTCCTCCTCCCCCTCCCCCTCAGCAAAACGTGGTTTCGTGAGAACGACCTGGGGCCCAGACCTGGCGGGCGCAGGCCTGGAAAAGGACGGCCACGGCGCCCTCTCGAGACCCGAGAACGGACACTTCACTCTGCTGGACGTGGCACCGTTGGGGGCTCCGTCCGCCCCCGAGAAGTACGGCCAGGACACGGCCCAGTACGCGCGGCCGCCGCGCAGGCCGTCGTGCCAGCAGGGGCGCGCCGTGGCCAGGTGGGCCGCCGAGGGCCCCGCGAGCGCCAGCAGCGCCAGGGCGACCAGCGCAGCCCGGGCGACGACCAGGCGGCGAACGCCCTCCCGCGCGCCGTCGTCGCTGTCGACCTCCGGCTGCTCGCTCACCTCGAGAGGCCCGTTGAGACAAGACAGCGGGTCGCCAGCCCGGCTCTCCCCCTCGGGAGCGGCCAAGAGGGGGTGTCCAAGAGGGGGGGGTGCAAATCATGACCGGCGGCATGTGCGCGGCCCGGCGGGGGGACTGGGGATGCAATGAGACAAGAAGAGGCGCCATGAAATCAGGGGAGACATCATATGGCCCCCGCCACGATATCCCCCCCCCCCTATTAGCCATCCCCCCCTCTTTTCCGCCCCCGATCTCTCCTCCGCTCGACTTCGACCTCCCTGGGACCCCGGCCCGGGGCCCGCCCCGACCCGCTGCCCGAGGCGGATCCCCGGCCGCGGCGACGCGATGTCTCCGGAGGGCCTCCGAGAAGACGAGAGAAGGCAGGGAGGCCCGCCGTTGTCTCGACGGCCACCCCGCCCCCTCGCCGCAGAACGCGGCGGCCTCCTGCGCCTGCGCCTGCCGGAGCAAGCGCAGGAGGCGCGCTTCCCGCTGCCCCGCTGCCTTGCAGGGCCGCCGCTCCCGCTTCCGCTCCTGCTGTTGCTCCTGCTCCTGCTCCTGCTCCTGCTCCTGCTCCTGCTCCTGCTCCTGCTCCAGCTCCTGCTCCTGCTCCTCTTCCTCCTCCTCCTCCTCCTCCTCCTCCTCCTCCTCCTCCTCCTCCTCCTCCTCCTCCTCCTCCTCCTCCTCCTCCTCCTCCTCCTCCTCCTCCTCTCTTTCTTCCTCCTCCTCCTCCTCCTCCTCCTCCTCCTCCTCACTTCCCTGCTCCCATTCCTCCTCCGCCTCCTGCTCCTCCTGCTGCTCCTCCTCCTCCTCCTCCTCCTCCTTCTCCTTCTCCTTCTCCTCCTCCCCTGAAATCTTGGCGTCTCAGTTTTTCCAAGCCGGGCGTTTTCGCCCAGTTTCAGCTAACGTGGGGGGCTCGCGGTCAGGGCGAGGGCCAGAGCCTCGGTCGACGTGGTGGCGTGGGCGTGGGGCGCCATGCACGCCTCGACTGCAACGAGAGCGCTCCAGAAACTGGCGGGCGCCCAAACGGGCCAGGCCTGGGACCCTCGCAAAGCGATCCAGCTCAGGAACTAGCGCAGGAAGCCGAGGTCCCGGGTCCCGGGTCGTGATCTGTCACAATGGACAAGCGCGTTCCACGACTCGCAAGGTAGCTACTCGCAAATGGCATGGATCCGTTTCAATGAATTTGCGATATATGTTACACAAAGGCAGACGTATGGTTTTTGGGACGAATGCGAGAAGGCACTTTCGGCGACACATTGTTACAATCTTTCCGCCACGTCGGATCCCATGGTCCGTCTTGCCGCCCCCCCCCCTCGCCTGGAGACCTCTCAACTAAGGTCCGAGCAGATGGAGTCGATCGCGCCACGTCGCCGATGCATCGGCGCCGTCGGCGTGGGGAAAATCAAGCTCCACATCGAGCCGCATCGCAGATGCGCCGGCGACGCGGCGTGATCCTCCGAGCCCATTCTGGGGAACAGACAATGGCATGAACATATTATCCCGGCAAAGCAACCTAACAGCGACGTGTAGGAGCATATCTGGAAACATTCCCCTTAAGATTCAGATGAGAATCCGGTTGTAGAATTCTGCTGTTCTCGCAGTCGTAGTCGCATTCGCGATGACACTCGCAGCGGCAACGGCAGTCGCAGTCACAGCCTCAGCCTCAGCCTGCCTCAGCCTCAGCCTCAGCCTGCCTCAGCCTCAGCCTGCCTCAGCCTCAGCCTCAGCTTCAGCCTCAGCCTCAGTCTGCCTTCAGCCTCGGCCTCAGCCTCAGCCTGCCTCAGCCTCAGCCTGCATCAGCCTCAGCCTCAGCCTCAGCCTGCCTCAGCATCAGCCTGCCTCAGCCTCAGCCTCAGCCTGCCTCAGCCTCAGCCTCAGCCTGCTTCAGCCTCAGCCTCAGTCTGCCTTCAGCCTCGGCCTCAGCCTCAGCCCTGCCTCAGCCTCAGCCTGCATCAGCCTCAGCCTCAGCCT
>CAUYUJ010002733.1:0-32500 GCA_963575745.1 Prorocentrum cordatum
TCGTGCAGAAGCTCCTGGACGTCGACAGGTACAGGCAGCGGTGGCCACTGATCCCGTGTGAACAGCTGCACGCGTCCAGCGTTCAGCATCCGGAGCACCCAGAGTGGCGGTGGCTGCTGCACTCCCGCCGAGTCCCTGTGGTTGCACCACCAGGAGCAACGGCGGGAACCTGCGGTGCTTCTCAGCCTGCTGCCGACAGGTCCGGCGGAGCTTCTCAGCCTGCGGACGTGTGGCCTCCGTGCGCAGGGGTGGGAGATGCCAGCGCGTTGGTGTGGGTCTGTTGGGATTGCCTCAATGACCTGTGCGCCAAGAAACCGAAGATGCCGTTAAACGCCCTGGTCAACGACAACTGGATCGGCCGGGAGCTCATGCTCGTCCGCAACGCCTCGAAAGCTACTAAGATGCTGGCGCCCCTTGGCCGATGCTGTTGGAAGCAAGTCCGCCTCGGCAAGGGCGCTCCGGATGTCCAGCAGAAAGGCATCTCGGGCAACGCTATCCTCTTCGCCCAGCCCACGGCGCAAATCCCGACCATGGAGCTGCCCCCGGAGCAGGGCGCGCTTGTGGACTCTCTGAACATCGTTTTCTCGGGCGCCGCGCACAAACTCCACAAGGCGTACTGGGCAACAGTCAAGCGCGGCGTGTATATGCAGATCGTGAGGGAGCGCAAGCAGCAGTGCGCAACCTTTTCCGAGGTAACCGTCCGGGAGGATGTTGCCCCGACACGGCTGCCGGAGGACGGCGTGCCAGACCGCGTCCAAGCCTGTCTGCAACCAGTGGACGGTGTGGACAAAGCCCCGGTACGTCTGTTGGGGCCAGCATCCAGGGCGCCGGAAGTGGGCAGAGACGACGAGGCGGGAGACGAGTCTGACGAGGAAACAGAGACAGACAAAGACGGAGAAGCAGCAGAACAGCCTGACATGGCCTTCCTGCATGAAAATGTGGCAGAGGTCACAGTTGCAGTGGATCCAGTGCATGACATCGCTCCAGTCCGAATGATGCAAGCGCTGCAAGGCACGCTGGTGGCGCTGCAGGAGCAGGCAGCACGCATCGCCAAGACCGAGGTGACACCGACAGTGGCAGACAGCAGCGGTGCTCTTCAGCCTGTTGCCGACGAGGGCGGCAGGCATACGATGCGCAGCATGGTTCTCGATGTACAGAGTGCTGCTCGTTCGTTCGACGAGCGAGCGCAGGTGGTGCTGGAGATAGCGCAAGCAGGAGCAGACGCGTGCAGAGCTGTGGGCCCGCACTCCTTATCGGTGCCTACGCAGAAACCCTTGAGTTCTTTCGACAGCAGGTCTTGGCCGGCGTGCTACACAGAGTTCTGGTTCGGGGACGGCGCGCCGAACCTCGAGCGGGAGCGGCCCATGCTGTTCGAACAGGTCTTCCCCAGGAGTACTACTTATACTACCAGTGTTGATAGAGGAGTCGATCCATTGATAGCAGTGTGTCGTTTGGACCTACACGTGTTGATAGCAGTGTCTCGTGGAGGCCTACATCCATTGATCGCAGTGTCTTGTTTGTACCTACGTGCGTTGATAGCAGTGTCTCGTTTGGACCTACATGCGTTGATAACAGTGTCTCGTTTGGATCTACACCCACTGATACCACTGTCTCGTTTGGACCTACATGTGTCGATAGTAGTGTCTCGTTTGGACCTACACGTGTTGATAGCAGTGTCTCGTTTGGACCTACATCGATTGATAGCACTGTTCCGTTTGGACCTACATGTGTTGATAGCAGTGTCCCGTTTGGACCTACATGCGTTGATCGCAGTGTCTCGTTTGGACCTACATGTGTTGATAGCAGTGTCTCGTTTGGACATACATCCGTTGAACGCAAGGTTGCGTTTGGACTTACATGTCTTCATAGCAGTGTCTCGTTTCTTCGTCCTTCGAGGTCGCACGGCGCCCCATCAACCTGGAGGAGCTCGAGTACTCTCTCGCGACCGACGAGGAGCCCTACGAGGCAGCTTGCCAGAGCCGCGTCAGCTCGCCAGAGCTGATTGCCGTCTTCGGCGACGTGATCCGCCGGCTGCGGCTCTTGAAAGGCACTCGGGCGGCGATTGGCAGGAAAGGCTTCGGCACTGACCTCCAGATCCTGTCAGAGGCGTCGGCGGAGGATTTCATGGAGGCGCTAAACATCGCTAAGCCGGCCGACTGCATCGGCTCCGCCATTTCACGCCCGGGCATGCTTGCCAAGGTCAAGACTGCCCTCAGGACGTTGCTACTTAGCACTTCCGATGTCCCTGGCACGGAGGGGCGGAAAACCGCACTCCGCTTCGACGGGCACGGCAACAACCTCAAGTTCGGCGCGGCCAGCTTCTTCGTCACACCGAACTTCGCAGACACGTACAGCCAGTTGGTCCTCCAACTCCACGAAGGGCCCGGAAAGCGGAGCCACTTAGACATTCGCGGGGGCGCGGTTGGCGCGGTGGCCAGAGCCGGCGGCGCTTCTCAGCCTGCTGGCCCTGACCTGCGGAGTCCAGCTCAGACCATGCCTTCTCTGGAGCGGATGCACCAGATAGTGGCAGCAGACCCGCGGGCGCAGGCCAAGTTCTTCCTGTTGATGACGGAGCTTCACTACCGCTACATCATCGGCTTAGAGCGCCTGTTTGTTGGCCGCACAACGCTAGCCCGACAGGCGGTGACGACGGAGGACGACGCGGCAGCGTCTCTGCAGCCGTGCGTGGCCCCAGGCACCACTGATGTGCAAGCGCCTTTCGAAGCACAGGGTCGGGGCTTCGCGCATGGCCACGGCAAAGGCCACAGCGTCATCGGGCCTACGATGGCGTGGCTGCGGTCGGCCGTGGTCGGAGGGCTGCGCACCGCCGCTCGGGAGCTGCGAACTGCGCTTCTTTCCACCGCGGAGACCGTGCAGTACGAAGCTGCCAACGAGCCCGCACGGCAGCTGGGGCTTCCCGGCGTCGCGCCAGAGCCTTTCACAGCCAGGCAGCAACGACAGAGCCGCATGGACGGAGGGGAAGAGGAGGACGGCACCCTGCGCGACGAGGTGCCTCTCGGCCCGCCAGTGGAGCAGCCGCACCTGGTGGAGGAGCGAGCGCGGGCAGCCGCAGAGAACCGGATGCCTGCTATCGGCGCTGCAGCGTACCGGGGCCTCCCGCTCACAGGAGCCTTTCAGTCTACGTTTCCAAGCTACCGCCAACGAACTAGCTTCGGGCAGCTAGGTGGCGATCCTCAGCCTGCCATGGCAGCCAGCCATGCTAGCCTCTTCCAGACGAACGAGGATGGAGCGATTCAGGAAGTCCTCAAGCCCGATGGCTCGCCGGCTTCGGTCGTGGAGATTACCGCAGATGCGGAGGCTTGGGCGGTAGCGTTTAGCCATGACTTCTTTTGCAACATCTGCTCCAACCACGAGCACGACTGCACCGAGACGTGCGTCAAGTACGTCAAGAAGAAGCTCGAGGCCAAAGAGAGTATGCGCTCGAACAGAACCCCGTCGTGCCGCTTCTGGTTCTTTCGCATCCAGCAGCTATGTCTAGCAGGCCGCACCAAGCGAGTGCGTCGGCGCGGCAAGCCTTTGGTCCGGACTCCGTTCATCGACTTCTCTGATGACCGCAACCAGCGGTGCCGCTGCCAGGTCAAACGCGACCAGCCGTTCAGGAGCTCCAGCAACGACGTCTCTCATGTGACCAGCCGGTGCAACGTGGATTTCCAGTTCTTGATGTGCGCGCCTGACGAGTCTGCCGAGGCAGCAAAAGTGCTTCAGCCTGGTGGTGCTCCTCAGCCTGCCCAGGACGGGCTGCCTGCGGCCGCCCCAGTTCAGCTGGCCAAGCGCAGAAGGCTTACCAAGAAACCGGCCAGCATGAAGAACCCAGAGTCGGCAATCGCATTGCGCTCATCCAAACAACTCGGCGGCCGCAAAAAGTGGCTCTACGGTTGTGGCTCCTTGCATCCGACAGATGCATCTGTCGTGGAGAGCTTCCAAGCTGCTTTCCAGAAGGCTTTCTCAATGGACTTCTACATCACGAAGTACCAGGGCAAGATGATGGAGTCCATGACGCCGCTCTTCCAGTCTATGCTCACCGGCATGCAGCGTCTGGAGCAGCAGGAGAGGGACGAGAAGGAGGAGGAAGCCCGGAAGGTGCTCAGTGAGGGCGGCGCTGATGGCGAGGACCAGACGCTGGCCAAACGGGGCCGGGCGCGCGAGGATCTCGCTCGCCGCGCTCGGCGGGTCTGTATCCGCCTGGCGTCGATGGCAAACCGGTGCTTCTGGCTCTCCACGACGGAGGTGGCCGTGCATATCCTCACAGGCGGCGACTGCCTCCAGTCGCGCCACAATGTGCGGCTCTTCACGAGACAACTACAGTGGGCCTGCCAGCAGTGCAAACGCTTGCTAAACCATGAAGGTTCGGGCGGGGAGACGCATAATGATCAGGTGCCAATACAAGCAGTCCGCATCCAGATCCCCGACGCCGACAACGAGGAGGAGGACGCAGCAGGTGACACCAGCGGTGCTCCTCAGCCTCCTGGAGACACCCCTGCTGGTGATGAGCAAGGTGGCGGTGCGGAGTGCGAGGACATGCACGCGTGCACCACCAGCACGAACACGGCCGACGACTACGCCCACAGAGGCCCTCGCCTGCAGACCATGCCGTACTACGTCTACAGGATGTACGTCCGGCGAGTCCTGAAGCCGAGCCGGGTCAAAGCTTCTGGACCGCGATTCTTCGCCTTCGACAGCCACTACGTCTTGGCTCCGCGGTACATGCAGGAGGTCCGGTTGACGCGGAGTGACGTCCCCACCATCGATGGCTTCCAGTGCCCGACCTGGGCACAGGACCCCGAGCATAACTCGCTCTTCAAGGCCCTCCTCTTCACGCCTTGGGCGTGCGAGTGTCCCCTCTCTTGTGGCTGCGTTACTCAGTACAGCCATATGCTGAGGAACTGCGACTGCCCCGCCGTGCGCCCATACTCGTTCGAGCGGGCGCGGCGGCTTCGGTGCGCGGAGATCCACGTGTTGGCAGCGCGCGCAGACTCCAGGAGCCGCCTGGCCCGCAAGAGGCTCGCGCTCGCGGACGCGACCCTCTTCTCCGAGCTGAAAGAGCCCCGGGCGAACCTCGAGGAGGGCGAGCTGGTGCTCCTCAGCCTAGCGCACTTCGCAAGGTCCCAGCTGGCGCGGCGCATGCCAGCGGAGGCGGCACGGCGCATCCTCGCCTTCAGTGACCACCACTGCCGGTGGCACGAGGAACAGTGCACCCTGGCGGAGTTCTGCGCGCACGTGGCGCGAGACGTGCTGGCGCACGTGGACCTCGCGGCGGAGGCGCGGGTTAAGCCTCGGCCAGCAACGACTGCACACCTCGAGGCGGATGAAGACTCCGCGAGCGATGCCGAAGGGCTCAAGGGGCGAGTCCCGCTGGAGCTCGTTGACGTGGGTGGAGGCGGCGGCAGCGACGTAGAGGAGGACGTGGAGGACGCCGAGATTACCGAGATCTCCCGGTTTCCGCTGCGGGACCACGTCAGAGCAACCGAGCTGGCCCTACAGCAAGACCAACTGCAGCGCTTGGACCAGAAGGGCCGCCTCAGCTACGCCGATAAGCAGTTGAAGAACCTCGACAGAGCGTACAGCGGCATGCTGCAGCCAAGCTTTGCACTGCCAGCCAGCAGCGGCGCGCGGGAACATCAGGGCACGCGGCTGGACGAGACCTTTTCTGACATGCTCGCCCTACAGCGGCAAAGCATTGCGCTCCAAAAGAAGCAAGCGAGCCCGGATGGAGAGATCTTGCCCGATGCTGCGGACGACTGGCTCCCCAGCGGTGCTCCTCAGCCTGCTGCCGAGGACGCCCAACCAGAACTCGTTCCGCAGCTCTTGGCCATGCAGGGCCCGGCGGCTGTTGCGTGGAAGCTCGTCACTGATGCCCACTGCACGGAGGAGCAGATTGACGCGGTGGCGTTGTTTGCGTTGTCTCTGCAGAAACGTTTTGACGGCAGACCAGACAAGACAACGCATCTCCTCCCCGTGGCGTCCGCGACAGGCAACCACAGAGCGATCTGGCTCGGTGGAGGCGGTGTCGGCAAGACGCGCACCCTCTCCAAAGTGGTGGAGCCGATGGCCATCACTTACTTCGGCGAGCAGGGGTACCTCGGCAAAGCGCAGTCCAACCACGCCGCACACAACCTCGGCCCGCGCGGCAGGACCATGCATTCCTCCAATGGCCTGCTCATGTCGGATTCCATGCAGACAGCCAGGCTGCGCTTGACGCCACAGACGCAGAAAAAGCTGGATCGCCTCACAGGCACACTCGGCGTCGACGTGATCGATGAGCTGGGTGCTGTGCCGGGGCCTTTGCTGCATGCAGATGCACTGCGCACGACCTACGGCAGGGCGTTGCGCTACAACCTGGACCCCACGAAGTACATGCGCCCGCAGGAGACGTGGGGACGCATGCCTGTGAAGATCTTGTGCGGAGACTTCTACCAGTTGCCGCCAGTCCCCGCCACCGCTTCCCTGCTGGCGCCTCACGCGGGCCAATCCTACGAACACCAACAGGGTAGGAAGTTGCTCGCCGACATCGAGTACGTCATCGATTTCGTGCAGATGCAGCGCTTTACAGACCCGTTGCAACTCGAGGTTCTCCACGCCATGAGAACTCCAGGCGGAAAAAAGATCTCTGACGAGAGCTGGCAGGCGATCGTCAAAACAGAGGTCGTTAGCTCTAGCGGTGCTGCTCAGCCTGCTGCCAGCAGCAGCCAAGCCGCTCAGCCACCTCAGTGGGACCCTCGGTTGCGTGCAGCACGAGGCTGGTACGAGTCGGCCTATGAGTGGCGCATCGTCTCTTACGCCATGCATGCACAGGCCAAGCTTGATGCGCACGATGCTGGCCAGCTGCTCTTTTACGTCCCAGCAATCGACAGACCAGCTGCGCGCCTCGCGAAGCCTGATTACGACGAGATGCGCGCGGAGCCCAACATCGGCGCTACCGCAAAAATGCCGGGGCTGCTGCCGCTCTTCGTTGGCATGGAGGTCATCCTGACAGAATCCGTCTTGCCGCCGAAGTATGTCCGTGGCGCGCCAGGCAAAGTGGTAGGCATAGAGCTGCACGCTCTGGAGCCTCCGGTGGAGGGCCGCCCGTCCATTGTCTCGGACGGCGTGGTCGTACTCTACTACATGCCAAAGGCCGTCTATGTCAAGATCGATGACAGCGATGAACTTTTCTTGAAGGCCGCGCCGGTGACAGCTGGCAGTGCTTCTCAGCCTGCCGGCCCCGACCTGCGCGGAGTGCTCGCGATCACCCCGCAGGCGCGCCCCTGGAAGTTCAAAGCGAAGACAGGTGGCCCGGCCATCGCGGTGTCCAGGACGCAGTTGACCGTGCTGCCCAAAAAGCAGGGGACTCTGCATGGCGTCCAGGGCAAGACGACGGACCCAGGCTTCATCGTGCACTGGACGTTTCCGCCAGGACTCAAGAAGGAGTCCATTTGGCTTGCCTACTACGTCAGCCTGTCGCGCCCCAGAAGCTTCAACCAACTCTTGAGCCACGGCTTGCCTGACCGGAGCATCATCGAATCCGGCCCCCCGGAACAGATCGCCAAGGCCTTTGCCGAGCTCTTCACGGACAAGATTGCCGCGACGAAGATCGCTTGCGCGAAGGCCCGACAGCAACTGGGATGGCCTGCGCGAGCTTGAGGAGTCATGAGATGCAGGTTGCGTTGTGGCGGTGCTGTTCAGTCTGTCCGTCTGCATTCGCGTGGTGCTTCTCAGCCTACATGCGCGTGGTGCTTCTCAGCCTGCGCTCGTGTGCAGCTGTGCGCGGTGAACCTGCACGTGTCGCGGAATGCTTTTCAGCCTGCGCGTGTCTGCAATGCTTTTCAGCCTGCACGCTTTGCAGCTTCTCCGCTTCGCACGCCGCTCCTCAGCGCGGTCCTCTGAAAAAAGAGCAGGCGTCATCTCATCTGGATGTTCATCTGAATCTTAAGGGGAATGCTTTCAGATATGCTTCTACACATCGCTGTTAGGTTGCTTTGCCGGGATAATCGCGTGCTATTTTTTAGCCCTCCTGGAGGGTCAGGGAAGAGGTGTTTTGGGGAGGGGGCTTTCCAAAGAGCCCCCCCAGGGCGAACCTCGTCAAAACGGAGGGTGCGAAGCCCCTGGGGGACCCCTCCTGGAATTTGGACGCCCGAAATGGGCACGGAAAGAATGGGTACAATGCCGAACAACAAATGTTGTCCCAAACCAACAGCGGCCGCTGTTGGGCAGGCGGCCTTCTGTCTCGAATGGACACAGGCCGCGGCGGCGTGGACAGCGAATCCTGTTCAAAATGAACAGGAACTGCTGTTGGGCATTGTACCCATTCTTTCCGTACCCATTTCGGGCGTCCTGATGGAAAACCCCCTCCCCAAAACCCCCTTTGGAACCCTCCGGACAGCCGCGGTGTCCCCGAACTCCTCGCGCCACGACCAGAATCACGACAGCCATTGTCGGCTCTCAGAGGGCCCCTCGCACCGCACACGGGGGCTGTCAAAAAGCGGCCAGGGTCAGGTCGGGCATGTCCCCCTGCAGGGGGATCCTGGACGAAGAACAAAAATACCGCAAAAATGCCCCAAACGGTTTCAATAATACTACAACAAATCGTGCCCAGGCTATTCCAGGCTATTGTAAGACTATTTTTGCATATTCCTCCTGTAGAGGGACAAGCCCGCCTTAAGGCCAGGGGTTGCTAAGGGGATAGGCGGGTGACCAGTGGATGTCAAGGAGGGATATCTATATGTATATATATATATATATATATATATATATACTAGAACCATCGCGCGCGCTTCGCGCGCGCTCAAGTTCTAGCCCAGGCCGGGGGGGCGCTGGGCGATCTTGGACAACGCTATCAAGCACAGGCGCGCGACGGCATCTGAGGAGCTTCTGGGGTGTTCCGCATGCTTCGTCAACTGGCTGTTGGAGGCACCTCTTGGGTGCCTCTTGGGGGGGCGTCTGAGGGTCCCTTGGGAGCGTCGGTTCTGCAATCTGAAGCCGTCATTGGCCGTCTTGGCTGCGTGGAGGCCCGACTTGAGGCCACCTGCGGCCAGATTGAGGCAATCTGGAAGCCTCCCGGGGGCCTCCTGGAAGCAGTTTTGATGCATTTGGGGCACTCTTGGGCTATTTTCAAACCTCTCGGACGTCTCCCAGGGGCCTTTTGGGCCCTCGGGGAGCTTTTGGGGTCCTCGTCGGACCACTTTGGGGCCTCTTGCAGCCTCCTGTGGGCCTTGTGGGGGGGCCGCTCTGCTGTTGGGTCGCGTTCCCCTTCTCGGGCCTCTCTTAGGGCTCTTGGGGCCCTCTCGGGCCGTCTTGGGCGCCTCAAGCACCGCCTTGGGGCCCTCGCGGGCCGTCTTGGGGCCCTCTTGGAGGCCTCTTCCTCTATGTGGGAGCGGTATTGGAAGCCT
Organism: Prorocentrum cordatum; assembly: GCA_963575745.1. Classification (NCBI taxonomy): domain Eukaryota; class Dinophyceae; order Prorocentrales; family Prorocentraceae; genus Prorocentrum; species Prorocentrum cordatum. The sequence continues at coordinate 9,387 of CAUYUJ010002733.1, forward strand.
TTGGGGCCGTCTTGGAGCATCGGGATGCCAAAGGCCGAAACAAAAACGTCAAAACCCAATCGTAAAACAATGAGTTGTGCGTCTTGGGGCCATCTTGGGAGATCTCTTGGAGCCTCGTCGGTCCTCTTGGGAGCTTCTTGGGGGCCTCTTGGATCCGATTGGGGGCCTCCTGGGACTTCCCGAGAACCTCTCGGGGTAGAAAGCTCGGATTCTCGGTTCATGTTTCCCTTCTTGGGCCTCTCTTGGGGCCGTCTTGGGGCCCTCTCGGGCCGTCTTGGGCGCCTCAGGCACCGCCTTGGGGCCCTCGTGGGCCGCCCAGGGCCCTCTTGGAAGCCTCTTCGGCTATCTTGGAGCTGTCTGGGAGGCCTCTTCCTCCTCCTCGTCCCCCTCCTCCTCCTCCTCCCACTCCAACTCTCTCTCTCTCTCTGATCTTCCTCCTCCTCCTGCAGCGTGTTCCGGAAGGCTCCCGCCGGAACATGCTGTGCACAAGTGCTGTCACTGCTCCCGCCACCGTGCCCTGGGTGGTGGGTCAGAGGCCTCATGGGTGTTGGTTTGGATCTCGTGGTTGGCCTGTCGGGAACGTCGTGAAGGCAATTTCGCAGCTTCTCGGTAGCCGTTTTGGGACCGTTGCGGGGCCTCCTCGGGCTGCTCTGTGGCCTCTTTAGGCATCGTTTGGGCCTCCTGGGTGCCTCTTGGGGGCCTCCTGGGGCCTCTTGGGGGCTCCTTGGCCTCCTGGGGCACTCTTCAAGCGGGAGGGTCGAATTTGGGAGTCGTGGTCCCCCTCTTGGGCGCATCTTGGGGCTGTCTTGGGGCTCTGTTGGGCTGTCTTGGGGCGCTCTTGGGGGCCTATTGAGCCGTCGTGGAACGTCGGACAGCCGAAAAGGCTGGAAGGCCAAAATCGTTCGAAAACCTTCGTAAACTTGACGATTTCGGCCTCTGGAAGCGCTCTGGAGAGGCGTCTTGAAGCGTCGTGGAGTGCCTTGGGGGGCCTCTCGGGCCGTCTTGGGCCTATCTTGGGCGTCCTGGAGCGGTCTTTCGGCGACTCGGGGCCCGCTTGGGCCGTCTTGGGAGCCTCTGGAGGCCCTCCTGGACTATTTTGGACCTCCCTGGCCGCCCCTCCTCCAATGGGGGGTCGGAGGCGGCGCCCTCCGAGGCCCAGGACGCGGAAACCCTTTTTAAAAACACAAGGAAAATGAGCCCCAGTAACCCCATGGAGGCTTTTCGGCGCTCTTGGACCGATGGGAGCTCGAAAACGCGAGAAGCCAAAAACATTGAAAAGAACATTGAACATATACGATTTTGGCCTCTCCGGGCCGTGCCGCGATACCTATCAGACTTCTTGGGGTCTCTTGGAGGCCACCTGGGAGCCTCGAGAGCCGTCGGAAGGCTGACTTGGGCGGCTCGGGAGCGTCTTGGGCCGTCCTTTCGCATTCTGGGGGCTCCTAGGGGGCGTCTTGGGCCCTCCTGGAGCGCTGTGGAGGCTGCCCAGAAAGGCTGGGGCAGCAGTGCTGGGAGCGTCCCCGAGATGTGGCCATATCTTTTCAGCGCGTTCCAGGAGCATCTTCCCGGAACGCGCTCGTGGCAGGGCGCCCACGTCCGAGGACGTTGGCATGGGAAACCGCAGCGCGTGATCATTCCAGCGCGTTCCGGCGAAGACCGTCCGGAACGCGCTTGGGCAAGCGCTGGGTTTGAGGAAGGCGAGTGGGAACCGTTCAGGCAGTTTGGGATGCTCGGGGCAAGAGGCGGAAGCCATCCTCAGAAGACATGCAGTCTTCTTGGAGCCGTCTTGCAGAAAACAAAAAAAAAATGAGACCCTGCAGTCGTTCCTGGAGCCGTCTTGGAGCCCTCTTGGGCTGCCCTGGAGCCTGTTGGAGCCCTCTGCGGAATGGTGTTTAGGGAACCCACAAAGGACGTACGCGCCAAGCTATGTACATGAACACGGCCCCTCGCGAGACCCGCCGCGTTATACGAACATTTGTGCAGTGCGTGCTCTCGAAACCAGCGTGGATTCATGTACATGTACGTCCTTGTTTCGCTCCTGAGTCTTGGAGCCCGCGCCGAGGATCTGGAAAATGTCAGGGACCATCGCGGCGGCCTCCGAGGCCCGGGACGCCGAAACCCAGTGAAAACACAGCGAAAATGAGCCCCGGTACTCGCATGGAAGGTCGGGCAGCTGTTTTCGGGCCCCTGGGTTAGAACCATCGCGCGCGCTTCGCGCGCGCTCAGGTTCTAGCCCAGGCCGGGGGGGCGCTGGGCGACCTTGGACAACGCTATCAAGCACAGGCGCGCGACGGCATCTGAGGAGCTTCATGCTTCGTCAACTGGCTGTTGGAAGCACCTCTTGGGTGCTTCTTGGGGGGGCGTCTGAGGGTCCCTTGGGGGTATCGGTTCTGCAATCTGAAGCCGTCATTGGCCGTCTTGGCTGCGTGGAGGCCCGACTTGAGGCCACCTGCGGCCAGATTGAGGCAATCCGGAAGCCTCCCAGGGGCTTCCTGGAAGCAGTTTTGATGCATTTGGGGCACTCTTGGGCTAGTTGAAAGCATCTTGGAAGTCTCCTGGTGGCCTTCTAGGCCCTCGGGGAAGCTTTTGGGGTCCTCGTCGGACCACTTGGGGGCCTCTTGCGGCCTCCTGTGGGCCTTGTGGGGGGACCGCTCTGCTGTTGGGTCGCGTTACCCTTCTTGGGCCTCTCTTGGGGCTCTTGGGGCCCTCTCGGGCCGTCTTGGGCGCCTCAAGCACCGTCTTGGGGCCCTCGCGGGCCGTCTTGGGGCCCTCTTGGAGGCCTCTTCCTCTATATATGGGAGCGGTATTGGAAGCCTCTTGGGCCGTCTTGGAGCATCGGGATGCCAAAAGGCCGAAAAAAAACGTCAAAGCCCAATAGTAAAACAATGTGTTGTGCCTCTTGGGGCCACCTTGGGAGATCTCTTGGAACCTCGTCGGCCCTCTTGGGAGCTTCTTGGGGGCCTCTTGGATCCGATTGGGGGCCTCTTGAGACTTCCCGAGACCCTCTCGGGGTAGAAAGCTCGGATTCTCGGTTCGTGTTTCCCTTCTTGGGCCTCTCTTGGGGCCGTCTTGGGGCCCTCTCGGGCCTTCGTGGGAGCCTCAGGCACCACCTTGGGGCCCTCGTGGGCCGCCCAGGGCCCTCTTGGAAGCCTCTTCGGCTATCTTGGAGCTGTCTGGGAGGCCTCTTCCTCCTCCTCGTCCCCCTCCTCCTCCTCCCACTCCAGCTCTCTCTCCTCCTGATCTTCCTCCTCCTCCTGCAGCGTGTTCCGGAAGGCTCCCGCCGGAACATGCTGTGCACAAGTGCTGCCACTGCTGCCGCCAGGGTGCCCTGGGTGGTGGGTCAGAAGCCTCATGGGTGTTGCTTTGGATCTCGTGGTTGGCCTGTCGGGGACGTCGTGAAGGCAGTTTAGCAGCTTCTCGGTAGCCGTTTTGGGACCGTTGTGGGGCCTCCTCGGGGCTGTTTTGTGGCCTCTGTAGGCCTCGTTTGGGCCTCTTGGGTGCCTGTTGGCCTCTTGGGGCTCCTTGGGGCCTCCTGGGGCACTCTTCAAGCCGGAGGGTCGAATTTTGGAGGCGTGGTCCCCCTCTTGGGCGCATCTTGGGGCCGTCTTGGGGCTCTGTTGGGCTGTCTTGGGCGACTCTGGGGCCGTCTTGGAGCCCTCTTGGGCCGTCTTGGGGCGCTCTTGGGGGCCTATTGAGCCATCTTGGAACGTCGGACAGCCGAAAAGGCTGGAAAAATCGGTCGACAACCTTTGTAAAATTGACGATTTCGGCCTCTGGAAGCGCTCTGGAGAGGCGTCTTGAAGCGTCGTGGAGTGCCTTGGGGCGCCTCTCGGGCCGTCTTGGGCGTATCTTGGGCGTCCTGGAGCGGTCTTTCGGCGACTCGGGGCCCGCTTGGGCCGTCTTGGGAGCCTCTGGAGGCCCTCCTGGCCCATGGGGGGTCGGAGGCGGCGGCCTCTGAGGCCCAGGACGCAGAAACCCTATAAAAAACACAAGGAAAATGAGCCCCCGTCCCGCCATGGGGGGTGGGGGCACCTGTTTGTGGGCCCCCGGCCTGCCCCCCAGGGATATATATATATATATATATATATATATATATATATACACACACACACATATATGGCCCAACGCCGCCCGTGCGCCAGAAGCGGCTCAGGGGGATTAGCGACCTGGGCTAAGTGGGTTCCACCCACTTAGCGGAGGTATTATCCCGCGAAGCCACTCTAGGCACATGCAACGTTCTCGTACTCAGCTAGGTTAGGTCCGATGTAGCCCACCTTTTGGCATCCACCGATAATATCCCCATTATCCCCCTCGCAATCCCCGCGCCGATGAAAGTAGCCTAGTCCTGCGCGTTGAGGCGTCTGGCGTGGCATCCTTTGCCAGGAGAGGGGGGGACAGCGAATCCCACTTACCGGCGCCGTGGCCGTCGGTGGGCTGCCCTCGGCTCCTTTCCTCCTCGGGCTTCGCGCCCCGCGGCTCCTTCCTCCTTTCCTCCTCGGGCTCCTTTCCTCCTCCTTTCCTCCTTTTGCCCCCTCGGCTCCTGGGCGCCACGCTCGTCCTCGGATGGAGGACGAATCGGGTGTTCGTCAACGGGGGGGGGAGTGGACGCGGGGCCCGCGGTGGCAGTCGAGAGGCCGTGGAAGACTCCTGCGGGCCACTTCCTTGACATCCTCGATCCCCCGACGTCTATTGCCCCCCCCCCCCCTGCCGTCCGCTCGAATGAAGTTTGCCTGGCTTCTGATCCGCAGTCGCGGCCTCGTGGCTGCGCCGAACTGTGGTCGAAGGCCTCTCCTGTGGCAGGGTGACTCGCGATCAGACGCTTCGGCTCATACACAGCAGGCACTTTGCAAGCGGGGCGGAGGCGATCCCTCCTTCCCGGGAAGGGGAGGGGGAGCTTCCATTGGGAATCCTGGAGCCTTTTGTCTAGAGTGCCCTGGGGGAGATAGATCTTTTCCGTTGGTGGAGGGGGGGTCATGAGGATGTTCGTGAAGGGGCCCTGGGACACACAAATAAATACACACAAATAAAACTACTCCCCATATTTTTCTATATTTTTTGGATGTTCGTCTTCCCCCCGCTTCCCGTATTTTCCTATATTTTTTGGGGGATCGACGATTCATTGTGTCTGTTTGTTTTTGTTCCCTCCTGAGTTCGACAATCCTGGAGGCCAGGAGGGGGAGGCGGGGGCGATCCCCGTGCTGCCCGCCTCAGGTCCGCATCAGAGCCTCCGTGCGCCAGCCCAGCAGGCGGCTGCCCACGCGTCAGCGAAGGGGCCCTAGGACACACACATAAATACACACAAATAAAACAAATCCCCATATTTTCCCATGTGTTCTGGGTTTCTGTCTCCCTCCCCCCCCGCTTCCCATATTTCCCCATATTTTCTGGGAATCAACAATTGTGTCTGTGTGTTGTTTCCCCTCCTGAATCCCAGCAGCGGCTGCCCACTCGTCATCTCAAGTAACGCGTGCGCGCCTACGGAAAATCCAAACGCCTGAAGCAGCCTCGCGCTGGCCGGCGAAAGCGTCCGATCGCGGCTCATGGCCCCCCAGCGGCCGAACGCCGTGAGCTGGCTCCCGTCCTCCCCTGCCTGCCTCCTCCTCCTCCGCCTCCGCCTCTGTCTCCATCTCCGTCTCCTCCTACTCCTCCGTTCCATCCTCGTTCAACTCTCTTCTCCACACCCTCCCCTCCGATCCCGCTTCCCTCTCCTCCACATCCCCGCCCCCGCCCTCCACAAACCTCCCATCCGCCTCCATCCGCCCACCTCCTCTGCGTTCCCGAGCTGGTCCAGCAGCCATGCCTTAACCGTCTCTGCTCCCACCACCATCCTACCTCCAATATCTCCTAGAGGTCCGATACCTTGACTTTATCTATACAAGGTCCCCGAAGATCGCGACCCCTTCCCTGAGACCGGCTTCTTATCCTGAGTAATATGTTGACGGTCCCTGGACCCGGCGATGCCCCCTAGAGGCCAAAAACGGGGAATAACCTCCGACTCGGTTTTTACCGATACGTTGGAAGCGGTCGTCGTCGTCACCACGCCGTCGCCGTCGCCGTCGCCGTCGCCGTCGCCGTCGCCGCCGCCGCCGCCGTCGCCACCGCCGCCGCCGCCTCCGCCTCCGCCGCCGCCGCCGCCGCCGCCGTCGTCGTCGCCGTCGTCGTCTTAGTCCCGGGAGCGTCCAAGAGGGGGGTGTTCAAGAAAGGGGGGTGCAAATCATGACCGGCGGCACGTGCGCGGCCCAACGGGGGGAACAGGGACGTAATGAAATAAGAAGGGGCGCCATGAAAACTGGGGAAATATCATGGCCCCCGCCATGAAATCCACCCCCCTAGTCATCACCCCCCTCTTTGCCGCCCCCGATAAGTCAACACGTTGGAGGTTTGTGCCCATCCCTCCTTGCCTCGAGCGCCTGCTCTCCTCCTCTGCCGGCGGGGCGCGGGTGGGACCTCCGCTGCTCGTTGTCCCCCAGCACCTCGAAGGCCTCGGGGGGGGAGGCGCGGGGGAGGAGGGCGACAAGACAAGGGCTCCCAACTTCGCGCTCCGCGCTGAGCGCAGCGCGAAAAACTTCGCGCGCTCGCGCCGCCGCCCCCGAGAAGGAGAGAAGGAGGACGATGAGGAGGGGGCGAACGAACGAGGACCGCGAAGCGCGAATCACTTCGCGCCCTCGTGGGAGGGGGGAGGGCCGCACATTTTTTAAGAAGAAACAATCCAAAAGGGGGGCCCAGCAGCGAGAACGAGTGACGAAAAAACGCGGGAAAGCCGGAAGAGGCGGCGGAGGTGGGGGAAGAGGAGGAAAAAGAGGAGGAGAAAGAGGCGGAGGAGGAGGAGGAGGAAGAGGAGGAGGAGGTGGAGGGGGAGGAGAAAGGAGGAAGAGGACTCTGCGAATCCGCAGAGGTGCTGGGGCAACGTTTGGGGAAGGGGGGGGGGGGCGGCCCACGCGGGGACGGCCGTCGACCTGGATTCGGCGACGCGTCGACACTGGATCGGCGATCGCCCCCCCGATGACAGAGCCGCGCGCTCTCGGGGGCGGGGCGGGGTGTCGGGCCCCCAATCGGCGAGGAAGGGGCGACCGAGGGTCGAGGCCTCCCCCCAGGGCTTATCCCATACAGTGCGGGCGCGGCCGCAAGAAACCCTCGCAATAAAAACTGAGAGCCCGCGCGCGAGGTGCACCTGAGGGGAGACCCGGAACATCCAGAACGCCGCAGCTCCTTCAACAGCCGCGGGAAATTCCGCGCAGCGCGAGGAGCGAAGACACCCAGGATACCCGGACGAAAAGCATATGGTTTCTTGATGCGCGCCCCCAATGTGACGAAAAAACCCGTGGCGCCCCCCCCCCCAAATTGCCCTGGACGCGGGGGTCTTTGGAAGACCCCGGGGGAGGGGCCAGGAAAGGGCCGAATTGCTCCGGCGGACGGCAGGACCCATGGGAACCCTCTCGGCAGATCTGGAAGTGCCCCTCGCCGTCGCCCTCGTGACCGGCGAGGCGTCCTCATCGGCTCCCCTGCGTCATTATCCTTCTTGCCCTGGCGCAGGCCGTCCTCCCGCTCCACGCGCTGCCCCCTCCTCGCCCTCCTATGTCCCCCCCGGCCATTTTGTTGTCTAACTCTTGCACGAGCGCGAGTGCCGATGTTTTTCGGCGCCGTCGCTGCCTCGGCCAGCACGGGCGCATCCTCGAATGGCTACAGCGCGCAGCCGTTGGGACAACCCCGAGGGCCAGGCCGCTGGGACAACCCCGCGAACCGCTGGGGCGCGGGAGCAAACCAGTGGGACAACCCCGCAGGCACCGAGCTAGCCGCGGCCGCGTTCAAGCGGGAGGCAGCACGAAGCCCAGCTCTGCCGCGAGCTGCTCCGCATCAGCCCTGGATCTCCCCGCTCTCTTGTCGAACTCCCTAAGCGCCTCCCGTAAGGACGCCTGCGGCCCGTCCTCCAGGAACTCCCGCGGGGGCGGCCGCAGGATCAGCATGTTCCGCATGATCGCCATTCGGCCAACGATGGGTTACCACCGCCGGCCTGGAGACAAGAGGTTACCCCTACCCCCGATTCGGCCGCGCATGGGTCAAAATCCCTGGCCCGGACACAAAAAGTTTCCCCTGCGCCCGGCCGCCGTCTCCTCGTCGTCGTCGTCGTCGTCAGGTCCTCGATCGCCTTTGTGTCCTACGCTACTGCGAAACCGCAGGAAGTCCCCATGTCGGGCACGCGGGACCAGGACAGTAACAAGTTCGTCGGCGACTAACTTGGCATACATCGCTCGGATTGCCAACGCCCACCTGAAACTCCCGCCGCATCCAGGCCTCAAGAGCCCCAAAACGACGACGGTTGCAAGTTTCCGATAACGCGCTCGGATGAAAAGCATGAAGTGCCAGCCCCATAGGGAGTGGGTTCCCGCTTGAGACTTCCTCGCAATTCACTCACGGACGAGGCTCCTGCCTATACTTCCCCAAAATTCAAGACCCAGGAGCCCAAACATGACGACGGCTACAAATTCCCGATGACCCGTTCGTAGTCGTATCATGAACTGCGGCCGCATAGGGAGGGGGGTCCCGCATGAGAATTCCTCGAAATTCACTCACAGACGAGGCTGCCGCCTGATTCTTCTTCAAAATGAATGCACGAGTGTGTGAACATGTGTGTGTGTGTGTCAGAGACAGCGTTTGTGTGTGACTGTGGGTGAATGTGGAAGTGATGTCGACGATGCTGATGGTGGTGCTGATGATGATGACTTGGTGATTGACTGAATTAGCGACTGAGTGGTGATGAAGATGATAATGATTATAATGATGGTGGTGGTGATGATGATGTTGATGTGGGTGGGGTAATGCTCCTGTTCCTGCGCGGGGTGTCCAGAGAAAACACACACCCCTAAGGATTTGGGGTAACAAAAACAACGAAATTGCGTCGTTGTCGTCTAAGACGTCGTCGTCGTCGTCGTCGTCTACGACGTCATCGCGGGTTTCGCCTTCGACGGCGTCGTCGTCGTCGTCGTCAATGGCGTCGTCGTCAGTGTCGTCGTCGACGTCGCCCGAGGCTGCGGCAAGCGACCGGCGGCCGCGGGGCGCGACGGCGAAGCCTCGCGCATCTCGTTGAAAACCTTAACGTCGCCCCTGAGCGCGGCGGGCCCCGCTCCAGGAGCGTGCCTTCCCTCCTCCTCCTTCTCCTCCTCCCCCTCCACCATCCCTCCCGACTCTTCGCCGTTGCCCGTCCTCCATCATCTTTCGGTCTCCCTTCCTCAGTATCTTCCTCCTTCGCATATGGTAAGCACCTGTTTCTTTGGATGTGTACGCATCTTGACCCAGTGCGGGCGCGGACCCTCATCGGACCCGACGTTCACGCACCAATTCCGTGACATGCGCATCGCGCTCTCCAAAACGGCCATGCGCCTACTCACCAAGTCGGAGCGGTACAATGTAGCACCCCTCTCGGTTTGTAAACCGATTGTGGACACGGTTGGGATAGAAGAATGAAGGGGCCCCAGGACACACAAATAAATACACACAAATAAAAACAAATCCACATAGTTTCAGATATTTGTTGGGTTTTCGTCTTCCCCCCCACTTCCCATATTTGTCCATACTTTCTGGGGAAGCAACGATTAATTGTGTCTGTGTGTGTTTTCCCCTCCTGAAAGAAGCAAAATCGGCTGGGTAATGGGCGAGTGCGAAACAAGAGGGCGGCGCAGCGAAGCCCGGATTCACCTTGAGGAAATTGGAATCACAACGGGTGCAACCGAGTGGCGATTATGAACTGGGCGTAAACGTACAAGGACCTGCTAGGACGCGATTCTTAACTTTCGATGTAGCAAAACACCGCGCCTTCTGTAGTTCAGGTCTGAAATCGCACAGACCGGCACCTGGACTCAACTGGTCCTGAACTCAAATCCCCAGCAACTCGGCTTTCGATGATAAGCCCGATGTGGATTCAGCTAGTACTCACTAGCGGGTGCCAGCTCATGTCTTCCGCTGACAAGGTGCTGGTCAGCACCTGGCATATGCAAGGACATTCGCCACTTCTCAGATCATTATTGATCCATGCAACTGCCAGGTTCTGGTGAGGTCCAAATTTGATCGCTCTGATGTTTCCTCGCCGCACTTTCTCTTGTACCGAAACTGACACACGTCGATGTGCCTGACTTGTCCAAGCCCGCGCCTGCTGCTGCAATGGCAATGGCTGCACTTGCATCGCTCTCTACCGGGATGCCAATGACAACTTCGAAAACCTTGAGAAACGCTTGCAATCCTAACACTGCTGGGAACTTTTAACCATCCTGTAATACTTGGGTTTGGCAGATGATAATGACACCACGCTCTCAATATACTCCACGGCTTAAGGAAGTATGGCCGCAACATCATTGTACCTCCGCTTGTTGGTTTCCGCGACGTCTTGCACCCTGCATAGCCAGCGTCTGTCCACGCAATTACCTCCCCAGGGCGTTCTTGACAAAAGTAAACACTTGCGCAAGCTTGCAACACTTGTCCATTGCCCTCCTGTTAGGTGCTGGCATGGAACGCGATGAGCCCAGGATCGGTGCATCCGCCCCGCTGGCTCTGGGAGAGACGTCACAATGCACCGATCCTGAGCCCAGGGGCGGCTTTGCCAGGATCGGTTCAAGCGGATGCGTGCTCCAAGCCGCAGCCGACTTTGCTGCCGTGGGCGCCGTTGCCGCCGCCGTCGTCGCCGCAGCCGTCGTCAGCGGCGGTTGCCGTTGCCGCCGCCACTGTCGTCGCTGTTGCCATCGGCGTTGCCGACGCCCCCCTGGCCATATCGCCACTGCCGTCACCCTCGCGATCGCCGTTGCCGTCGCAATCGTCGTTGCCGTCGCCGCCGCGTTCGCCCCTGCCGTCGCCGCCGCGATCGTCGATGCCGTTGCCGTCGCCCCGGCCGCACGCCACAGAGTGACCCCAGGCTTATGTCGGGCGGGTCCCCCTACAGGAGAATTTTCGACGAAAAATAAAAAATACGCCACAAATACCCCCTGGACTATTTTTGGACTATGTTTTGACTATTTCTGTGGCATTTTCATTTTTCGTCGAAAATCCCCCTGCAGGGGGACCTGCCCGACTTGACCCCAGGCAGCGGTGGCTCTGGATGCGAAGCCTGCCGATCGTGGCACGCGGTGCGACAAAGGGCGGCCACGCCGAACGCCGCGCACCCGAAGACGCTCCGACACGGGGTCCCCCAGAAGTCTCGAGACCCCTCCCCCGGGGGACCTCCCTCGGCCCCTTCAACACGGTCGAGGCCTCCTCCCCGTCGAGACCTCCTTCGACCTCCTCCCTTCCTTCACACGGACCTCCCCCCCTCGACCTCCCGTCGAGACCTCCTGCCCGGTCGGATTCCCCCGACACTCCGACACTCCGACTCTCGGGTCGGGCGAAAGGGGGGGATAGCAAACGGGAGGTTTGAGAATCAGCTCACGTAGCTGACTTTCCCGGCGCCTCCTGGCGCTGGAGGCGACTATGTATCGAGGAATGGGTCCCTCGGTGGGGCCGAAACCAGCTGCATGCAGCAAATTTCGTAACCCCCCGTTTCCCAATCCCCCCCATTCGTCCGGCCCGAGACACTCCGACTCGAGACCCCTTCCCCGAGGGACCTCCCTCCGCCCCGAGCCGGCACCTGACGGCCCCTGGGGTCGGCGGGGCGGCCCCTGCAGGGGCTGAAGACGGCGTTAAACACCTTCCGCCTTGATTTTTGTGAATCCGTTGGAGGCGGTCGTCTTCGTCGTCGTCGTCGTCGTCGTCGTCGCTAACAGCGAAGACTGATAGGCTTCTAGTGGGATCAAAAGAGAGCAGCAGATCACTCCACAGGGGGGTCCGGGCAGGTGTTGGGAGTTGCCGGGCGGCAGTGAGCCGGGCTCGTTTTTCACCAACAGTCACACACTTCGTGCTCTTCGCCTTCCCAGAACTCCATTCCCAGGCCACATTCTGGGGGGCCGGATGCAACTGTAGGCCACTTCGTGCTCTTCGATTTCCCAGAACTCCATTCCCGGGCCACATTCTGGGGGGCCGGATCCAACTGTAGGCCACTTCGTGCTCTTCCATTTCCCAGAACTCCATTCCCGGGCCACATTTTGGATGCCCGGAGCCAACTGTAAGCCACTTCGTGCTCTTCCATTTCCCAGAACTCCATTCCCGGGCCACATTTTGGATGCCCGGAGCCAACTCTAGTCCACTTCCTGGTCTTCGAGTTCCCAGAACTCCATTCCCGGGCCACATTTTGAATAGCCAGACGCTTCATACTCCTTCCGCCACAGCTGTGTTTGGTTCAGGACTTGCTAGTGACACTGCAGTCCTCTGCATTCAATCGTGCCACTGCATTCATTCACTGCAGACCACTGAGTTTTGATTGCAATGGCGTTCCCCTGGCCGTACCCCCATGTCCAACGTTCATCCGCAGCCTCTGCTCCGCGAGGCTCGTCCGAAGTGTCGCCGCCTCGCGGTGCTTCTCAGCCTGCGCCGCCTCGCGGTGCTTCTCAGCCTGCGGAGGAAGGTGGACAGACGCCTGGTTCTGGCGCTGTGCAGCCTGCGTCTTTCACGGTCGCCTCGTTCAATTTCGGGTTCGAGCAGGGCATGATGACTGGTAAGCAGGCGGCCACTCACTGCGCTAACTTCGGAAGGTTGTGCGCCACGATAGTGGAGACCGCTGATGCTGATATTGTCTGTGGCTGCGAGGTCGGTGCGTTCCGTGAAGGCTTTCGCCGAGCAGGGATCAACGTGACAGAGTCCTCAGTAAGCCTTTCGGTGATGGCATTCGCTTCTCGGAGGTCGACAACTACTTGACTCTCTGGGGGTTCCGCGGTGCTTCTCAGCCTGCGGAACTGTTTCTGGATCACAGCAAAGTTTACAGGCCTCCTAGCGGCCGAGAGATTGATGCTGTTATTTCACATTTTGAGGTGAACAAACCAGGCCATGACAAGTTCCACGTGGTGATCGCCAACATGCACATCGTGTGCGGCAAGAAACCGCCGACCATCCAGACTCGAAAGCGGACAGTTCGCCATCTCCGCTTGCACCTGGACGGCCTGGCCAAGATTCTTGAGAATCTAAACCAGGCAGTCGTTCTGCTTGTAGTCGGCGACGACAACCTCACTTTCCAGGAGGCGCGGGAGGCTTACCAGCGCCAGCAGAACGACGAGAAGGTATGGGAGGTCCATGCCACTCCGGCCGACCTCAAAGGCGACCACGTCGCGGTCTGCGGAGCAGTCGCCCGTTTCTGCTCCATTGCCGTTGGCGCGTCTTTTACGGATCGTGGCATGCGCAACGACGCACACGATGCGGTGGCGGTTGTGCTCACTCTCCCTGGTGCTATTCAGCCTGGGGAGAGCAAGAGGCGGAAATTGTCGTCGAAAACGTCTCCGACGCCGACGTCAGCGTACAGGCGGACCGCGAGTCTTCTGTGCATTGGGATCGGTCGCCGAGTTCTACTCCTCCGCTTTCACCGACTTCACCGGGTGATCCCGACTACGTCGAGGATGTCGTTCAGAATCGCGCGGACGACTTGCACAGGGAGCTGAGGCAGCTTTGGGACGACAGGTACGACGAGGAGTACGATCCGAAAGTCCTCCATCATCTCAGTCTCTTGCTTTTCAAAAAGAGGAAGTCCACGGAGCCAGCGGACACTAATCCAGCTGGCGCTCCTCAGCCTGGCTCGGAATATGACACGGCCTTTGCGTCTCAGGAGGAGACTGGCCGAGCCATTCTCTCTGTCCTTAAGCTTCGACATGACTTTCTGCGGAGCAAGAACATCGACGACATGCGCTACGTTCTCACGGAGCCTGAGCGCCAGGAATTGGTCAGAGTAGCTCGCGACCAGTACGAGCAGTCGCGGCAGCAGCGTGCGCTTCAGGAACGGGATATCGAAAAGGGAAAAGCGAAAGGCAAGTCTGCGCCACAAGGGGGCCATGCGGTTCCGCAGGGTCCTAACAAAGGGCCAGGCGGTAAGAAAGGTTCTCACGGTGCTTCTCAGCCTGCGGGAAAAGGTGGCCAGGCCAAGGGTGCAGGTCTGGGTAGCGTCGCCAAGTTTGTGAAAGACCAGAAGCGTAAGCGGTGGCATCGCCATTTGCAACGTGTGGCCGGTACCAAACAGATCTGGGAGGTGCTGGCCTTCTCAGGGCGCTTCGACGTTGATTGGCTAACGCAAGCGTTGCAAGCTGATCACAGTGAGGGCCGTGATGCAGCAGTTCCCGAGGAAGCTCTGCGGCAACAGCGGCGCCGGCTGCACCACCAGAAGGCCGAGGCCATCGCGCGCTACAACGAGGGGGAGCGGCTTTCCCTCCATCTGTCTGCCCAGGCTGGCCAGCCAAAGCCGAACTTCACGCGCAGGCAGCTGGACGTGTTGCAGATGTTTGAGAGCGGAGCGCTGCTTCAAATCCGCAACCAAGCGATTCTGGCGTTGGGGCACGGCCGTCTGTTCAGGGGCGATGGCGACTACCTGGACATCGGCGGCAGCACGGGCGGTGGCTCCAGGCGCATCATCGATTCTTGGCAGCCGCCGGACTGGCGTGACTTCCTCCAAGACGATCAGGACATCTGAGTTTTGCAAGTCTCCCTGCCCGCGGTGCTTCTCAGCCTGCGGTCTGCCGCTCTCCAGCTGCGGTCTCGAGCAGTAGTGTTCGAAAGCATGCGAGTTCCTGCGGTGCTTCTCAGCCTGCAGGTTTCGCAGCCTGCGCTCTGCAGTACAAGTGCTTTTCAGCATGCGACATCCTGCGGTGCTTCTCAGCCTGCAGGGTTCGCAACGTGCGGTTTGCAATGCATTCCTTTTCAGTATGCGAGTTCCTGCGGTGTTTCTCAGGCTGCAGGGCTCCGAGGCTCTTCGCTTCGATGCCAATGTTTTCAGACACCGTAGCTCCGTTCCGTAAACATCTTCCAAGAGCCGCTCGCAACCTTTTGCAGCTGGCGGTCTGCAGACGTAGTCTGTCTCAGCATGCGAGCTCCCGCACGCTTCGCCGGCTTTTGCTGCGCGGACAATTTTCTCACACACGTCAGCGCCGTTTGTAGGCGTCAGAAAAACATGTAGACATTCACGAAGGGCTTAGTCTGTATATCGTCACATCATTACATACGCAGTCGTCGAACACATCGGTGTACATTCAGCGCTTTGTCCTTCTACAGCATTCTTTCCGTTGATAACAGTGTTCTGATGGGTTCGCTTCGTTCTAAAAGCGTTGATAGCAGTGTCTCGTTTGCGGACAACTCATTCTATATCAACTCACTGATACCGAGTTTCCTTTCACCATAAGTGAATGCATACCAGTGTATGTTGGTTACTACAAAAGTGGGTTCCTACAACCGACTTCATGATCGCTATCATCATCGCAGATTTCACTCATCCTCATCACCACGACTGGTTCACGTTGGCCTGCGGTGCTTCTCAGCCTGCAGTTCCTTTCGTTACACTGTAGTTGAAGCCGTTCATGGCAGTGACTCGTTTAAAGACAACTTTAGTATTGGGGGAAGTGTCGATAGCAGCGTTTCTTTTTACTTATACAAGCGTTGATAGCAGTGTCTCGTTTGTGGACAACTCATTATATATCAACTCATTCATGCAGAGTTTCTTTTCGCAGCAAGTGAATGCACAGCAGTGTATCTGCATTACTGGCCCCCACTCCATTATCACTATCATCATCAACGATTTCCTACACGCGTGTGCGCGGCGGTCGCCATGAGTGAATAGTTTGCAGAGACTTCTCGCATTGATACCCATGGGTCACTTCAGAGTGAACTCATTTGTGATCTTCTTTCATTGGAAGTTGAATCGGTTGATGGCAGTGCCTCGTTTAAACTCCACTTTGGTATTGCTAGTAGTGTCAATGCCAGCGTTTCTTTTTAATTGTGCAAGCGTTGATAGCAGTGTCTCGTTTGTGGTTAGTTATAACAGCGTTGACAGCAGTGTCTCGTTTGCGGACACCTCATTGTACATCAACTCGCTGATACCGGGTTTCCTATCAACACCATCATCATCATCCTTAACCATGTTTGCTCGAGTTTCACCTGGCCGTCCAGCCGCGGCGGTGCTCCTCAGCCTGCCTTGTCACAATGCCAGCACGCGGCAAGGCATCGCCCCCGCCACCCCCGGCCCCGTGCGATGGCCCGTGGGAGATTCTGCCGGATCCGCCCGCACCGACTCCTCAGCCAGGTGTCGACGTGGTCTTTGAGCAGGCTCACCTCGAAGACATCCGCCGTACACCAGGGATGGGCGGCAAGACCGCCTGCCAGTGGCAGCGCGCGCTGCGCGCCGAGTGCATTGTCAACAACTTGTCGTTCAAAGACGTAACAAACGACCCGTCCTACGACTGGAAGCAACTGCTTCGGTCTGCCGCTCCGGGTTTCGCTGAGCGCATAATCGGGCAGGGCATCGCCCAGGTTCTCTTTCGCATCATCGAGACAGAGCGCGACCCTAACTACTCCAACACGGATGGCCACGGCAGGCACTTCTTCGAGTTCCGTCGTGCAGACGGTTCAGCCATGCGCCTGCATTACCATAAGAACGGCCGACCCGATGAGCCCACCTATGTCGGTCCACCACGCGCCGTTGCTCAGCCTGCCGTGCCTGAGCCTGGCGCTGCTCAGCCTCATGTTCCTCGTGGCGGCGCTGCTCAGACTGCCGTGCCTGACGGTGGCGCTGCTCAGCCTGCCGAGACTGGCGGTGATGCCCCACTGCTCTTCACACAGGAGCACCTGCAAGAGGCAGCCTGCTCGCGCCAGATTGTGGGCCGCGACGAAGCCAGCGCCGCTCTCCAATCGCTGTTGCACTACCACCATGGCGAGACTGCCCCAGGTGCTGTTGACATCACCGATGGCTCAGCATTTGACTGGCTTCGATGGGTGGCACATATCGAAGGTGCGCGCGACGTCATCCGCAATGGCGTCCACAGGGTCTACGCTGTCCGCTGGAATCCGCACTGGGCTCCAGAGGCCGTCTTCTGCTACGGCAACAACACCTACAGCACACTGGTGCCCCGCAAATCGCGCTACACAGGCTCGTGGAGCCACGCGCGAATTGTGACTCACCGGAACGCCAATTGGGTGACCGAACCGTTGCTATCTGCGGCCCCTGTGGCAGCTACGCCGTGGCTGGTGTTGCGGGATCAAATAACCTGGGAGTGATCTCTGGCAAACGAGATGTGGTGCTTCTCAGCCTGCACTCATGTGACACGCAATGCCGTGCCCTGCAATCGCGTGGTGTTTCTCAGCCTGCACTCGCAGGTCCTTCGGAGGTCAATTGTTATGAGTTCGGCACGGTCTCGGTCAAGTACAGCGTGCTGTGGGGATCCCGAGATGGGGCCTGGCTCAAGGTGCTCAAGACGTACTGGAGTGTCCCAGAGCCGGAGTGCCAGCTGATCCTCGGGAGTTGGAACGGCATTTTCAGGCCGTGGCCGGACACGTTCTGGATCAGGACGGGGGGGTCCGAGCCCGAGATAGATGCTAGCGCTCTGCAGTACAAGTGCTTTTCAGCATGCGACATCCTGCGGTGCTTCTCAGCCTGCAGGGTTCGCAGCGTGCGGTTTGCAATGCATTCCTTTTCAGTATGCGAGTTCCTGCGGTGTTTCTCAGGTTGCAGGGCTCCGAGGCTCTTCCCTTCGATGCCAATGTTTTCAGACACCGTAGCTCCGTTCCGTAAACATCTTCCAAGAGCCGCTCGCAACTTTTTGCAGCTGGCGGTCTGCAGACGTAGTCTGTCTCAGCATGCGAGCTCCCGCACGCTTCGCCGGCTTTTGCTGCGCGGACAATTTTCTCACACACGTCAGCGCCGTTTGTAGGCGTCAGAAAAACATGTAGACATTCACGAAGGGCTCAGTCTGTATATCGTCACATCATTACATACGCAGTCGTCGAACACATCGGTGTACATTCAGCGCTTTGTCCTTCTAGCTGGGTCGCTTCGTGCTGAGGCTGAGGCTGATGCAGGCTGAGGCTGAGGCAGGCTGAGGCTGAGGCCGAGGCCGACGGCAGACTGAGGCTGAGGCTGAAGCAGGCTGAGGCTGAGGCTGAGGCAGGCAGGCTGAGGCTGAGGCTGATGCTGAGGCAGGCTGAGGCTGAGGCTGAGGCTGATGCAGGCTGAGGCTGAGGCAGGCTGAGGCTGAGGCCGAGGCCGAAGGCAGACTGATGCTGAGGCTGAAGCAGGCTGAGGCTGAGGCTGAGGCAGGCTGAGGCTGAGGCAGGCGGAGGCTGAGGCTGAGGCAGGCTGAGGCTGAGGCTGTGACTGCGACTGCCGTTGCCACTGCGACTGTCCTCGCGAATGCGACAACGACTGCGAGAACAGCAGAATTCTACAACTGGATTCTCATCCGAATCTTAAGGGGAATGCTTCCAGATATGCTCCTACACATGGCTGTTAGGTTGCTTTGCCGGGATAATTCGACGAAAAATAAAAAATACGCCACAAATGCCCCCTGGACTATTTTTGGACTATGTTTTGACTATTTCTGTGGCATTTTCATTTTTCGTCGAAAATCCCCCTGCAGGGGGACCTGCCCGACTTGACCCCAGGCAGCGGTGGCTCTGGATGCGAAGCCTGCCGATCGTGGCACGCGGTGCGACAAAGGGCGGCCACGCCGAACGCCGCGCACCCGAAGACGCTCCGACACGGGGTCCCCCAGAAGTCTCGAGACCCCTCCCCCGGGGGACCTCCCTCGGCCCCTTCAACACGGTCGAGGCCTCCTCCCCGTCGAGACCTCCTTCGACCTCCTCCCTTCCTTCACACGGACCTCCCCCCCTCGACCTCCCGTCGAGACCTCCTGCCCGGTCGGATTCCCCCGACACTCCGACACTCCGACTCTCGGGTCGGGCGAAAGGGGGGGATAGCAAACGGGAGGTTTGAGAATCAGCTCACGTAGCTGACTTTCCCGGCGCCTCCTGGCGCTGGAGGCGACTATGTATCGAGGAATGGGTCCCTCGGTGGGGCCGAAACCAGCTGCATGCAGCAAATTTCGTAACCCCCCGTTTCCCAATCCCCCCCATTCGTCCGGCCCGAGACACTCCGACTCGAGACCCCTTCCCCGGGGGACCTCCCTCCGCCCCGAGCCGGCACCTGACGGCCCCTGGGGTCGGCGGGGCGGCCCCTGCAGGGGCTGAAGACGGCGTTAAACACCTTCCGCCTTGATTTTTGTGAATCCGTTGGAGGCGGTCGTCTTCGTCGTCGTCGTCGTCGTCGTCGTCGTCGTCGTCGTCGTCGTCGTCGCCGACCGAGCCGAGGCGGCCGCGGCGAGCGGCGGCGAGGCGGTGGCGCGTGGGGCGGCGCTCGCTGGGAGAACGGCGGGGCGCGCCCTTTGTCGGGGTGGTTCTGCACTGACAGCCGCCGGAACCTTGGCCGGAACCGCGCCGCGCCAGGGGCCTCCGGGCGGAGACGCCCGGGCGACTACAGTCAACCAGTACAGTAAGGATGCGCGATAAGGATGCAGGAGCCTTGGACGCCCTTTTCGAAGCTTTTCGAGCGGGGCGCGGCCAGCGAAAGCGGCGAAGGATGGACCGAGGATGCAAGGATGCAAGGGTACCCTTGGGAAGGTTGCCCATCCTTACTATGCGGCTTGACTGTACAGTCGGGGTGGATTGAAGAGGACACGCGAGAGGGCACAGGACTCTTCCGAGGGCCACATAGCCATACGAATGTAGCAGCACGGGTCGCGAGGCACAGGACACAAGGGTACCCTTGATTCGGCAGGGTCGACCTACTATGAAGGGGCCCAGGGACGCACAGCTAAATACACACAAACCCTAAGACTCCCTATATTTTCTAATATGTTCTGGGTCTTCATCTCCCCCCCGCTTCCCATATTTTCCCAGATTCTCCGGGGAAATCGACGATTCATTGTATGTGCGTCTTTGTTCCCTCCTGATACTACTCTGAAGTCGGGCGTGTCCCCCTGCAGGGGGATTTTCGACGAAAAATAAAAATACTAGAAAAATACCCCAAGAAAGCAAAAAAAACTCAAATAATAGTCCCCCGACTATTTTTTGATTTGTTTTGATTATTGTTGGTGCATGTTTATCATTCGTCGAACATCTCCCTTTAGGGGGACAGGCCCGACTTAATACTATCCAGCCTCGACTCTTTTTGAATAGCCTGGGGACTACTTTTTAAATATTGTTTGACCTTTTTGGTGTATTGTTGGGGATGTGTTTTTATCTTTCGTCGAAAATCCCCCTGTAGGGGGACAGGCCCGACCTGATACTACTCGGCCTCGACTTTTAGCAGGGGCAACGCCTGCAGGCCTGGCGTGCTCCGAGCATCGTCTGCCCGATCCCCGTCCCCAGCGGCGTGGCCTGGGCCCCGCTGGCGCCGAGTTACCCCCCTGGATGGGGATGTAGGCCGCTCCCTTCGGGTTTCGAGGGGTGCACCCCCAACTGGGGTGGTACTTTGGTGGGGGGTTCGGAGGGGATGGGGATGGGGGTGGGGATTGGTTGAACGCTGCCGACCCAAGGTTTGCGGCCCAAGGCGCGCGCAGGCTGAGCATCGTTTCACCGATCCCCGTCCCTAGCGGCGTGGCCTGGGCCCCACTGGCGCCGAGTTACCCCCCTAGATGGGGCTATATTTGGACGCCCGAAATGGGTACGGAAAAAATGGGTACAATGCTCAACAACAAATGTTGTCCCAAACCAACAGCGGCTGCTGTTGGGCGGGCGGTCTTCTGTCTCGAACGGACACAGCCGCGGCGGCGCGGACAGCGAGTCCTGTTCAAAATGAACAGGAACTGCTGTTGGGCATTGTACCCATTCTTTCCGTATCCATTTCGTTGGTGCAGAATATAAGCCGTTCCCTTCGGGTTTCGAGGGGGGTATCCCCAGCTGGGAGGGTACTTTGGTGACGGTCTCGAAGGGGAATGGGGATGGGGGAGGAGGAGGAGGAGGAGGAGGAGGAGGAGGAGGAGGAGGAGGAGGAGGAGGGAGGAGGAGAGGCGGGGGGAGGAGGAGGAGGAGGAGGAGGGGAGGAGGAGGAGAGGAGGAGGAGGGGGAGGAGGAGGGGGAGGAGGAGGGAGGAGGAGGAGGAGGAGAACGAGGAGGAGGAGGAGGAGGAGGAGGAGGAGGAGGAGGAGGAGGGGATCGGTCAAACGATACCGATGTGCGGCTTGACAGTGCATCGCCGACGCAGCGGGTATCGGACTCCGACAGGGAGCCCGCGCGTGCCTGGGCGGAGCGGGCCATCGAGCCCCCGGTGAAGGTCTCGAAGGGGGATGGGGCTGGGGATCGGATATGACTACCTACCAGACCATTCCAACCCAACCCGAAGACCGCAGTTTCGGGTCAGGGGGGGGTGCGGGTTCCCTATATGTGTTTTTGCCCACTGGAAGTGGAGGGCAAATTGAGGCCTTCGGGTTGGGTTGGGGTGGGTTGCTGGGTGGTGAGGACTGGCCATCGCTCGGACGTCCATTCCCTCTGCTTTTTTGGTTTCGTGCTTTTCGCCTAATGATCAAGGGTGCTCCTCGATGGTCCTCGCCGAAGGAAAAGTGCACACGTCCGAGCGTTGCCAAAGGATAGACGACACCGGTGCTCGACGGGAGCGCGCCTCGTCCTCCCCGCTCTTCCGCGCACGGGCCACAGCTGGGCCCACGGCGCGGCAGGCGAGCGCGCGCCGGGTGGCGAGCGGGGGCTGGCCATCGCTCGGACGTCCATTCCCTGTGTTTGTTGTCGGTTTCGTGCGTGGTTTTTTTCGCCAAATGATCAAGGATTTTCCTCGATGGTCCTCGCCGAAGGAAAAATGCACACGTCCGAGCGATGCCAAGCGAGCGGGGGGGGCTGCCTGCAGCGGCCCGAGCCTCCGAGGCGGAGCAGGCGCCGATGCCGCTGCTCGTCTTATGCTGTTCCCGGCCTGCTTGATGACCGCATCCCAGAAATTGTTCCGTTCCCATTTTCAAGGGGGGACGTTGTCGGAAACGGTGAACAAAAACGGCCCTGCCGTTTCCGGGGCCCACTAAGGTTGGGGATGCACTCCTCGAAACCCGAAGGGAACGGCCTACATCCCCATCCAGGGTTATGTTGTCCCCATCCTACTTAAGCACCACATCCCAGAAATAATGTCGAGCACCCGGGAAAGTGTCGAAAGAGTGTCAAAGCAGTGTCGAACCAGTGTCGGGCGAGTGTCTCCCAGGGCCCGACACATGAAAACCTTTGAGTTTCGGTACTTTGCTTGGCGCTCGACACTCTTTCTGGTGATCAAGGCGAACGCAGGTTGGAGCATCACCATGCTCGTCCCAGAGGGCCCTCGTTGCCGCGGCCGGATTCGCCCCGAGGTCTTGGTCAGCGGGGGCGTGCGAGTGCGGGGCACGCAGCGGCCCGAGCTCCAGGGGCAGAACCGGCAGTGCCCAGCGGGCCGTGCCCGTCGGGCACGGCCCTCTGGGCACTGCCAGGTTCTGTGCCAGAAGATCGCCGAGGAGGCGGAGGAGAGTACCACCGAGGAGGAGGAGGAGGAAGAGGAGGGCGAGGAGGACGAGGAGGAGGAGGAGGAGGAGGAGGAAGAGGAGGAGGAGGAGGACGAGGAGGAGGACCACCAAGGAGGAGGAGGAGGACGAGGAGGAGGAGGAGGAGGAGGACGAGGAGGACGACGAGGAGGTAGAGAGTGTCCAGAAGCTGCTCGCACGGCTGGCCGCAGCCCCACCGCAGCAGCGCCCAGAATACCAACGCCCGCCCCCGGCGCCAACGCTGGCCCCGGCCTGCCACTCCTGCAACTCCGCCGCGATCCGCGCTGGCACCCCGCGCGGGGAGTCGGTGACTCAAACCGCGCTGCAGAGGAGCAGCTGCCGATGGCGCTGCTCATCCTGGCGAGCCCTCGTCGCCACGGCTGGATTCTCTTCTGGCCATCGCTCGGACGTCCATTCCCTCTGCTTTTTTGGTTTCGTGCGTGTTTTTTTTCGCCAACTGATCAAGGATGCTAATCGATGGTCCTCGCCGAAGGAAAAATGCACACGTCCGAGCGATGCCAGGTCCTTGAGATTATGGTCACAACGCGCCCCTAGAAGGGTCTCAGTGAATTGCTATTCCCTCCAGGAGTTTGGCCACCGTGTGGCACAAACGCACCGAACATGCCCAACTAAACCTGCAGCCGTCTTGCTCACTGTGGCAAATAGGGGAGACCCCTGGAGGGCTACAGAGGGGCACCTCCGAACCACCGCGAGGCCTTTTTAGAAGAA
>CAUYUJ010002733.1:37500-86430 GCA_963575745.1 Prorocentrum cordatum
CCAATGCATCGCCAATGAATCGGCGATGCATCGGCGATGCATCGCCGACATCGGCGACGCATCGGCGACGTCGGCGTGGAGAAAATCGGGCTCCGCATCGATCCGCATCGTCGATGCATCGGCGATGCGGCGCGATCCTCCGACCCCATCCACTCCGACCCCATCTAGGAGGCCTGGAGCAAACCGTTCGCAATATAACTGTCTCCGCCGCCGGGGAAGGGCTCACGTAGCTGACTTTCCAGGCGCCTACCGGCGCCGGGAGGCGCCCATGTATCGAGAAATGAGCCCCTCGGTAGGGCCGAAACCAGCTGCATGCAGCAAATTTCGTAACCCCCCCTTTCCCAACCCCCCCCCTTTCGTCCAGCCCGAAATATAACTGTCTCCGCCGCCGGGGCAGGGCAGGATCCGTCGGCATCGGCTCGGGAGGCTGCTGGAGCGAAACCCAATCTGCGTCGGACCGGGCCGCCGCGCGGGCACAACAATCGGAATCGCATCGGCTCTGCTGGGCCAAGATTGAAGGGGCCCTGGGACACACAAATAAATACACACAAATAAAAAGATTCCCCATATTTTTCAATATCTTCTGGGTTTCTGCCTCCTCCCCCACTGCCCATATTTTCCCATATTTTCTGGGGAATCCCAGATTAATTGTGTCTGTGTGTTTCTTTTCCTCCTGGACAAAATCGGAATCGAATCGGCTCTGCTGGGCCAAAACGCAAAACGACGCCGCACGAGCATCGGGTCGCATCGGATCGTCGGAATAATTATCGGGCTCGCGCGGGATCGGTCCGGCCAGAATCCACATCGAAGCACATCGTTCGGAGCCAAGGAGAGGGTACTGCCTCCTGGGGACTTCGAGAGCCGTTGGGAGGGGGAGGAAACGGGGAGGAGGAAAAAAGGTGGGATTATCACATGGAGGTCAGAGGAGCCAGTCTCATTGCGAACGCCACTGCATGCGAAGCCCTTCGATAAACGCCCCCGGGGTAAGGAAGGCATCGAACTCGGCAGGAATGTTCAGTCAACGCCAGCGGCTGCATAGCGAGTTCTTTTATGTGGCGTCTGCACGTTCACTTGCTTTTCACTGCATTTACCTCCATATGTCGTCTCTTTTTTAAGCAGCGCTGAGCCACATAGGCGTGCAAAGGCGCCCCCAATTGAGCAAGATTCTGATTATTTTTCGGGCATCACGACGCCCCCCCCGTCGAGGCAAGGCAACTGGCCGGAACCCAAAAAAAACTCTTAGCTAACGCCAGTCAAGGGGTGTAATATCCTCCTTCGGGGGAGAAGCAACGCATGCCTTTCCCGACGACGCTCTGCATGAGGGAGGTAAGAGTAAGAGAACCAGCCCTGCATACCCGAAATCCGTACGATGCGCACGATAAAAAAAGGTTCTCCTCTGAATCCAATAGAAATTCGGCGGCAACGCCGGAAGCGATAGGGAAGCAGAGAGGAAGGCGGTGAGAGAGGGCACGCGCGCACACACGCACACACGCACACACATGCGTTTTTTGGCGTCGCGGCCCTGCCCGCAACGACAGGGCGGAGAAAATCCAAAGCACCAGTCGCGCGAACGCGTTTAGAGCTGCCGAACCCTCAAGGCCACATGGAGCCAGCGGCAACTGCCGGCCATCACACAAACATACACATGCACGCGCGCACTCACGCACACACGCACACACGCACACACGCACCAACACACGCACGCACCCACGCACACAAACCACACACCCACACACCCACGCACCCACGCACCCACACGCACACACACAAACACACACACACACGCACATACACACACACACGCATTCACACACACAACCACGCACACACACAGACACACACACACATACACACACACACGCATTCACACACACAACCACGCACACACACAGACACACACACACACACACACACACACTTTTTGCGTCGGCGGCTGGGCAGAGAGCGACAGCTCTGGATTGGCAACAGGGGACACGCTCTATGCAAAGTGAAGCTGCAATGCGCGGAGGAGGAGGAGCCCCGGCGCGACAAGGGGAGAGGCAGCCGGGCCACTCGGAGCTGCCGGCTGCGGCGGGGGGGGGCGCCGAGGAGGGGGGGGACCAGCGCCGGCACTGAGCTGCGCTGAGCTGAGGATGCGTGGGAAGCAGCCCAGCAGACTGGGCGGCTGGCGGGGGAGAAACGCAGCGCAACTGAAGGGGCCCTGGGACACACAAATGCGCACAAATAATAAGATCCCCAATATTTTCCTATATTTCCTGGGTCTTTGTCTTCCCCACCACTTCCCATATTTCCCCATACTTTCTGGGGAGTCGACGATTAATTGTGTCTGTGTGTTTCTTTCCCCTCCTGAAAAATGCAAAACGACGCCGCACGAACATCGGGTTGCATCGGATCGTCGGAATATCGGACTCGCGCGCGGGATCGGTCCGGCCAGAAGCCACATCGAATCGCATCGATCGGATCGAAGAGGGCACTGCCTCCGGGGACTTCGAGCAACAGAGACCCGACCCAGTGAACAACAGCGCGGTCCGGGGGTGGGCGAGTGCGCCGAGACCCGCGGGCCCACGAGGCGCGGGCCGTCGAGAGGTCGGAGGCGGGAAAGGCACGCAGGCGCCGCGAGGGAGCGGGCGCCGAGGGGAAGGACCGGCGCCGGCGCGGCGCTGCGCCGAGCTGCGCCGAGCAGGAGCTGAAGGAGGCAGCCCGCGGGAAGGCGGCTCGGGAGCGGCCAAGAGGGGGGTGTCCAAGAGGGGGGGGTGCAAATCATGACCGGCGGCACGTGCGCGGCCCAGCGGGGGGGCCAGGGACGCAATGAAATGAGAGGAGGCGCCATGAAATCTGGGAACACATCATGGCCCACGCCGTGATATCCACCCACCCCTAGTCATCACCCCCCTCTTTTCCGCCCCCGAGCGGCGGCACAGAGGGGGGGCAAGGGCACCCGCAGCCGGAGTGGGGGGGGGGGGAGGCCAGAGAACCAAGCCGAGGGGCAGGACACCGGCAACGCAGCGAGTGCCGCCCGGCCGGCGAAGCACGGCAAAGGGCCAGCGGGGTGCCAGAGGCAGCGCCCGGACTTCAGTCGGGCCTGTCCCCCTACAGGGGGGTTTTCGACGAAAAATAACAAATACCCTCAAAAATAATCAAAACATAATCTAAAAATGATATGGGGACTACTTTTGAATATTTTTTGACCTTTTTGGGGTATTTATTATTTTTGTCGACAATTCCCCTGTAGGGGGACACGCCCCACATAAGCCTGGACAAAACCAGCAGAAGGCCGACGCCCCAGGAAGCAGGGGGCGGGCGGCGGGGCAGGGCACCCAGAGGCAGGCAGAGAGGGGCGGCCCGGAGGCCACGAGTGGGCGGCAGGCAAGATTAGCCCACGGTGGCAGGGCCCACTTCGAAGTGGGGCAGCAGAACTTGTTTTTTTTGTTTCTCCTCCTTTTGATATGTTTGTTCTTTTGTCCAAGGTCGACGCGAACCAAAGACAGTCTGCTGTTCCTCGCGCCGCTCTCTTCAAAGCAGCCCGGGCTGGCCAGAAGGCGCACGGAATTGCGAGAGGCGAGGCGGAGCATCCGGGCCACGCTCCAACTTAAATCCCAACCTTCTAAATTCATATCTCTGCCTCCTGCGCATGGATGATAGCGGGCTCCAGCTTCGATCCCAGCATCTCGCTGAGCAGACCGAGGGCCGGCTGCCACTGCTGCTCCAACGCCGCCGTCGCCGCCGTAACTGCCGCTGCCACTGCCGCCCCTCCACACTCCCCCGCTGGCCCTTCTCGCATGCTCCACTCCCCACCTCAACTGCCGTGCTCCGCTCCACCTCCCACCACGCTGCCACTGCCGCCCCTCCCTCCTCCCAACTCCTGGTCCCCAGCCACGCCGCCACTGCCTTCCCTCCACGTCATGCCGCCACCCTCCACGCCGCCATGCTCCTCGACCACGCTGCCATTTCCCTCCCTGCCGTCACCCTCCACGCCGCCACTGCCGTCCCTCCTGGCTCGTCCCACCGTGCAGCCACTGCCGCTGCCACTGCCATCTCCCCTCGCTCCCCCCACCGTTCTGGCACTGCCGTCACAACCCGCTTCGATTATTGGCCCTTCTCGCACGTGCTCGTCGCAGCGTTGGAGCTGCTGAAGGCTGCTCGAGTGGCTCGCTGGTTGGTCGCGGTGCTGCTGGAATTATTGGTGGTGTTGTTGGCCTTTGTCAAGTGCTGCTGGAGTCGGCCGTGGTGCAGCTGTGGTTGGTGTTGATGCTGCTGGAGTCGCACTGGTGCTGCCTGAGTGGGTCGGTGGTTGGTCGTGGTGCTGCTGGAGTTAGTGGTGGTACTGCTGGTGTCGGCCACGTGCTGCTGGAGTCGGTCGGGTGCAGCTGGGGTTGGAGTTGGTGCTGCTGGAGTCGCACTGCCGCTGCTGGAGTAGGCCGCCGGTTGGTCGCGGTGCTGCTCGAGTTGGCGGTGGTGCTGTTGAAGCCGGTCTAGCGCTGCTGAGGTCAGTGGAGTTGGTGCTGGTGCAGCTGGCGTCGGTCAAGCGTACCTGGAGTCGGCTGTGGAGCATCTGTGGCTGGTGTTGGTCCTCCTGGAGTCGCACTGGTGCTGCAGGGTTGGGTCGGGGGTTGGTCGTAGTGCTCCTCCTCAACCTCCTCCTGCTCCTGCTCCTCCTCCGCCTCGCCCTGTGGTCGGAAGCCGCCACTGTGCCTTCCCTCCACGTCATGCCGTCACCCTCCACGACGCCACTGACTTCCCTCATCGCTCCTCCCGCCGCGGATGCAGCTGGAGTCGCACTGGTGCTGCTGGAATGGGTCGCTGGTTGGTCGCGGCGCTGGAGTTGGTGGCGGTGCTACTGCGTCGGTCAGGTACAACTGGAGTCGGTCGCGGTGCAGCTTGGGTTGGTGTTTGTGCTGCTGGAGTCACACTGGTTCTGCTGGAGTGGGTCGCTGGTTGGTCGTGGTGCTGCTGGAGCTGGTGGCAGTGCCGTTGGTGTTGGTCAGGTGCTTCTGGAGTCTGTCGCGGTGCAGCTGGGGCTGGTGTTGATGCTGCTGCAATCGCACTGGTGCTGCTGGAATGGGTCGCTGGTTGGTCGTGGTGCTGCTGGAGTTGGAGGTGTTGCTGGTGCCGGTCCGGCGCTGCTGGAGTCGGTCGCGGTGCACATGGGCCAGGTGCTGATGCTGCTGGAGTCGCACTGGTGTTGCTGGAGTGGGTCGCTGGTTGGTCGTGGTGCCGCTGGAGTTGGTGACAGTGCAGTTGGTGTTGGTCAGGTGTTTCTGGAGTCTGTCGCGGTGCAGCTGGGGTTAGTGTTGATGCTGCTGGAGTCGTACTGGTGCTGCTGGAGTCAGTCGCTGGTTGGTCGTGGTGCGGCTGGAATTGACGGCGGTGCTGTTGGAGTCGGTCGGGTGCAGTTGTAGTCGTTCGCGGTGCAACTGCTGTTGGTGCTGACACACACACACACACGCACACGCACACGCACACACAAGGACACACAAGCACACGCCCACACATATGCACACACGCACACACACAACACACAACACACAACACACAACACACAACACACGACACACACACACACACACACACCTTCGCACTTTCACACGCGCACGCACACGCACACGCACACGCGCACACCACACACACACACCTTCGCACTTTCACACGCACACGCACACGCACACGCACACGCGCACAACACACACACACACACACTCACACTCAAGCTCACACACACAGCACACAGCACACGGCACACGGCACACAGCACACAGCACACGACACACAGCACACAGCACACGACACACGACACACGACACACGACACACATACACACACACGACACACACGACACACACGACACACACACACACACACACACACACACACACACACACACACACACGCCCCCCGACTCGGCAGCGGAACTTACTCTTGACCTCCTTGGAGTCCGCGTCCTCGGGCGGCCGCACCGCGCCGCGCGCGCTCCCGTCGCGCGGGCCCCTCGGCCAGGGCTCGCAGCGCTCTTTCCCTCGGAGGAGGGCCGGTCGATGATACCGTCGGGGCGCTGACCTAGGGAACCCCAAATAAGGAACGGGGCCCCTTTCTCCCATAAGTTGAACTTCGATTTCCCATGGGAAACCTCAGGAAAACTGAAGGCAAACTGCAGAACAAGCAAGGAACACCGAGCCCCTCCCAAACGAAAAGGGTTCCTTATTCAGGGCCCCGACTGTATGGCGACGTCCGTGGGATCCGTTTGGTCGTGCCGAAGACGACGCCAGGACGAGGATATACATTCGGAAGAGAGCACATCGGGAAACTCTGAGATCCATCTGCTCTGGAGGACGCATCGGGCGCCGCGGCCATCTTAGAGCGCTCCGGAACGGAGTGGATCCTCGTCCTCGCCCCGTCCTAAGCCTTGGTCCGCGTCAAAAAAAAGGGTCAGGATGGACTCTGGGAGGGGTTCGGGAACCGATATTCGGTGGATTTTGGCTGGGCGGGAGACCTACTCTAGCCGCTCGCTCCGCTCGTGTGTCGATACTGCGTCGATCGTCCATCGACTCGAGTCGAAATGGAGTCCGGCTAGAGTCGAGCCAGAATCGAGCTGGGGTCGAACAGATCCTGTCAGGTGGGCCCCAGGAAGGTCCCCGAAGCGAGCATCTGATGTCGGGGTGGCGGCGGGGGGAACGGATAAACGCGAGGACGGTCAGCGCAGAGAGGATGCTGTCTGGCGGTTGCCGTCGCGACAGGCCAGCGGGCCAGAGAAATGGAGGCCAACTAACAGCCCCCGTTCTGAAAAAGGAGGTCGATGGCAAGCCGGTGTGGACGTCGAGGCAGGTCTTGGCAACGGTTGGGGGTCCGGGTGGTTCTGCGGAGGGACGGGCAGAGAGAGGGAGAAGCCCGAGAGACAAACATGTAGAGAACTTCCAGAACTTCTGATATTCTGAGGTAGCGAGATATGTCAAAACGTAGAGACGTAAAGACAGACATCTCGTGGGACGTTATCCTCTGTACTCATCCTCCTTCTCGTTCTGCTCACCCTCCCGCACTCCCGCTCTCCATCCTCATCCCTCTGTTCCCTTCCTACCTCTGGTCGTTCTCCTCATCCGCTGCCTGCCGAAGTGACTCCCTCCTGTCCGCACTCCTTCGTCCCTGAGGGGAACTGGCTCAGGCGGGGAACCATCGACAGAGATACGACAGAGGTAGATGTTTGATTCGTCAGACGTCCCTGAGGGGAACTGGAATGGGCGACACGACGGAGATGGACACTCGAGACGGCTCTCGACAGCGGGTCTGCACCTTCTTGGGCGGGGTGTTGGCTGTCGGGCCACGTGTGGGCGCTTGAGGGTCGATGCCTCCACCCCTGATCCTACCGTACCCCCCCAATGTT
Source organism: Prorocentrum cordatum (assembly GCA_963575745.1). Taxonomy (NCBI): domain Eukaryota; class Dinophyceae; order Prorocentrales; family Prorocentraceae; genus Prorocentrum; species Prorocentrum cordatum. The sequence goes on from CAUYUJ010002733.1 coordinate 44,873, forward strand.
GCCTCTGATCCTCCTGCCCCCCAAGCGGACACCTCGGTCACCCCGAGGAGCTTGAAGAGGTCCTTGGTAACGAAAGACTGCGGCGCGGGCGCGGGGCATTCCAGGGAGTCCGTGAGGAGAGGAGAGAGAGAGAGAGAGAGAGCGAGAGAGAGAGAGAGAGAACAAACAAAAGAGAGAGAGAGAGAGGTTGAGATGAAGGGGGCATTTATTCGGCTACACGCAGGAGTGACCCTGGGAAAGAGTGACCTTTGGTGCGCGACTTTTTGGGAGCCGCGGGGGGACTGAACCTGGGCGCGCAAGCAGCTGCGACTGCCTCGTTTTCAACCATCTGGGGACCCATCTGTGCCCGCACCAAAGGTCACTCCGGCGAAAAGCCACTCTTACGCCTAGTCGATTTATGAACAAGACATCCACCGGCCCCCTTGCGGGACCACCAGGCTGTAGGGCTAGGGTTTGCTGTTCTCTGCGCCAGATCCAGTTTCTAGTTTCCACTGTTCCAGTTCTGCTTCTTGCTGCTGACTGTTCAGAAATTCTGCGGGGGTCGAAATTGACACCCCTCACGCAGATCGCTGGGGTCAGGGTCAAAAAACACGCAGGATTTGCTGCAACATTTCTAAAATTCGGCGGCGCCCATCGCGCAGATCGGCGGGGTCAGGGTCCAAAACCACTCAGCAGCCACAATTCTGAAATTCGGCGGCACCCTTCACGCAGATCGCGGGGGTCAGGGTCCAAAACCACAAGGGATTTGCCACATTTCTGAAATTCGGTGTCGCCCCTCTTGCAGATCGGCGGGGTCAGGGTCAAAAAAACATATGATATCTGCAACATTTCAATACTTCATAGAAAAGCTTATTTGCACAGCATACGCAAGCAAGCTCGAAATATAACACCGAATTCAACAATGTCATCAGAATCTCAATGTGTCTTGCCGATTACTCATCGTCTTCGCGTGAAGTCCTGACGCTGGTTCACCGCGGCGCCAAGGCCTCATGACTTCGCTCTTGCGTTGCCCATTCTCCGAAAAAGGGGGCCGGCGGCGGGGGTCGAAGCCCTTACGGGTAAATACCATTAACAGGTACAGTCGGGGCGCTGACCTAAGGAACCCCAAATAAGGAACGGGGCCCCTTTCTCCCATAAGTTGAACTTCGATGTCCGATCGAAAACATAAGGAAAACAAAAGGCAAACTGCAGAACAATCAAGGAACACCGAGCCCCTCCCCAACGAAAAGGGTTCCTTCTTCAGGGCCCCGACTGTATTGCCGGAGGTCCGCGCCGATTTCTTGGGTCGGCGCTGAAGCCCCCTCATCGGCGCGCGGAGCGCGCCAGATGCGGCTTGGGAGGCGCCGCCAGGGGGGCCCAGCGCCGATTCAAGGAATCCGCGTCTGGCCATCGCTCGGACGTCCATTGTCTGTGTATGTTTGGTTTCGTGTGTGGCTTTTTCGCCAAATGATCAAGGATGCTCCTCGATGGTCCTCGCCAAAGGAAAAATGCACACGTCCGAGCGATGCCAAGTCCAAGAGAGGGGGGAGAAGGTGGAGAGAGGGGCAAGCATGGGCATGCGAGCGCGATAAATGGAGGGGCATGGATGCTGGTGCTGCTGCCGATCACGACGATGAGGACGAACAAGAGGAGGAAGGCGAGGACGGTGAGGGCGAGGAAGCTGAAGGGCAGACGGACTGAATGCAGGATGCGGCGTGGACAGGAACAGAACAGCGGACGAGGGGATGGACTAGAAGGGGGGTAGAAAAGAAGCGTTCAAATTCGAGCTTTATCATCCTACTTTGTGGCATTAGAAAAAAGTAGCTGGAAGGAAGCACCGCAGTTCATTCTCAGAACGGGGCTCTTGCAGGGCACTCCTCTTTCTGAAGGCGTCCCTTGCAATGAGAGGGACGGCGTAGGGACATGTGGAGAATAAACTTGGGACGGGAGGCAAGATTGCAGCATCGATACTCCGCGCGCTTACTCTGGCCCTCCTACCCCTGCTCCTCGGCCACCCTTCTCCTCTCTCTCTTGCAGTCAGACCTGGGACTTCATAACATCCTTCAAGAACATGAGACCCTCTGCCAGCCCAAAGAGAAGGACATTCGAGGGTGCCCTGGTGCCCTCCCCCAGGATGCACAAACAACATCCAAGAGGCACGAAGAATATTGAGGTACCCTCCCCGAACCGACCTGATCTTATACCTCGGTCCGACTGGATTCCCTCCTCCCCTACTTCCTCCTCCCCCCTTCGCATCCTCCTTCGTCCGTCGTCCTCCTCCTCCTTCCTCTCTCCTTCACCCCTCCTTCTCCGTCCTCCTTCCACCTCTCCTTTTTCCACCTCTCATTCCTCCATCTCTCCTCCTCCTCCCTTCTCCTCTCCGTGGGCCTAGACTCGAAAAACTCGTGCTCGGGTCGGGGCCCCGGGCGGTGCACCGCGGTGTAGCTTTGGGGCCAGTGTCCCCCAGGCGTTTTGGATCCTCCCCTCGAGGATAACCTCTGGGCCTTTGGATGTCTAAGTGATAGACGAACCTGGCCCCCACGGAGTGTTTTTTTATTTCTTTCTCCGTTCCTCCTCCCTCCCACGGGCCCCCGATCCTCCCAGGGCCGAGACCACATCGCCACCCGATGCCCTGACGATGCGGCCCTACAGCCTACAGCCTTCGGGCACGGCGGAGCCTCGTGGGGCGGCCCCCCCGGCTATCACGGTGGACCCACGCAACACCAGAGGTCCAGCGAACAATGGTCCCCCTGCGTTTCGCCCCCCTCCCCCCATCCTGTAGAACCCGCGCGGGTGGCGCACCTCGCCAGCGTCGTCCGCGATCGCCACCCTGGAGAAGGCGAGCCGCGACCTGGCGCTCGGCCCGCCATCTCCATCGCCGCCGCTTACCGCCGCCGTCAACGCCATCGTCGCCGCCGCCTCCCGACGCCGTCGCCGTGATTGTCTCGGCCGACGCCGCGGCCAGCGCGACAGTGTGGGCTTTACGGACACACGGCGGGGATGAACGCGCGTTTGGGCGTCGATCCACCCCCCTCTGAGCCTGCCCCCCTAACAATGATCCTCGTCGGCTGGCTTTCGGGTCATACCTCGGGCCTGCAGCGGAAGTTCACGAAGATCGGGGCGCCACTGGACGCCTTTCGGAGAGGCGCAGTTGCCGAAACGCATCCCGAGGCGGGAACTTTACCAGCCTGGAACATACCCCTATCCCTAAGCTGGGCATCGCCTCATCGCAATGCCAATCTTAGGGATTCCCTCAGTTTCTGAGGGCGCATCCCTAAGATTGTCATCGCCTTTTGGCGTGTCAATCTCAGGGATAGGGATACGTTCGAGGCCGGTGAGTGCTCGCGGTCGGGGGCGCCTGCCCCAAGGAGGCTGGAACTTGCGCATGCCCTGACGGTGGCATGTCAGGGTGTGAACGTGCCAGCCGCCCTGGGGCGGGGCAGCGCCCCCTGGTGACGGACAGGTCCATGTCATACCGCCCTTCGCCCGAAGACCTCAAGCCGGGCACGTGCCCCCTACATGGGGGACTGCGTGTGAAAAATTGACCCCCAACAGGCCCGACACATGACCAAACCTCGTCAAGAAAATAGCCCCCCGACTGCGCTTTACTAATTGCTGTTGTTTGAAGATTCCTCCTGCAGAGGGGCAGGCCCGACTGAACGCTAACCCAGCTTTGGCCCTGATCATACCCGTGCCCTCCGCTGCTGGCCCTCTGCCACGAGTGGAGCTCGGGCCTCTCCTGCCGTGGGCCGTCTCCCTGGAGGGCCCCGCGGACCAGCGCGACTGAGGGCTCGACTGCAGAATTGAGTCACCCCAAACTGGATTGTCACGTCGACCCTTCAACAAAAATACGCCAACCATTCCTAGACCTGCGAAAGTTCAACGCATTGCCAGTGCATTCGACAAGAAACATGCATTCTGTGGCAAATCAATTCTGTAGTCGATCCCTGCTCGACCAGTGCCACTCCTGAGGACCGCGCTGAGACAAGTAGAATGTGCTGAAGGTTACACGCAGTTCGGAAAAGGTGGGCGGACACAAGGCATGGGCAACCGTTGAACCTAGATTGGTAGACCACCCGTATATTCAAGTAGAAAGGCGCCAAAGGCAGATTGGCATCGGGGAATCCACAACGGCATCTCTCAACGAGAGATGGGTACTCCGACTTTTCTAACGGCCCTGATGCATAAGCTAATAGGCCAAGGTCCACAAGCCCTGCAACCATTCGGTCTCAAGTTCCTGGTTTGCCCAGGAACACTTCATTGTACGGTGCCTGTTTTTGTTGCCCATTTTGCCCAGGAGCCTCTCATTGGAAGGTTGCAGGTTTGTACTGTTATCTCTCTCTCTCTCTATCACAGTCGTCTGCTCCTCTTGTCGTCTTACCTTCCTCCGAAGGATCAACAAAGGCGACGGCAATGAGGAGGAGCAAGAGAGGCCTCTAAGAGGGCTCCAGGAGGACCCCAAAGAGGGCTTGGTCGGGGCAAAACAGATCGATGTTTATTCTGCTTTTGACAACTGTTTACCGTTTCTGGCCTTTCCGGGCTTTCGACCGCTCATGCGGTATCAGGAGTCTTCCAGATCGGCCCGAGATGGCCCAAGTGGCCCTCAAGAGGGCCCCAAGGCGGCACAAGAGGGCTCCACGACAGCCCAAGGAAGCGCCATGATGGCCCCATAGAGCATCCAAAAAGCCGCCAGGAGGCCCCAGATACCGCCAGCATGCTTTCAATAGCTCCACTGAGGCACTGAAAAACGCCTCACGAGGGCCCCTAGAGGACCCCGAAAAGGGCCTGAAGAGGGACAACACCAGATGCTCTTAACGTGTGTCCCCACCCTCGTGTGCTCTTGGGTCGTCTTGAATCCGCAGCGCCCCACGTCTTTCCTCCTCCCTCTGTCGTTCCTCCTCCCCTCCCTCCCCCTCGCCCTTCTTCTCATCATTTTCGTCATCCTCTCGGAAGGCTCGGAAGCCCCCGGGCCTTCTGCGAAATGTTCTAAGCCTTCCCCGAAGACACAGAAAACGTCTCAGCAGGCCCGAGGCGTTCCGAGAAGCCCCGCCGCCTTCTGAGAAGGCCTTCTCCTTCTCACGCCCCCCCCCCCCCTTGCTCGACGCCGAATCGCTTCCTCCTCTGAGATATGACCCACATTCGCATCCACAGTTTACCCCTCTATCCCCTTAGTTGGCGGCGCGCACAGGGTGGTAGAGGGAGAACGGAAGCCTTCTTAGAAAGAGATCGCTCCTTAGAAGGCGCTGGCCCTATCTTTACAGACAAGGCCCGCGCCTTCCCTTCTCCCCCTACACCCCTTCTGCGCGTGGCCGACATCACCTCAGGCAACCCCGCGGTGATCCAAGTGGTCTGCACGACACAATCGCGCCCGGAACGCAAGGGCGGCTGGGACTTCTTGCCAGACTTCCCCGCCTTCTCGGCCTGCAGCTCGATCTTGCGCAGCTCAGCATCGTCCTGCGGGGCCGTCAGAGATCGGCGGCGAGCGAAGGGAGGAAATGAGCAGGAGAGGGACTTCTCGGAGCTTCTCAGAAGGCCTTGGGGCCACCTGAGAGGTTTTCGCTGTCTTCGGGGAAGGCCTAGAACCCTTCTCCGAAGGCCGAGGGGCTTCCGATCCTTCTGAGCAGGCCTTCTCATTCCTTCTCACTTCCCCCAGGGGCTCGCCGCCGAAGAGAAGGCCTTGGACACCCTGCATGGGTACACAAAAAATGGGTACGATGCCCAACAACCAATTGTACAAAACTGGTGGCGGCAACTGCTGGGCAGATCTCCAACATCACAAGGTGTTTTGCATGTCTTTCAGAACTGCACCTGGAACTCGAACGCAGTGAGCAGAACGTGTACTCCCAGAGATGGGCGAAACAACAACGCTTGCTTTGGACATCATCATCAAGACTTGGGAAACAACGGCGGCGGAACCGGTAGCAAAAACGGCGCTGGAACTGGCAGCACTGAAGGGGCCCTGGGACACACAAATACACACAAATAACTGGGCCCCCAGTATTTTTCCATATTTTCTGGGTTCTTGTCTTCCCCCCCACTTCCCATAGTTTCCCATATTTTCCTGGAAGTCGACGATTAATTGTGTCTGTGTTTCCCTCCTGAAAAACAGCGGCACATCGGAGCAGGGGAAAGCACGGCCGTGTTTTCTAGGGCCTGCCAGGGCCGATCTCCCCCTCCAACATTGCTCCCCCCCCCGATAGGGCAAGGGAGGGCCAAAGATAGGCCAAAGATAGGAGAGAGGGCCAAAGATAGGAATGGAGGGCCAAAGATAGGGAACAGGGCCAAAGATAGGAAGGGAGGGCCAAGGTAGGGGAAGGGATGGCCAAAGATAGGAGAGAGTGCTCTGGCCCCCGCAGTCGACGGCTCGAGGATGTGGGACTCCTGGCCACGCGCTCGCCCAGCAAGGGCGCGAGGTCCAGGCAAGGTTGGGACAGAGGCGGCCACAGGCGGCAGTAGCGACGGCGACGACGAACGACCCGGGCGAGGACGACGACGGCAGACGATGATCGAGCCATTCAGGTCATGGTAACAATAGAATCTGGGATTTAGATACACGGCCCGGGATTTAGAAAACCCGTTCTTTAATTTAGTAAACAGGCTGTTGTTTTTTTTCGTGGTTTTGATTCGGCGGCGCAAAATAATAAACCCGTGCCTCACTTTAGTAGTTGATCGGGATTTTTTGGGGGGTCAAAAATGTGGTTTGAGAATGCGCGTGAATAGAGGCCTCCCAAATGGGGTCGGAGTATATGGGGTCGGAAGATCTCGCAGCGATGCATCGGCGGTGCATGGGCGACGCCAACGAGGCAGCGGCGACGTCCGCGTGGAGAAGATCGGGCTCCACGTCGAGCCGCATGCCCGATGCATCGGCGATGCGGCGCGATCTCCCGACCCAATGCTGGGAAGCAGGCCTCAGGCGCTGATTTTGTTCTACGCACTGCAGAACACCGAGCCCGCGGCAAGCCACAATGATTTGTCAAAGCAGTGTGCGTTGGTCGGCGGGTTGGCGGGCGAATGGCGCTGGCGGGGGTGCACGGCTTTGCCGCGATCTGCTGGGAACGCTCAAGCACAATGCGCGTTCCCATCGGCAAGAACACGGAGGCGGGCGGCTTCAAGATTCCCCACAAGCATCGTCAAGGTGGAGTCCGACCCTCAAGCCTTCAAGATGTCCGAGGCCGGGACGAAGCCATCCCTCATTCTTCCTCCGTCCTCCTTCATCCCCCTCCCTCTCCCCCTCTTACTCTTGCTCTGATTCCTCATCCATCCTCTCCCTCTTGGGGTATGACGGCTGCCCAGCCTTCACTCCACTCCGTGCTCCCCCACATGCCTGATCAAGACAACTCGCCTGGGCATCGCTTCTGCATGGGCTGGCGGGGTTACGCGAAGCGCCTAGAATCAACGTTGCCGCAAGTTTCTCCACGGCGCGAAGCTGCCAGGGTCTCTGAACCGCCGAGGACCTGCGTCGATGGGACCTGACCCACATGTATCAACGAAACTGCGGTTCTCGACGCTCGTAGACCTGAGTATCACATCCTTCCGCCTTATTCTGACTACATGGCGGATCAATGCAAGCAATCCCCGCCAGAGCGCTTACTCTCTGGCGACGCATGCGGCGGCTGCCGCGGGAAAGGACCAACTTGTCAGGTCCCTATATGCCGCCACGCTGGTTCCGGGCAGGCTGTGCTGTCCGGCGGAAGGGGACGAGGAGGGGAGAAGCAGGACCCGAAGACCCGAAGACCCGAACCCGAAGACCCGAATTTGACCCGAATTCCGGGTTGGGGGGGACGGATTTCATGTTTTTTTCAGTGTTCCCCGACCCCCCCCCCACTGGAAATCGATGATAAATTTGGGCCTTCGGGTTGGGTTGGGGTGGTTTGGTGGGTGGTGAGTTTCACGCGACCCAACTCCCAGGGAGCTGCGAGGTCTCAACCTGGCCCTCGTTGGAACTCCACTCCGCTGGTCACCCCAGGAGCCCACATCATTAGGGGAGCCGTGTCGAATTTGACCCGAATTCCGGGTTGGGGGGGGGGGTACGGGTTCCATGTGCTTTTTCAGCGTCCGGGCGTGCCGCGGCGGGCTGCGGCGGGCGCCCGCCGCGGCCCGCGGCGCCGCCCGCCGCAGCGCGTCGCGCCGCGCGAGGAGCGCGGCTGGGCAGGGGCCCTCAAGCCGCCCGCGGCTCCCGTGAACGGACATCGGACGAAGTACAGTCGGGGGCGTTGACCGAAGGAATCCTAAGTAAGGAACGAGGCCCCTTTTCCCACAAGTTAAACTTCGGTTTCCCATCGAAAACAGTTAAGGAATCCCTGAGGCAAACTGCGAAACAATTAAGGAGCACGGAGCCTCTCCACAACGAAAAGGGTTCCTTCTTCAGCGCACCGACTGTACAGTCATCGTGCAGCCATGAGGAAGGCCCAATTAGGAACGAAAGGGCTGTTCTGGCCACGGCCGACCTCAGCTACAGACGGGCTCCCTGGCAACGGCCAGAAGACACAGGCCCTCCTGGACCCGTGGACAGACATTGGACGAAGTACTCCAGATTTCATACGAAAGGGGTGGGGGTCACAGACCTTCCAAACGGCCATTTCAAATCCCCGCTCCCAGACCCGCCGTGAAAGGGCGGCCTATTGCCCTGACCCCCCCGAAACCTCAAGGACAGCTCAAATAAGACCCCATCCCAACCCCCCTTTTGTCCCCAATTCCTGAGTACGCTCGCGAGGGTCAAGTGCGGTCCGAATGTAATCCAAAAGTCTCCATGTCGCCGCCCGAGACTCCTATGAATTGAGCAGGGACTGACCGTCCTGGCATTCCTATCGGCCTATACTACAACATGTTCTCACAACCCAAGAATGTTCTCATAAGACAAAAAAACACAGTTCTTAGAACATAAACCCGATGTGATAAAGCAAAAAAAAACTGCGTGGAGCTCCCCATATGTGCATCTACTCGCATGGACCTGTCCGCCGTGAATGTCTAGGCGCAAGAGCTTTCGAATATTAACGGGCTTCAGTTGTGACGGTCTGGACATCAATCTAACTGCGAATGAATTGGAGTGTGAATGAGCCTCAGTAGTACGAGCGCGTCTCTGTGCATGAGCCTGGGGCCTCCTGGGGCCTCCTGAAACCTACTGGGGCTTCCTGGGGTCTCCAGGAGCCTCTTGGGACCTCCTGGGACCTCCTAGGAAGGTTTCGTGCCCCAGGAGAGGCGCAATCTATAGCAACAGACGTACATAAAACATTGCGGATTAGAGCCACAGGAGAAGGGCAATCTATAGGAACACGCGTAAAACACCAAGGACTCGTGCCCCAGGAGAGGCCCAATACATAGGAACATGAGTAAAACATTTAGGATTGTGTACACAGGAGAAGGACCATCTATAGAAACATACGTAGAACATCAAAGAATCGTGCTCCAGGTGAGGCCCAATCGATAGGAGCATACGTAAAACACATGGGATTGGAGCCACTCCTGTTGCCTTCTGAGGCCTCCTGCTCCTGGGGCCTCTCGGGGCCTCCTGTTGCCTTCCGAGGCCTCCTGGCGCTTCCTGTTGCCTCCTGGGGCCTCCTGTGGTTTCCTGAGGCCTTCTGGAGCTTCCTGGGGCCTCCTGGAGCCTCTTGGGACATCCTGTGGCCTCTTGAGTCTTTCTGTGGCCTCCTGATGCCTCCTGGGACCTCATGTGGTCTCCTGGGGCCTCCTGGAGCCTGTTGGAGCCTCCTGTGGCATCCTGAAAAGAATCTGCGCCTACGAGCCTGGCCACCAAAACAAGCAAACCGATCGAGACATCCTCAAAATCTGGCCCACCTGGGGGGTGAAAATGAGCGCCTCGCTCGAGACATCCTCCAAATCTGCTCCGACAACGAAGGATGCTGGGCCCAGAAACAAGCAAACCGCCTGAGACATCCCCACAAAATGGCCGCGAACGAGCCCGTGCAACCACCCCTGGCGGCTCCCCTTAGGGGTGCTGAAACCAGCGCCCCGCCTGAGACATCCAGCAAAAATCTGCTCCGAAAGCGAAGGATGTTGGGCCCAGAAACAGGCAAACCGCCTGAGACATCCCCACACAATGGCCGCGAACGAGCCCGTGCAACCACCCCTGGCGGCTCCCCTTAGGGGTGCTGAAATGAGCGCCTCGCTCGAGACATCCTCCAAATCTGCTCCGAAAGCGAAGGATGTTGGGCCCAGAAACAGGCAAACCGCCTGAGACATCCCCACAAAATGGCCGCGAACGAGCCCGTGCAACCACCCCTGGCGGCTCCCCTTAGGGGTGCTGAAACCAGCGCCCCGCCTGAGACATCCTCACAATCTGCTCTCCAAGCGAAGGATGTTGAGCCCAGACATACTGTGTATGAGTAAGTCTGGGTATGAGTGAGTCTGTGTATGAGTACGTCTGGGTGTGAGTAAGTCTGTGTATGAGTAAGTCTGTGTATGAGTATGTCTGAGTGTGAGTAAGTCTGAGTATGAGTAGGTCTGAGTATGAGTAAATATGAGTATGAGTAAGTCTGTGTATGAGTAAGTCCGAGTATGAGCAAGTGTGAGTATGAGTAAGTCCGACAGGAGGGGAGGAGAAAAGAGGAGGAGGAAGGAGGAGGAGTAGGAGGCGTCAAAGTAATAACAAGAACCCCATCTTAGGATATGGGGAACAAGACAGTCCCAGCCAAACATGTTATAAGAACATTTCGTCGAAACAACAAAAGGTTCTTAGAACATTGTTTGGTAGGCATCTAGGCACGCCAGGACGCTTCGCCACTGCTTGACATACGCTCCGCGCAAGGCATGCGCGAACAACTCGCCCCGCATCCGCGGGGTCGCGGCCCAAGGGCCTGGCCCGCGAAGCAACGGAGACGGATACGGACATGGCTTTTGCCAACGACTCGGAGCAGGGCACCAACGCAGGTCTGGTAGAGGAGGATGGGGGGTCTGGTGCGAGCGAGGAGGGAGGAGGGAAGAGGGCGGAGGGCGGAGGGAGGAGCGTGAAGGAGGAGGAGGAGGAGGAGGAGGAGGAAGTGGAGGAGGCGTAGCATACTTCCCCAAAGGCTGGCGGCCAGAACGCGGTGAGGACGGCGCCTCGTGTGCCGTGCGCATCGCGCGCCGTGCGAGGCGCGCTCGCGCGGCTGTGCGGAGCTGTGCGCGCGCTCGCTGCGGCGCCGCGCTGCTGCTGCTACTGCTGCTGCTGCTGCTGCACGTCTTGCTGCTCCTGCACGTCCTGCTGCTCCTGCATGAAGGGGCCCTGGGACACACAAACAAATACACACAAGTAACAGGATTCCCCTACACTTTCCCATATTTTCTGGGCTTTTGTCTTCCCCCCCAATCCCCATGTGTTCCCATACTTTCCTGGGGGTGGACGATAATTTGTGTCTGTGTGTTTTTGTTCCCTCCTGATACACGTCTTGCTGCTCCTGCACCTGCTCCACCTGCAGACGGGCACGATGATTGCCCTATCGCGTTGTCCCCGTGTGATGTAGCTGGAACGAGAGCGGCGTCATGGCACAATCGGCCCAGGATGCGTTGCGGGAAGTTACAGACTATCGGGCGGCCCTCGTTTCTGCAGCCCGTGTGGAACAGTGAGGATTCTACGACATTTTGGAGCGTATCATAACCATTATCATGACCTCTTGTTCCTCTGAGTATCACTTCTCAAAACCTGTGCACCGTATTGTGGTGCGGCGAACGTGGAGTCAATCTAGAATGGATCTTCCATCACGGCGACTCAGGCGTCCTATCTGGGGATCCCAGCTTCATGCCCCTCAACGGTGTCAGGCACAGTACTTCGTAGTTGTCGCATCCCTGTGCCACGCTCCCTAGTCCGATCGTGTACCACATGTCACGCTGCAAATAACAGCGGCACACTATCTACACGCGAGGGCGAATCCAGAGATCCGCCGGGGCCTCGAACATCACGGGGAGCCTGGTGGCACTGTGACCCACAAACGGCCTGCCCAAATGCTACCAAATAGGGCCAGGTCACCTGCCGAAGGTTTCCGGAGCTTCGCGAGCCCCCGAGGTTCCCCGAGGATCCGCGGTGCCCTCCGAGGCCCTCCGAGGCCCCCCGCAACTCCAAGGAGAGCCCACCGAGGCCCCCCGACGAAGCCCGACGTGGGCCAGCGGCTGCCTCGCCCGGGCCTTGGTCCATCGACTCCGTCTGGCGGTCGTCGCCATTTGGCGGCGCGCACAAGGGGGTGGGAGGAGGGGGGAGGGCTTCTTAGAAGCAGGCTGCTTCTTAGAAGGCGCCGGCCTTACATCTATAGATAAGGCCCACGCCTTCGAAGAAGCAGGGGTGCTTCTCAGAAGCCCTCCCCCCTCCCCCCACCCCCCTCTGCGCGTGGCTGAGCCATTGTCGCCGCTCTCCGCCGTCGCCTGTGCCGATCTCGCCGCCGCCCCCGCGAGCGCCGACGGCGCCGGTGCACTCGCCCAGGGCCTTGTCCATCAGCTTCTTCTTGTCGGCCTTGTCGTAGCCCTCGAGCGTGAACTTGACGACCTGGGGAGGAGGGGTGCCGGCGAAGGGGCGGGGCCTCGCCGCTCTCGTACACTGGGCCCATGCCTTCGCGCACCGCGCCTGGCGATTACCTTCGCGCCCTACCGCCCTCGCGCCGCCCCCGTTGCAGAAAGACAGCCGCGCTGGCCCAGGCCTTTGCCGCGAGCAGCGCGAGCATCTAAGCAAGGGGAGGGTGCGACCTAGGATGGGAGACCAGGAGGGGAAGTGAAGCCGGAAGACTGTAACAAGACGACGCCTTCCCAACAACAGATGAAGGAACGGTAAGAAGACCACACCACGTCGGCCGTGATCCGCTGCCCACCCGAGACGGCTTGGTGCGTCGGGTCTTCATTGTTATTTCAGGGTCCACGGCCAGGAAGACCACAATCAACCCTGCCGAATTGGGTGGAATGCGCAACTTGACTGTACAAATACGACCATCCCAGGGCGGGTGTTCCAATGGATTTCCGGTCACACGACCCCGTCTTCAAACTAAGTGTGCAATCCCCGTACCTGGTACCCCTCTCCAGGCCACGGGCGCAGCTAAGACGCCACATGCGAACAAAGAAAGTGGCTGCCGCTGGTTTCGGAAATGCAGCAGCGGGCAGCCCTGAGAATATGCCCTGTACGTGAGGACGCCCTGTACGTGAGGACTGAGTAGCAGGATACGGTACCCCTCCTTCAAGAACATGAGAGACTCAGCGGGTCAAACCCCCCCAAATCAGAATATCACTGAGTGTACCCTTCCCCAGGAAGCACACAAAAGCATCTGACGAACACCAAAAACACTAAGGCGCCCTCTCCGAACCGGCGTCGATCTGACATCTCGGTCCACCAGTAAGGCGAGGGGAATCCAGGAAGAAGAGTGAAAGGAGGAGGGGAGCCCTCATTCGAAAGCTGAGCGATGGCTGCTAAAACCGTGGCTGCTAAAACGGCCCTCCCGGAAGGAAAAAACAACTTCCCGGAATGAGGCGCGGCACGCGAAACAGTCAACGGGCTTCTTCCCGGAAGGACGAAGACAACTTCCCAGAGGTCGATTTTAGCAGCCACGAATGTAGCAGCCCTTGCCCGGCTTCCGACCCATCTCGGCTGCTGGAGGCCTCCACGCAGGCCTCTGCTTAAGTCGGGCGCGTCCCCCTACAGGGGGACTTTCGACGACAAATAGAAAATACACCAAATTACCCCAAGAAGGTCAAAAACTACTCCAAAAATAGTCCCCAGACTATTTTTGGGACTGTTTTTGGACTATGTTGGGGGTATTCCTTATCTTTCGTCGAAAATCCCCCTGTATGGGGACAGGCCCGACTTAAGCCTCTGCTGGAGCAGGAGGGACTGCAGGCGGTGCAGCACGCCGCCCTCGCCACACCTCGCGTGCCCTCGGTGCGCGCAGCCGCCCGCCACCGCCTACAGGCACGCCAGGACGCTTCGCCACTGCTTGACATACGCTCCGCGCGAGGCATGCGCGAACAACCCACCCCGCATCCGCGGGGTCGCGGCCCAAGGGCCTGGCCCGCGAGGCAACGGAGACGGATACGGACATGGTTTTCGCCAACGACTCGGAGCAAGGCACCAACGCAGGTCTGGTGGAGGAGGCTGGGGGGTCTGGTGCGACATGGAGGCTCCAAGAGAAGCACGGTGGAGGAGGATGAACGAACAATGAGGTGTATGAGAGAACGGAGGGGGATGGAAGAACTTCGTGGGCCCTGGAAACGACAGGGCCGTTTTTGATACCGGTTCCGTTTTGCCGTGTTTGTTGCCGGTTCCGACGCCGTTTCTTTACCGGTTCCGTCGCCGTTTTTTGACCGGTTCTGGCTCCGGTTCCCATCCTGGAGCCGTTTTTTTGCCGTTTCCGGTTGCCGTTTTTTTTGCCGTTTCCATTTTCAATGGACATTTTCTCGGAAATTGTGAAAAAAACGGCCCTGCCGTTTCCGGGGCCCACAAAGGTCCTCGCCGGGAAAAAATGCACACGCCTGAGCGACGCAAAGAACCAAAGCGTCCTCTCACCGTGCCGCTGCCCGCATGCCGCCCCCGCTGCAGAAAGCGGTGCCGCCACCAGGGGGCCCGTGCTTGGAGGCCTGCAAATTGGCACCAACACCAACACAAGGGGTTGCCTCCACAGGGGGGAGGTGATCCTAGATTTCGGTGTTGGTGGTTCGGTCACCTTGGCAGCCAGAAAATTACCCCCATCACCGAGATCGGGATCTTCTTCCCTCTGTGGAGGCACACCGCCGATATTGGTGCTGGTGCCAATCTCTAGGAATGAGACGAGCGGCTCCGCGTCGCCGCCGCCGCCGCCGCTGTCGTCGTTGCCGTCGCCAACCGCTGCCATGCCCACGTCTCCTGGGATCCTGCGTCGGTCACACGGGGGGCGGTGCGTAGTTTCGAGAGGTCCACGTCCGGGTCCACCACTGCAACCCTGAGCTGCCAGAGCACGACTCCGAGGCGGCGGATGTGGGGGGGGACGTCGGCGGTGGACTCCCTCCTGTCGAGACAGCGCTCCTCTCTTCCGCGATCACGTGCTTCATCCGCCAGGGTGCCTTGTGCACATTTCGAGTAGGGGATCGACTACAGAATTGATTTACCCCAACATTGGTTTCTCGTCGAAATCTGAGAAAATATGCAGAAGTCTCAGCAGATTGCTGAACATTCTAGGTTTTCGTCGTAGATTCGATGGAGAATCAATTTTGGGGTAAATCAATTTTGTAGTCGACCCCCTACTCGCACATTGGGGCGCGTTGGAATGCTTCTGTGCTGTCTGGCTGCGATCCTTTCATGCGCTCTTGGGCCGACCCATCCCGGGCATGCGCGCATCCTCCAAGCATCTTCCCGCCTCTCTGGAGCAGATCAATACGAATTCAAAGTTTCACCATCAACAATCTGTCACACTCAAATCGAACAAGTCACATTCAATATGACACAGCAGATCAATAATGATTCAACAATCTGTCACATTCCGAGACTTCGAACAACTATCACATTCAAATCGAATTGACAACACTGAGGGCCCACAAGAGGATCCCCCGAGGGGGCTCTTGAACACCGAAGCAGGCCCAACAACGCTCCAAGACAACAAAAACGCATCAAGATAACCAAGCTCGCCCCAGCACTGCCGCTTCCGAAAGGAGGCCCCGAGATGACCCAAGATAGCCACAAGAGTGCCCAAGAGACACCCCAGGCGGCCCCATGGAGCTCAAAGAGGACGCTCAAGAGGATCTCGATAGCAGAACGCATTGCTGCTGCCTGGAGATGTTGACGCATTTCAACGCGCTGGCCTCGTCTGCTGGCCGCGTCTGGCTCCTGGAAGCCCGAGGCGGCCAGGAAGGTCCTCAATACGGCCCAGGGGGGGGGCTCCCAGACGGCCCGAGAGGACCCTCAGCACGTTCGAGGGGGGCCCAAGGCCGCCCACGAGTCAGAGGCCCCCGAGAAGGGAAGGCTCCAAGAGGGGCCCAAGAAAGGGAAAAGCCGAGCTGGCCGACAGGATTGCCTCCGAGATCCCAAAGATGCCGCCAAGAAGCGCCCAGCCGTCCCGACGACGCCTCTGAGAGGCCCAGAGGACCACCAAGAGGCCTCCCAGAGCTCCCCCTTCAGACCACTGACGGCCTCTCAAGCGGACCTCACAGGCTCCTTGGAGGCTACCAAGTGGCCCCAGAGAAGCTCCGCTATGCGCATTTCTTCACGCTGCCCTGCTGCCCTCGCGGCGGCGGGGTTTGCCGCAAGCAACTGGACAGCTCTGTCGTCTGTCTGTTCCGCACGTCTCCGTCTACCTCTCTCTGTACATCCACCCCTTACCAGCCTCGAACGTATCCCTGTCCCTAAGATTGGCACGCCAAAAGGCGACGACAATCTTAGGGATTCGCCCTCCACAAAATAAGGGAATCCCTAAGATTGGCATCGTGATGAGGAGGTGCCCAGCATAGGGATGGGGATATGCTCCAGGCTGGTAACTCTCTCTGCACATCCACCTCTCTCTGGGGCGGCAGCGGCCTTCAACGTCGGAGTATTGATGGCCACCTGCGGGGTCGGTCTCCTCCCGCCGTCCCTCCCGTCGGACGGGTGCGAGAGAGGCAACCTGGAGGCTGGCACAACAATCAGCAACTCCTGGAAGGTCGTGGCAAGAACGACTGATGGCTATATGCGGCCAGATTGAGATGTCATTGCGCTGGCCCAGGGGGATCTGGCCCAATACTAAACGGGGTTAATCGGAATGGACTGGCGGGATGGGCCAGATTAGACCGGTTGCCGATGATAATTTTAACCTCCCAGGAGCTGCATCCGAAGGGAGGACTCGTCGGCGAACCTTGCAAACTGTTCTCGCAAATTTTAGCGCTGGCCGCCGCGCCCATGAAGGTGAGCATTCCAGAGGGTAACCTTGGCCTCTTCGTTCGGCCAGGTGCCAACTAGCAGAATTGCCTGTGAGAATAAACCAGCGAGTCGCAGAGACGGGGCAACTCTCTGTCCGATGAGTCAATAGAGGCCTCCCAGATGGGGTCCGAGCAGATCCGTCGGAAAATCGCGCCGCATTGATGATGCATCGAAGATGTATCCTGGCCATCGCTCGGACGTCCATTCCCTGTGTTTGTTTCGGTTTCGTGCGTGGTTTTTTCGCCGAATGATCAGGGATGATCCTCGATGGCCCTCGCCGAAGGAAAAATGCACACGTCCGAGCGATGCCAAGGGTAGAGCCATGAAGTAGGAGGGCGTTGGCAGTAGGCTGGACTTCCGCCCGTCTCTGAAAGAGGAGGGACGGCGCCACTCCATCCTTGAAGTAGGAAGGTGGCTAAGGTATGTTGGGATCCGGGAATCCTATAGAATCCGCCGACCCTGTCGGTGTGTAGAAGACGCTCTTCCGTTCGTCGTCGTCGCCGCCGCCGCCGCCGTCGCCACTCGCTCCCCCCTTTATCTGGGATATCCTCCCAAAACGCGCCAGCCAAAGCAGCATTAAACATCAACGTCGTCGTAGTTGAATCGAAGGGAAAACCCCTTCCCTTTGATCTCTTCCCCGCAGGGAGGGTCCCGCTGGGGTCCCAGGTTCCCCCTGGGGGTATCCTGGGGGGACACAAGGCAAGTCCCGGGTCAGAATGTCACCTCCTCCCCGGGGGGTCCTAAAGCTCCAAACCCACGAAGAAGGACCAAGACTGACCCAAGAGGCCCCCAAGACGGTCCAGAAAGGCCCAGAATCGCCGAACTATCATCGGTCCAAGACGCCAGAGTTGTCTCAATACGGCCCGACCTTTCCAGGACGCCCCAAGAGGCCTCCAAAACACTCTCACGAGGGCCCCCCCCCGTAAGGCAAAAAGCATTGATTGTCATTTGGTTTTGACAGATGTGGGGATTCTCGCCGATTCGGCTTCCAAGAGGGCCCCAAGACTACCCAAGAGGGCCCCAAGACGACCCAAGAGGCCTCCAAGACGGCCCAAGAGGCCCCCAAGACGGCTCTGAGAGTCTGAGAGGGTGCCCAGACGGGGGACCCGAACGGACATTCCGAGCCCCTGGCCTGAGAGGCCCCCAGGAGGCGCCAAGAGTCCCCAAGAGGAGACGCCCCCAAGAGGCCCCTCCCACGCCACTACTCCATGGGGGGGGGAGGGGGGGGTGCGAGGGCCCGCGCCGATCGGCAAAACGATGCATGACAAAAACGATCACAAACGCAAACACCTCCCACAACTTCCACAGAGGGCGTGCCGCCCCGCGCGCCCCCGACGAGACGCAGCGGCTCGCCGGCGGAGGCAGCCGCTCCGGAAGACCACCTCGCAGAATGGTGAGCGCGCCCGAAGACCTAGAATCTACAACCATGTTCAGTGGCGATCGCTTCTCGGCGGCGAGCGAGGGGGGGAAGTGCGAAGGAGAAAGCCTTCTCAGAAGAAGGCGGGGCTTCTCAGAAGCCCCCCGTCTTCCTGAGACGCTCCTTGTGCCTCCAGGAAAGTCTCAGAGACCTTCTCAAAGGCCGGGGGGGCGTCTGAGCCTTCTGAGAAGGCCCGCCCGGCTCCTCTCACGTCCCCCCCCGGGCGCGCCGCCGAGCTTCACGACTTCAGACTCTTAGCGGGCCTGTGGTGGGTGCGGAGGAGGAGCGCAGCAGCATCAGCAGCCTCAGGAAGGGTCCTCCGCCCCCCCTTGGCACGGTATGTGTGTGTGTGTGAACGCGGGTGTGGGCTTGGGCTCTGGCGTGGGCGTGGGTTTGGGTGTAGTTTGAAGGGGCCCTGGGACACACAAATAAAAACACACAAATGAAAAGATTCTCCATATTTTTCCATATTTTCTGGGTTCGACGACCCGCCCAGACCGCCACGCGCGAACCGCGATTGCCTTTGCGCCCCCCCTCGGGTGTTGGGCGTCGCTCAATGGGGAGACGATGCATGGGGAGGGGGAAGCTACCCTTCCCGGGCCCTGAAGGCCCCCTTGGTGGATCCTAGAGGGCCCCGAAGGGGCCCTCACGGGCCCTTTCTGTGCAACCCTCGCCGCCCCCCGTGCATCGCTCCCCCCCCCCCCCCCCAGACGCGATGCACTGCCGTGTGACCTGACAAAGTTGGAGGCCTGGAAATTGGCACCAACACCAACACAAGGGGGTTGCCTCAACAAGGAGAAGATGATCCTCGATTTCGGCGTTGGTGGTAATCCGCCGGCCCCCTTGTGGGGCCACCAGGCTGTATGCCGAAGCTTCGCAGTTTCCTGTACCAATTGCAGCTTCCAGTTTCCACTGTTACAGTTCTGCTTCTTGCTGCTTACTGTTCCTTGTTACAGCTCTGCTTCTTGCTGCTTACTGTTCCTTGTTGATGGACCGCGCGAGGGGGGGAGGCCCAAAACAAGCATTTTCACCACGCCCTGAGCGTGTGCTCTGAATTGCTGGGGTGGGTAAAAATTGCCACCCCTCGCGCAGATCGGCGGGGTCAGGGTCTAAAAACACAAAGGATTTGCTATATTTCTAAGATTTGCTGGCACCCCTCACGCAGATCGGCGGGGTCAGGGTGCAAAACCATATAGGATTTGCCACACTTCTAAAATTTGCTGGCACCCCTCACGCAGATCAGCGGGGTCAGGGTCCAAAAACACATGGGATTTGCTACATTTCTGAAATTCGGTGGCACCCCTCACGCAGATCGGCGGCGTCAGGGTCCAAAAACAAAGGGAGTTTGCCACATTTCTAAAAACATGCTCGCACCCCTCGCGCAGATCCGTATGGTCAGGGTCCAAAAGCACATGGGATTTGCCACATTCCTGGAATTCGGCGGCACCACCACTCACGCAGATCGGCAGGGTCAGGGTAACAAAAACACATGGGATTTGCCACATTCCTAAAATCCGGCAGCACCACTCATGCAGATCGGCGGAGTCAGGGTCCAACAACACAGTGGATTTGCTACATTGCTAAAATTCGTCGGCACCCCTCACACAGATCGGCAGGGCCAGGGTCCAACAACACAGTGGATTTGCCACATTTCTGAAGTTCGGCTGCGCCCCTCACGCAGATCGGCAGGGTCAGATTCCAAAAACACGAGGGATTCGCCACACGTCTAAACTTGGGTGGCACCCGTGACGCAGATCCGTAGGGTCAGCAAACAGGTCCCGACACTGCCTCACGGCGGCGCCCAGACCTCATGATTTAGCTGTTGCATCTCCCAGTATCCGAGACAGGGGGCCGGCGGCATGGGGCGAAGCCCTTGCGGATACTTCGGACGCTCTTGGAAGCCAGAATGTTGCCACCATCACCGAGATTTTGAGGGATGAAACAACGACCCTATCCTGGGTTACAAGTGCGCGGTCTGTAAACCTCATGGGAACCCCCAAAACCTAGAGCCGCCAGGGCGCGGCACATTACGCAGGGTTTACCCTGTCAGCCCACAGGAGTTTCAGCGCACAGCGCCTCGTAAACCAGGGTGGGGGCGTGTCTTTATGCCCTTGAAGATCGGGATCTTGCTCCCTCGGTGGAGGCACGCCGCCGATACTGGTGCTGGTGGCAACCTCCAGGCCTGCGACAAGGGGCACGCCGGGGATGCCCCGCCCTGGGGCGCCCCCCGCTGCATCGCCCGAGCGGCGGCGGGCCGAGGGCCCCAGGAGGGGCCCACGCAGGGCGAGGGCGGAGCTCTCGCGGGCGGTGCTCTCGCCGTCGCTCGGACGTCCATTCCCCGTGCATTCTTCGAGTCCGTGCTCGTATTTTTCGCTAGATGATCAAAGATGCTCCTCGATGGTCCTCGCGGAGAAAAAATGCACACGTCCGAGCGATGCCAAGTGCTGCGTCCCTGCAGCTGCGTCCCGCTACGCCCGCTGCCCCCCCCCGCTGACCCGGCGGCGAGCATGGTGGGCCTGTTCTCCTCTTCGTCCTCCTTCCCTTCCCCTCTCCAACTTATATATGGTGGTGGTGGTGGGAAACAAGCCCATCAGAGCAAGGGGGGGAAGTGAGAAGGCGAAGGCCTTCTCAGAAGCTGCGTCCGGCTGCGTCCCTGCCGCTGCGTCCGGCTGCAAGTCGGAGGTCAGATGCAGGACTGATGCACCCCAGAATGGATCCTGTCGTCGAATCGCCGAAGGACCACGCAGCAGTCCACGAACGTTTTACCTTTCCCTTGCCAGCTGCGACGAGAACTCAATCTCGGGGTCCATCAATGCTGTAGTTGATCCCCTACTCGACGGCTGTGCCCGCCCCCCCCCTTCGGGGATCTTCTGACCCGGGTCATTCCAGACCCGGGTCAGCAGGAAACCAAAAAACTGCAATGCAAGAAAAAAGACTGCAACGCGGGTCTTCGCAAACCCGGGTCGGCCAATCTGCGCGGCCGCCTCGCGGCCACGAGCGGCTCGCTGACCCGGGTCAGCCAGAGGGGGTCTTCGCAGGATCCTGCAGGATCCGGTGCGCTGGCTGACCCCCGTCCGCCCCTGACCTTCCAGGAGGGCTAAAAAATAACACGCGACTTAAAAACCTATCCCAGAGCTATTATCTGGTTTTTTGGGCCTCCCGTGCTAAAAAATAGCTCTCTGGAAGGTCAGGGGCATTGACCCCCATCTCTTGAGCCCCGACCCCTCTGACAGCTCCCTGGCCCAGGCCCTCGCCTGGGCAGCCCCCCGCCCCGCATAGGATTCCGCTGCGAGCAGGCGTGGCGCCCCTGACGAGATGGGGGTGCAGTCCTTTGTGGGCCCCTGAAACGGCAGGTGCAGTCCATGAGAACCACACGCTCTCTCCTCCCCGCGTCTCCCCTGCCTTCCCCCGTGCCACCTATTTGAGCACGTTCTCCTCTCCGCCCCTCGATCGTCCCCCCCCCATCCACCTCCCGTGCGAGCACTCTTTCCCCTCTCCTCAGGCCCCAGCATGGATCCGGCGGTGGGGGCACCTGGGGCAAAACCACCTCCTGCATATCGACTTGGTTCTTCTGTAATATGCACACATCGCTGTTTCTTGTATACGGTGTCTTGTTGTTTTAACTCGGCGTGTTCGAGATTACGCTTCAGCGCTGCTAGATTCCGATCAGAAAACTGGCCTCGAATTTGGCTGTGTGCGTAGCGTTGTTGTTACCCATGTGTTACATTGTTTTACACTGCCGTCTACGACGCTCTCAGGTCCGTCGCCTGGCGCGCAGCCCTCCCTATATCGGGGATGGACAGACCCCCCTTTAGTAAAGCGTGGTTGAATGAAAACGACCTGAGGCCCAAACCTGGCGGGCGCAAGCCTGGAAAATAACGACCACGGCGCCCTCTCGAGAACCGAAAACGGACCATCCACGAATCGACGTGTCCCTGTGGGGGGTGCTGTCCACCCCCGACCTACATCTTCATCATCAATCGTACTGTTCCTTCTGCCCTTCTCCTGCCTTCGCTGCTGGCTGGGGCGTCGGGCCTCCGGGCCCGAGGGGCCGACTTGACCCTCCTGGGGCCCTCGGGAAGACAGGAGGGCAGTCCAAGCACAGCCTTCGAACAGGAAGCAAAGACGCTGAACTGCTGACGATCCACACCCACGGGCCCCGGGCCCAAAGACGCTATCGAAGAACGAAGCCAACAACGCTGAAACACCGTCGCGTTGCTTCGACTTGTTCTTTATCTGGTCCAGGGCCCCAAATGCAAAACGGTAGAACACGCCCTGGGCGATTTTAAGGAGAACCAGGCCTGTCGACACCATGCGCGACACGGAAGACTGGAGCGCCTCACGTTTTGAATATGAGCGATCGCCCCCAACAAGGGCTTTGTCAGGAAAGCCCTCGCGACAACTATGGTGGATGGTACGTTTCTTCAACCGCCGCTGCACGAACTCCAGATAAGGCGCAGCAAGAGTAGCAGTGAAGCCCGTCTCCAGGGGGAGCACGTCTATTGTCCATGCGCCACCTCTTACCTTACCCAACAAAGGTTACAATTGCAATGTGTCACCCTCGTGCCTGCGCGAAGGCACTCGCACCCGCCTGCAGGAGGACCCCTCCCCTGCAGGCGAATGTCCTTACTCAAAAACTGCGGGCGGTCTGATGCCGCAAGCGCGAACGAACGCGCCCTGGCACGTCCATCGTCCAGATGATACAAGCCAGAAAAAGATGGCTACGTGTCTGCCCCACAATGGGTGTACGGACTATGCTCCAACTGTCTGGGCCTCCAGCCCACTGCACAAAAGTGTTCAGATCGATACCAGGGCAGTGCGCAAATGCCAAATCAAGACGTCGCGAGAGGAGGTATTTGGACTACGGGGGACCAAAACTCGTTTCGAGAGGGGCGTCAGCATACGACCATGGCGGACTGCGTGCCGGCCGGTTTGGTGTGCCGATTCGTTTGGTACGATCCCTCAATCTGGCAGGTATCCCAACACGGGCACACAAGACACGGATCGCGAACCGCTGGATCCGAGATTGAAGAGGGGCTCCGACGCAGCGGGAGACCGATGGAGAAGAGGGGGGGAGCGGAGGGGACGCAGAGAGGCTGAGAGGCACGCAAGGGGGGAGTCGGCACATGGGGGCGGGAGGCTGCGTGGTGGAGCGAAACGGGACGGGAGGGCGCAACAACTCAGAAATGCCAACCAAACATCCAAACATGATCGACCCACGAACCCGGAAAGGAATATAGAAATGTAAGACATGGCAACGTTTCAAAGACACCTGATTGGGCGACGGGCAAATGCAATGCTTAGTGTATCGACCTTGATGTACCGTGCCGAGGGCTGTGCTGTGCTGTGCCGTGCTGAATTGCGATGTGCCATGCCACGAGTGTGCTCTATAGCGTTGTGGATCGAGTCCTCCTTTGCATCCGAGTCCTGACCGAACTGATCTGGATCTTAAGCTCGAGCTGCCTAAGCACATAACTAGTAGCTGCCCCAGAGTTGATTGACAAGGGAACATGCCAGGAGGACGCGCCGCAGAACGTCCCAAGGGACGCGCCAGGCGACGTGCCAGGGGACGTGCCATGGGGTCGCACCGCGGGACGTGCCAAGGGGACGCGCTACGGAATGTGCCAATGGACGTGCCACGGGACGTGCCAAGAGACGCACCAAGCGAGGTGTCAGGGGACGTGCCACGGGGACGCACCGCGGGACGTGCCAAGGGGACGCGCTACGGAACGTGCCAATGGACGTGCCACGGGACGTGCCAGGGGACGCGCCGCGCGACGTGCCAGGGGGACTCGCCACAGGACGCGCCACGGAACGTGCCAAAGAACGTGCCAAGTTGCAATGCTGAGTGAGTGTATCGATCTTGATGTACCGTGCCGCGGGATGTGCTGTGCTTCGCCGTGCTGAACTGCGATGTGCCACGTGAAGATTGTGCTCTATATAGCGTTGTGGATCGAGTCCTCCTTTGCATCCGAGTCCTAACCGAACTGATCTGGATCTTAAGCTCGAGCTGCCTGAGCACATAGTAGCTGCCCCAGAGCTAATTCACGGGGGGCATGCTAGGAAGACGCGCCGCCGAAAGTTCCAAGGGACGCGCCAGGCGACGTGCCAGGGGACGTGCCATGGGGACGCACCGCGGGACGTGCCAAGGGGACGCGCTACGGAACGTGCCAATGCATTATGGACGTGCCACGGGACGTGCCAGGGGACGCGCCGCGCGACGTGCCAGGGGGACTCGCCACAGGACGCGCCACGGAACGTGCCAAAGAACGTGCCAAGTTGCAATGCTGAGTGAGTGTACCGATCTTGATGTAATGTGCCGAGGGCTGTGCTGTGCTGCGCCGTGCTGAACTGCGATGTGCCATGCCGCGATTGTGCTCTACAGCGTTGTGGATCAAGTCCTCCGTTGCATCCGAGTCCTGACCGAACTGATCTGGATCTTAAGCTCGAGCTGCCTGAGCACATAGTCCACGAAGTAGCTGCCGCAGAGCTAATTGACAAGGAATCATGCCAGGAAGACGCGCCGCGGAACGTTCCAAGGGACGCGCCAGGCGACGTGCCAGGGGACGTGCCACGGGGACGCACCGCGAGACGTGCCAAAGGGACGCGCTACAGAACGTGCTGGGGACAAGCGTCGTGTTGGTGGCCTGGACACGTAAAAACACGGTGCCAGCTCGGGACAACCATGAGAGATACCCCCTGGGTGGCCTGGACACGTAAAACACGTGGTTCCAGCTCGGGACAATCATGTTAGAGATCTCCCTGGGTGGCCTGAGCATGAAAAAACACGTGGTTCCAGCTCGGGACAGCCATGTTAGATACCCCTCTGCGTGACTTGGATACGCTGAATTCGCGCTCCCGCTCGAGACATCCTCACAACGTCTTCCCTGGAGAGGCCCCCAAAGCGCACCCCCCTGTTCAGAGCAAGAAGCCATCACTTTTCCTCATAATTCGGCGTTGGGCCCGACGCCATGTTAGATACCCCAACTCTGCAAAACCAGCGTTTCGCTCGAGACATCCTCAACAAATTCTGAAAAGCAAGCGTTTCGCTCGAGACATCCCCCAACTCTGCAAAACCAGCGTTTCGCTCGAGACATCCTCAACAAATTATGAAAAACAAGCGTTTCGCTCGAGACATCCTGTCAAAATCCCAAGAAATCTAAATTCCTGCGCGCGGGACGCGGCACGCGCGAGACATCCTCAGAATTCCTGCGCGAGGGGCGCTTTTCCGTGTCGCGGTCGGCTCTGCAAAACCAGCGTTTCGCTCGAGACATCCTCAACAAATTCTGAAACCAAGCGTTTCGCTCGAGACATCCCCAACTCTGCAAAACCAGCGTTTCGCTCGAGACATCCTCAACAAATTCTGAAAAACAAGCGTTTCGCTCGAGACATCCTCAAATTTTAATTCGCCGGCCCTCTTCCCACTCGTTATTTATCGCAAAAGAAATTCGCCGGCCCTCTTCCCGTCAAACCCGGGGGGAAACCATCTAAAAGAGAACCCTGGGCTCAAGCCCGTTCCGGGAAAAACTACACGTGCCGTGACGTGCGAGCAGGCTTGCGGCCAGCTCGTGGGCTGACGCGGCGCGTCTGCACGGAGGTCACCGTTGCGCTGGTGGGACGGTGGATGGCACGTGAATGCATGCATGGTAGCTGCCAGAACATCCGCGCGCGTTCACGCTCTATCTGAGATGGAGAATACAATGTGCGGCGGAAGAGACACATGTCCGACTCATGGGAGCCGTGGGCTTGGACATCCAACGCGAAGGGGATCGGTGGTCGGCTCATGGTGAATGGTGCACAGCTAAGCACTTACACAGACATAGGTACATGTGTCTCGCGGGAATGTGAAACAATACAACTCACGCGTGACTTCCAGCATTCGTCAACCGTGATCAGAAGCTCCAATGTCGGAGGGCCCAGTGTAAGGTCATTAAAGCGGCTGTGAATGAGCAACCGCGCGAGGCGAGTACATATATATATATATATATATGTATATATATATATATACTAGAACCACGCGCGCGCGTCGCGCGCACTGAGGTTCTAGTCACTCCCGCGACAACGCTCACCACCGCCAATGCCGCCACGGCTACCACCGCCCGTTTCCGCCATCACCGCGGTCACGACCACCTCTGATTCCATGCCCATTCTGGGCATGACCACCCCATCCACAACGATTGCACTTTCCACGACCACTACAACGGCCATTGGTTCAACCTCTGCCTGTACCACCACCAATACCACTACCATTGCCACTGCCACTGCCGCGAATCCACGATCACTATTATTACCACCATGGCAAGTGCCACCGCCACGACCATCCGAATCATCGGTAGGACCACAATCGGCGCACGAACTGAAGCCAGCTGCAGCCATCACCATCACGACCCCTCCAGGGCTCTCCTGGGGGCGTCCTCTGGGCCCCTTGGCGCTGTCTTGGGAGCCTTTTGGGGCTCTCTTGGAGCCCTCTTGGGCCGTCTTGGGGCTCTGATGAGATGTCTTGGGGCCCTCTTGGGCCGTTTTGGAGCTCTCTTGGGCTCCTCTTGGCCGAATTGGGAATCCCACTGCTTCTTCTCACATTCTCGTTATTCAGTGTTCACTTCTCTTCGCCTTTGCTCGTTTCCTCGCCCTTCCTCCCCTCGTCCTTCTGCGCACTTTTCCTGCTCAGCCTTCCCTCTTCTTCCTCCTCGTCCTGATCTTTTCTGTATCTTCCCTCTTTCCCCCTGCTCCTCCTCCCTTCCTCCTCCTCCTCCTTCTCCCTCCCCCCGCGTGGATCTCCACTGGAGAAGCCTCTGGAAACTCTGGGAGGCCAGGTTCGTCTGGGGCGTTTTGGGGGCCTTTTGGGGCCTCCTTGGGACCTCTGGGGGCGGAGGGCTTGAAATGTTCGCAGGGCATCCTCTCTGGGCCCCTGCTTGGGGCCGTCCTGGCTCCCTCTTGGGCCGTTTTGGGGACCTCTTGGGCTAGCCAGGGGCCCTTCTGGGCTGTCTTGGAACCCTCTTGGGCTGTCTTGGGGCGAAGAAAGGCACGAGGCGAATCCCTGAAAAATGTACGCTTTCCGACGGGAACGGGGCCATTTTTGCATCTTGGGGCCCTCTTGGGAGGGCTCTTGGCCCTCTTGGGCTTTCTCGGGGGCTCCCGCGAGCCCTCTTGGAGCCATCGTCGGCGTCTTCGAGCTACATTTCGAGGCCCGTGCGCCCTCTTGATCTGTTTGGCGGCCTCTGGCGCCCTCGGGAGCCGTCCCAGGGGCGCCCCAGAGGCCCCAGTACCCCCGTGCGCGCTCGAGGTCGCGGTCCCGAGTCCCCAGTCGTAGCTAGGCTTGATCGGCAAACTCATGTAATCTCATTTTGGTCGCTTCCTCGTCCAGGGACTTCCTTGGAGGCCCTGCGCAAGCCTCGGAATCGTATAGAAAAGGGGAAGTGCGGAAACGCAGAAATGATTAATTCATTTCCTTTAGGTATTCAATGATTTGAGGCCCTCAAAGGCTTCCTGTTTTTTTGGGGGGAGGTGAGGGGGTCTGAATCGTGGTCTGTTGTGCAAGAGTAGACGGGGAACCAAACTTGAACATGATGGACCCACGAACCCGGAAAGGGATAAAGACATGTGCAGCATGGTCACGTTTTCACGATACCCAACTGGGCGACATCTCACGAAACATCCCACGAGACACCCCGCGAAACATCCCACGAGACACCTCACGAAACATTCCACGAGACACCTCACGAAACATTCCACGAGACACCCTTTGAAACATTCCACGAGACACCCCACGAACAGGCAACCACTCAACCAGACACGCCACGAAACATTCCACGGGGGTGCGACTGGGTGTGGTCGTGCTGGGGTGTGGTCGTGCTGGGGTGTGGTCGTGCTGGGGAGTGGTCGTGCTGGGGTGTGGTCGTGCTGGGGGGTGGTCGTGCTGGGGGGTGGTCGTGCTGGGGGGGTGGTCGTGCTGGGGGGTGGTCGTGCTGGGGCGTGGTCGTGCTGGGGCGTGGTCGT
The DNA here is from genome assembly GCA_963575745.1 of Prorocentrum cordatum. Classification (NCBI taxonomy): domain Eukaryota; class Dinophyceae; order Prorocentrales; family Prorocentraceae; genus Prorocentrum; species Prorocentrum cordatum. The sequence goes on from CAUYUJ010002733.1 coordinate 73,096, forward strand.
GCCACCCCGCGAAACATCCCACGAGACACCTCACGAAACATTCCACGAGACACCTCACGAAACATTCCACGAGACACCCTTTGAAACATTCCACGAGACACCCCACGAACAGGCAACCACTCAACCAGACACGCCACGAAACATTCCACGGGGGTGCGACTGGGTGTGGTCGTGCTGGGGTGTGGTCGTGCTGCTGGGTGTCGTGCTCGTGCTGGGGAGTGGTCGTGCTGGGGTGTGGGTCGTGCTGGGGTGGTCGTGCTGGGGTGTGGTCGTGCTGGGGTGTGGTTGTGCTGGGCGTGCGTGCTGGGGCGTGGTCGTGCTGGGGGGTGTCTGGGTGAGGTCGTGCTGGGGTGGTCGTGCTGGGTGTGGCCTTGCTGCGGTGGGGCCTGCGGGGATGTGGTCGTGCTGGGTGTGCCTGTGGGGTGTTTGCTGGGGTGGGGTCGTGCTTGGGTGGGGTCGCTGGGGTGTCGTTCTGGGGTGTGGTCGTGCTGGGTGTGGTCGGGCTGGGGTGGGGTCGTGCTGGGTCGGGGTCGTGCTGGGGTGTGGTCGTGCTGAAGTGTGGTCGTGTTGGGTGTGGTCGTGCTGGGGCGTGGGGTCGTGCTGGAGTGGGGTCGTGCTGGGGTGTGGTCGTGCTGGGGTGGTCCGCACCCTGTGACTTATCGATCGGGTCGTGCTGGGGTGTGGTCGTGCTGGTGCTGGGGTGTGGTCGTGCTGGGGTGTGGTCGTGCTGGGGTGTGGTCGTGCTGAGGTGTGTTCGTGCTGGGGTGTGGTCGTGCTGGGGCGTGGTCGCGCGGTGGGGTCGTGCATTTCGCTCGAGACATCCTGCCAAAATTCCAGGAAATCGTACAAAAACAAACGAATTAGTCGAGACATCATCGAAATTCCTTCGCGCGGGGCGCTTTTCCGCGTCGCGGTCGGCTCTGCAAAACCAGCGTTTCGCTTGAGACATCCTCAGCAAATTCTGAAAACAAGCGTTTCGCTCGAGACATCCTCAACTCTGCAAAACCAGCGTTTCGCTCGAGACATCCTCAAGAAATTCTGAAAAACAAGCGTTTCGCTCGAGACATCCTCAAATTTTAATTCGCCGGCCTCCTTCGACCTCGTTATTTATCAGGGAAAAAATTCGCCGGCCTCCCTCAAGCAGGCACCGGGGGATTAGGTTTACCAACTAAAAGAGAACCCTGGGCCCAGCCCTTTCCGGGAACATGATGGACCCACGAACCCGGAAAGGGATATAGACATGTGGAGCATGGACACGTTTTCATGATACCCAACTGGGCAACACCTCACGAAACATCCCACGAGACACCTCACGAAACATCCCACGAGACACCTCACGAAACATTCCACGAGACACCTCACGAAACATTCCACGAGACACCCCGCGAAACATTCCACGAGACACCCCACGAAACATTCCACGACGACAGGCAACCACTCAACCAAGGCGGTGTGGTCGTGCTGGGGAGTGGTCGTGCTGGGGTGTGGTCGTGCTGGGGGGTGGTCGTGCTGGGGGGGTGGTGCGTCTGGGGGGTGGTCGTGCTGGGGCGTGGTCGTGCTGGGGCGTGGACGTGCTGGGGCGTGGTCGTGCTGGGGCGTGGTCGTGCTGGGGCGTGGTCGTGCTGGGGTGTGGTCGTGCTGTGGTAAGGTCGTGCTGGGGTGCGGTCGTGCTGGGGTGTGGTCTTGCTGGGGTGGGGTCGTGCTGGGGTGTGATCGTGCTGGGGTGGGGTCGTGCTGGGGTTGGTCGTGCTGGGTGTGGTCGTGCTGGGTGGGGTCTGCTGGGGTCGTGCTGGGGTGGGGTCGTGCTGGGGTGTGGTCGTGCTGGGGTGGGGTCGTGCTGGGGGTGGCACCCTGTGATCGATCGCGGTGTGGTCGTGCTGGGGTGTGGTCGTGCTGGGGTGGTCGTGCTGGGGTGTGGTCGTGCTGGGGTGTGGTCGTGCTTGGGTGTGGTCGTGCTGGGGTGTGGTCGTGCTGGGGTGTGGTCGTGCTGGGGTGTGGTCGTGCTGGGGGGTGGTCGTGCTGGGGCGTGGTCGTGCTGGGGCGTGGTCGTGCTGGGGTGTGGTCGTGCTGTGGTGAGGTCGTGCTGGGGTGTGGTCGTGCTGGGGTGTGGTCTTGCTGGGGTAGGGTCGTGCTGGGGTCGGGTCGTGCTGGGGTGTGGTCGTGCTGGGGTATGGTCGGGCTGGGGTGGGGTCGTGCTGGGGTGGGGTCGTGCTGGGGTCTGGTCGTGCTGGGGTGTGGTCGTGCTGGGGTATGGTCGTGCTAGGGTGGGGTCGTGCATTTCGCTCGAGACATCCTGCCAAAATTCCAGGAAATCGTACAACATGATGGACCCACGAACCCGGAAAGGGATATAGACATGTGGAGCATGGACACGTTTTCATGATACCCAACTGGGCAACACCTCACGAAACATCCCACGAGACACCTCACGAAACAGTCCACGAGACACCTCACGAAACATTCCACGAGACACCTCACGAAACATTTCACGAGACACCCCGCGAAACATTCCACGAGACACCCCACGAAACATTCCACGACGACAGGCAACCACTCAACCAAGGCGGTGTGGTCGTGCGGGGGAGTGGTCGTGCTGGGGTGTGGTCGTGCTGGGGGGTGGTCGTGCTGGGGTGTGGTCGTGCTGGGGGGGTGGTCGTGCTGGGGGGTGGTTGTGCTGGGGCGTGGTCGTGCTGGGGCGTGGTCGTGCTGGGGCGTGGTCGTGCTGGTGCGTGGTCGTGCTGGGGCGTGGTCGTGCTGGGGCGTGGTCGTGCTGGGGTGTGGTCGTGCTGTGGTAAGGTCGTGCTGGGGTGCGGTCGTGCTGGGGTGTGGTCTTGCTGGGGTGGGGTCGTGCTGGGGTGTGATCGTGCTGGGGTGGGGTCGTGCTGGGGTGTGGTCGTGCTGGGGTGTGTTCGTGCTAGGGTGGGGTCGTGCTGGGGTGGGGTCGTGCTGGGGAGTGGTCGTGCTGGGGTGTGGTCGTGCTGGGGTGTGGTCATGCTGGGGCGTGGTCGTGCTGGGGTGGGGTCGTGCTGTGGTGGGGTCGTGCTGGGGTGGGTTCGTGCTGGGGTGCTCCGCACCCTGTGATTTATCGATCGGGTCGTGCTGGGGTGTGGTCGTGCTGGGGTGTGGTCGTGCTGGGGTGTGGTCGTGCTGGGGAGTGGTCGTGCTGGGGTGTGGTCGTGCTGGGGGGTGGTCGTGCTGGGGCGTGGTCGTGCTGGGGGGGTGGTCGTGCTGGGGGTGGTTGTGCTGGGGCGTGGTCGTGCTGGGGCGTGGTCGTGCTGGGGCGTGGTCGTGCTGGGGTGGGTCGTGCTGTGGTGAGGTCGTGCTGGGGTGTGGTCGTGCTGGGGTGTGGTCTTGCTGGGGTAGGGTCGTGCTGGGGTCGGGTCGTGCTGGGGTGTGGTCGTGCTGGGTATGGTCGTGCTGGGGTGGGGTCGTGCTGGGGTGGGGTCGTGCTGGGGTCTGGTCGTGCTGGGGTGTGGTCGTGCTGGGGTATGGTCGTGCTAGGGTGGGGTCGTGCATTTCGCTCGAGACATCCTGCCAAAATTCCAGGAAATCGTACAAAAACAAACGAATTAGTCGAGACATCATCGAAATTCCTTCGCGCGGGGCGCTTTTCCGCGTCGCGGTCGGCTCTGCAAAACAAGCGTTTCGCTCGAGACATCCTCGGCAAACTCTGCGGAGCAAGCGTTTCGCTCGAGACATCCTCAACACACGAAAAAGTGGCCCGCACCCTGTGATTTATCGATCGGGATTACAAAAACAAGCGTTTCGCTCGAGACATCCTCAAATTTTAATTCGCCGGCCTCCTTCGACCTCGATATTTATCAGGGAAAAAATTCGCCGGCCTCCTTCAAGTTGGCACCGGGGGATTAGGTTACCAACTAAAAGAGAACCCTGGGCCCCCGCCCTTTTCAGAAAAACAAAGGAAATAGTCGAGACATCATCGAAATTCCTTCGCGCGGGGCGCTTTTCCGCGTCGCGGTCGGCTCTGCAAAACAAGCGTTTCGCTCGAGACATCCTCGGCAAACTCTGCGGAGCAAGCGTTTCGCGCGAGACATCCTCAACACACGAAAAAGTGGCCCGCACCCTGTGATTTATCGATCGGGATTTCAAAAACAAGCGTTTCGCTCGAGACATCCTCAAATTTTAATTCGCCGGCCTCCTTCGACCTCGTTATTTATCAAGGAAAAAATTCGCCGGCCTCCTTCAAGCAGGCACCGGGGGACATGTTTACATACTAAAAGAGAACCCTGGGCCAAAGCCCTTTCCGGGAAAAAAAACATGATGGACCCACGAACCCGGAAAGGGATATAGACATGCGCAGCATGGTCACGTTTTCACGATACCCAACTGGGCGACATCTCACAAAACATCCCACGAGACACCCCGCGAAACATCCCACGAGACACCTCACGAAACATTCCACGAGACACCTCACGAAACATTCCACGAGACACCCCGCGAAACAGTCCACGAGACACCCCACGAAACATTCCACGACGACAGGCAACCACTCAACCAAGGCGGTGTGGTCGTGCTGGGGAGTGGTCGTGCTGGGGTGTGGTCGTGCTGGGGGGTGGTCGTGCTAGGGGGTTGGTCGTGCTGGGGGTGGTCCGTCTGGGGTGGTCGTGCTGGGCGTATCGTGGCTGGCATGGTCGTGCTGGGGCTGGTCGTAGCTGGGGGTGTGTCGTGCTGTGGTGAGGTCGTGCTGGGGTTGGCTGCTGGGGGTGGTCGTGCTGGGGTGGTCCGGGCTGGGGGTGGTCGTCTGGAGGTGGTCGTGCTGGGGAGTGGTCGTGCTGGGGCGTGGTCGTGCTGGGGCGTGATCGTGCTGGGGAGTGGTCGTGCTGTGGTGAGGTCGTGCAGGAGTGTGGTCGTGCTGGGGTGTGGTCTTGCTGGGGTGGGGCCGTGCTGGGGTGGGGTCGTGCTGGGGTGGGGTCCTGCTGGGGTGTGGTCGTGCTGGGGTGTGGTCGTGCTGGGGTGGGGTCGTGCTGGGGTGGGGTCGTGCTGGGGTGTGGTCGTTCTGGGTTGTGATCGTGCTGGGGTGTGGTCGTGCTAGGGTGGGGTCGTGCTGGGGTGGGGTCGTGCTGGGGTGTGGTCGTGCTGGGGAGTGGTCGTGCTGGGGTGTGGTCGTGCTGGGGGGTGGTCGTGCTGGGGGGTGGTCGTGCTGGGGGGGTGGTCGTGCTGGGAGGTGGTCGTGCTGGGGAGTGGTCGTGCTGGGGCGTGGTCGTGCTGGGGCGTGATCGTGCTGGGGAGTGGTCGTGCTGTGGTGAGGTCGCTCTGGAGTGTGGTCGTGCTGGGGTGTGGTCTTGCTGGGGTGGGGCCGTGCTGGGGTGGGGTCGTGCTGGGGTGGGGTCCTGCTGGGGTGTGGTCGTGCTGGGGTGTGGTCGTGCTGGGGTGGGGTCGTGCTGGGGAGGGGTCGTGCTGGGGTGTGGTCGTTCTGGGGTGTGATCGTGCTGGGGTGTGGTCGTGCTAGGGTGGGGTCGTGCTGGGGTGGGGTCGTGCTGGGGTGTGGTCGTGCTGGGGAGTGGTTCCTCAGATTTCAGTCCCCAGGAAGGACAATCTATAACACAAAACAAGTAGAAAACAAGCGTCGCTCGAGACATCCTCACGCAGTTTCTAAAAAACAACGTTATTTTTTTGTTTTTTTTTTTTTTTGTTTTTGTTTGTTTTTTTTTTTTTTTTTTTGTTTTTTTTTTTTTTTTTTTTCATTTTATTTGGTTTTTTTGTTTTTATGTTTTTCTTTTTTTTTTTTTTTATTTTTTACTTAAATTTTTTTTTTTTTTTTTTGTTGTTTTGTTTCCAGCTCGAGTCATCCGTCAAATTTTAATTCGCCGGCCTCCTTCGATCTCGTTATTTAGCAAGGAAAAAATTCGCCGGCCTCCTTCAAGCAGGCACCGGGGGACTAGGTTTACCTACTAAAAGAGAACCCTGGGCTCTTGCCCTTTCCGGGAAAAAGAAGGAATTATGGGATTTTCATGTCTTCCAGTTCCTCGGCGCTGTTCGGCGCTGTTTTTTGTTTGTGCCTCGCGGGTTTTGTTAGCAGGGCCCCTCAGGGGTGTGTGGCTTCCGGACCCCCTGGGGATTCTGGAGGCCTCCTGGAGGCCTGGAGAGCCGTCGGAAAGGTGTCTCAGGCTGCACGGGAGCGTGTTGGGACGTTCTTTACGTTCTGGGAGCTCCTTGGGGTCGTCTTGGGCTGTCCAAGGGCGTCTTGGGGGCCCCCCGGGAAGCCGGGAGACGCGGTACCGGCCAGATGTCAGGGGATGTGCGGGATCTCTGAGTCGGAGTCCCAATTTGAAAAAAAAAAAAAAAAGGAATTCTGGGAATTCCTTTTTCTCCCAAAAAAATCCTCGATCTTCGAGGGTTGGAAGCGGGAAAACGTCAGAAGGCGAAAAGAATTGAAAAAAAAACATTGGAAATCAACGATTTTACCCTCTTTGGGCTCTCTCGGGACGGCTCTCGCAGCTCTCTTGGGCTGGTCTTGGGGCCTCGTCGGAGTCTTTTTGGGGCCTCTCAGGGCTTGGGGGTGTGTTGGGGGCCTCTGGGGGGTTCCCAGAGGCATCTCGGAGGTCGCTGGCAGCCTCCTGCTCCCGCTCTTGGGCCCATTTTGGGCCTGTTCTGGGGTAGTCTGGGGCTGTCCTGGGCGCCACTTCAGCAGTCTTGGAGCCTTCTTGGCTCGTCTTGGGGCCGTCCTGAGGGTCTCATGGGTGGTCTTGGGGCGGTCTTGGGAGTCTCTTCGGCGCTCTTGGACCAGTGAAAACTCGACAACGCGAGAAGCCAAAAACATTGCAAAAACATATGGAAATGTGCAATTTGGGCCTCTTCGGGCCGTCCCGAGACGCCTCTCGGACCTCTCTTGGGGTCTCTTGGAGGCCACCTGGGAGCCTCGAGAGCCGTCCGAAGGCTGACTTGGGCTGCTTGGGAACGTCTTGGACCATCCTTTCGCATTCTGGGTGCTCCTGGGAGGCGTCTTGGGCCCTCCTGGGGCGCTGTGGAGGCTCCCCGGAAAGGCCTCTTGGGCTCCTGGGGGCGTTCTTGCGCGGTTTAGGCGTCTCGTGGGCCGTCTTGGCCCCCTCGTGGGCCGTATGAAAAAATGATAAAAGGAAAAGAACTAAGAAATAAAAAAAAAAAAAAAAAATAAATTACAAATTAAAAAAAAAAATATAAAAGAAAATAAAAAAAAAAAATAATTCAAATTTAACAAGTAAAAAATAATAAGAAATATAGAAATTAACAAAATAAAAACATATATAAGATAAAGGGCCCTCTGGGGCATCCTCGACCTGGCTGGGTCCTCCTGGCCTTCTTGGCAAACACGCCAAAAATCAGTTTTCCCATAGGAAATCGAACGATTTTGCTTATGGGGCCCTCTCGGGGTGCCTATTGGGGCGTCGTCGGAACTTCTTTTGCTGTTTTTTGGTCTCATGGGGCCTCTTGGGGCTTCTGGGCTCCCTTCTTGTAGCCTCTGGGTCTCCGGGGGTCTCTTGGGCCAAAAGGCTAGAATGTTCAGTTTCCTCGTCCCCGTCTTGGGGGCCGCCTTGGGCGTTATTGGGCCTATTGGGGCGGTTTGGGCGCCTCGTAGGCCGTCTTGGCCCCCTCGTGGGCCGTCTTGGGGCCCTCTCGGGGGCATCCTCGACCGGCTTGGGTGCCTCTTGGGCCGTCTTGGATGCAGTGGACGCCCACAAGGAAAACACGCCAAAAATATAAGTTCTCCCATAGGAAATCTGCGATGTTTGCTTATTGGGCTCTCTCGGTGTGCCTCTTGGGGCGTCTTCGGGGCGTTCGGGGGCCTTCTTGGCGTCATGGGAGTCGTCTTGGAAAGCGTCTGGAGCCATCGCTGCGGCCTCCTGGGGCCTCCCTGCAGCCTCTTGGGGCCCTGTTGGCCCCAGGCCGCCGAAACCCCGTTAAAACACAAGGACAACGACGCCCGGCACCCCCATGCCCTGTCGAGGCCGCGATCCCGGGTCCCCGGGCCTCGTGCACGGTATATATGTATACATGTATACATATACATATACATATATATATATATATGTATATGTATATGTATACATGTATATATGTATATGTATGTATGTATGTATGTATATATGTATATATGTATATGTATATGTATATGTATATGTATATGTATGTATATTCGATTACTTCGTGAACCACGTAACGGCAAGCGAACACAAGGCGTGAGCAGAAGCGGAGAGCTCGAGTTACGGGGCGGACAGATCCGGCCCCACTTGTCGTTTGCTGAATTCATTCGCGTACACAGATGCCGGAGGTCTGCGGACCCCCCAGGGCATCCGACAAAAGAGACTGCGGAAGCGTGCCTGGCAATATGGCCTGCCCCCCCAAAATGTGTTGAAATTTGCCAGGGCTCGGCGCATGAGTCGGGGATGGACAGACCCCCCTTCAGTGAAACGTGGTTCAGTGAAGACGACCTGGGGCCCAAACCTGGCGGGCGCCAGCCTGGAAAATCACGGCCACGGCGCCCTCTCAAAAACCGAAAACGGACAATTCACTAATCGACGTGTCACCCTGACCTTCCAGGAGGGCTAGAAAATAGCACGCGACTTAAAAAACCTATCCCAGAGCTATTCTGTGTCTTGGTTTTAGGCTGTTTCGTTTAGTTGTTTTTTATGTGTTTAGGCCTCCCAGGCTAAAATATAGCTCTCTGAAGGTCAGGGCACTGTTGGGGGTGCTGTCCACCCCCGAATTAGATCAGATTTATACTGCCGCACCCGGGAGCGGACGGCTCGCCCGGGGTGCGGGGCGTGTGGCGCCCGTGGCCTCGGCCACGTGGGCAGCAGGTGCCGACGCTGCCCCCCAAAGCACTCCTGTTTCCGAGGCCCTCGGCGCCATGATTCGCGACGTGGCGGCCCTGAGGTCTGGCCCCCCCTGGCCCAATAGCAAGCGACTTACAAACCTATCCCAGAGATGCTCTATGTCTTGGTTTTAGGCTGTTCCCTTTCGTGTTTTAGGTTTTGAGGCCTCCCGTGCTAAAAAATAGCTCTCTGGAAGGTCAGGGCAAAGGCTGTCTTTCCCCGATCATAGTGCTTGCGCTGAAGGGGTCCTCTAGCGGAAGTTGAAAGATTCGGGTCGGGCGAAAGGGGGGGATAGCAAAGGGGGGCTTTGAGAATCAGCTCACGTAGCTGATTTTCCCGGCGCCTCCCGGCGCCGGAGGCGCCCATGTATCGAGGAATGGGCCCCTCGGTGAGGCCGAAACCAGCTGCATGCAGCAGATTTCGTAACACCCCCATTCCCAATCCCCCCCCCCCATTCGCCCGGCCCGAAAAATTTGGCAACAACTTCCCGCCGATGTTTGTAGCAGGCTGGGTTCCCGGGTTCCCGGGTTCCAGGTTATATTGGTTCCGGGCCGACTTCGGTGGGTTCTGGGTTCCCGGGCTCCCGGGCCCCCGGTCGATCGCCTCAGCGAGAACCATCCACTGTTTGGGGTTCTTCTCTGGTGGAGTTATATTCCGAACCTTCCCTGACCTTCCAGGAGGGCTAAAACATAGCACGCGACTTCAAAACCTAGCCCAGAGCTACTATGTCTTGGTATTGGGCTGTTTCGCTTCGTTTATGTATATATATATACACATACATACAAATATAAAAAAAGGCCTCCCGTGCTAAGACATAGCTCTCTGGAAGGTCAGGGGTGTTGCTGGACTTCGGCTGTGTTTCCGCTTTTCGTTTTTGGCAGGGAGGCACAGGTAGAGCAAAACGAAAAACAATGCAAAAACACAACGAAACACGACGTTTAGGTCCTGCCCTGGAGAAATGGGAGGGGGGAAGGGGGGCGGATGAGCGAGGAAGGGGAGGAAATGGGAGGGGCGGATGGGTGAGGAAGGCGAGGTTTTAGGCTGTTTCGTTTCGTGTTTTTTGTTTTTAACATAAAAACAAGTGTTAGGCCTCCCGTGCTAAAAGATAGCTCTCTGGAAGGTCAGGGTTTGTCTGGCCGTGAGAGGGTCCTCTCTGGTGCAATTCCATTCCGAACCTTTTGAAGGGGCCCCAGGACACGCAAATAAATACACACAAATAAAAACAATTCCCCGGATTTTCCCCATATGTTCTGGGTTTCTGTCTTCCCCCCCACTTCCAAGATTTTCCCGTATTTTCTAAGGAATCGAGGATTCATTGTGTCTGTGGATTTTCCTCTCCTGACCCTTGTCTGACCGTGAGAGGGTCCCAGGGCCGCAGGCCGGGGCCCACAGGGGCTGGGAACCGCCAGAGCACACGTAGCTTTTTCACGAAACACACGGGGGGCTGGAGCCCCTCCTCCTCCTCCTCCTCCTCCTCCTCCTCATCCTCCTCCTCCTCCTCCTCCTCCTCCTCCTCCCCCTCCTCCTCCTCCTCCTCCTCCTCCTCCTCCTACCCCCTCCCCCTCACCCTCACCCCTCCCCTCCCTCCCCTCCTCCTCCTCCTCCTCCTCCTCCTCCTCCTCCTCCTCCTCCTCCGCCTCCTCCTCCTCCTCTCCTCCTCCTCCTCCTCCTCGTTCTCCTTCTCCTCCTAGACTCGACATTGCGGGCAGGTTCGATCCTTCCCACCGACAGAACGGAAAAAAACAACAAGGCGGAAACCGACCCCTTTCGACTGAAAGGGGTCGGCTTTAAAAGCCAAGCGAATTACGCTTCCACGCCCTCCACCAGCCGCACCTCAGCGGTGGCGGCAGCGGCAGCAGCAGCACGGGCGGTGGCAGCAAGGGCGGCGCCGAGCCGCTGCCGCCGCAGGCCTGCTGCAGCATCATCTTCCTGAGACGCTGGCGAGCCTGCGGGCGCGATCGGGCCTGCGGGCGCTGGCGAGACAGGGCCAGCTCCGCCAGCCCTGATGAGACGACCTGTCTCCCAGGCCTGGCGCAAAGGGTGCCAGGCCTTGTTGATCTGATACCTCCCCGCCGCCAGCCCCCTCAACACCCTCCCGCCCCACGAGGAAGGGAGAGGAGGCCCAGGGCAGGGGCGTGAAAGGGCCAGCACCGTGCCTGGCCCACTCGCTCCACACACGGCACAAGCGACGCACCACTGACGTGTGTCGGCAAGCTGGAAAGGATGAACGATGTGTTGCCTGCCGCCCCCGAGCGCAACTCTGGCATGCCCAAGATCGGCAGAGAGCATGCAAGGAGGCGAGATGAGGGGGGGAGGCGGCAGGACGAACAGCGGCGAGGCGCGGGGTTTCGCCTCGCGCCGCTGGGAGACATGAAGGGAGTCGATCGCCACCATGCTGGGCCCAACTTTGGCCACCCAGGTAGCGAGCTCTGACAAGACCTGCGCGCGAGCTTCCACGGGTGCCCGAACCGAGCTGGGAAGGCGCGAGAATTCGGAGGCCTGCTTCGCATATTCGTCAGCGAGATCATTCCCCGCCTTGTGAAAGGCCGAAACTCGGCCGCTCTCGACGGCAGCACGCGTGGCATGTCCCTTGACCTTGACCAGGTCGAAGCCCCCCACTCCTCCCCAGTCCGCAATCTTTTGCCACACCATGCGCCAAAGCTCAGCCCAGGCACTTTTCGCGCAGCAAGTTTTTTCTGGGCCGCGCTCGAGCACACCGTCCACAACGAAGCCAGAATCGCTGTAAAAAGTTGTGCCTGGCAGCGAGAAGCACAGGCCCTGCAAGAACGCCCAAAGCTCGAGGGCATCAATATCCGCAGCGGGATGCTGAAAAGAGCCAGCAAAGATGGCCACGGCACGATACGAGTCCTGGGAAACCTGAACACAGGACCAGCCGAGGCCCTGCTGGGCCAGCGACAAGAAGCCGTCGCGCAAACTGCCGTCCAGAAAAACATGGCCCTGCAGAAAACCACCCCCGAGAAGCCAGAGCCCTGGAGGCCGAGGAGCGGGGTCCAGGACGGGCAACGGCACTAGGAGCCGCTCGGCTAACAGTCGAGGCAGCTCGTCCACGCATGCCTGCGCAAGCCGGCCTGCGAAGGACGGTGGCGAGGCTCCGCACGCCTCCTCCTGATACTGACATGACAGGTGGCGGTGCGACAGCGTGCCAGGAGCCTCACGACACGCTAAACAAAAAGACTGTTCCGAGAGATTGGCGTCATGCTGGCGCTGCTGAGGCCACTGACCGCCTGAGACGACACTGCGAAGATATGCTGCTCCCTGGGGGCTGACCTTTTTGCTGCGGGCAACCTTCAGGACGGGATACAAAAGGGCCCCTTGGGCAAACTCTGGACACTCCAAGTGGTCAGCCACCCTTTTCCAAATCCACTCCCCCACCAACCGATCGAAGATCGACCCCAGAGTGCGAGGGGAGAGGTCGAGAGGAGAGAAGTCCCCGATCGACGGGTGGTGCCACTGGAGGCCCTGCATGCTGATACCTAGCCTCAACGCTGAGGCTACACACGCACTGAAAGGGCCTCGGATGCTCTGCCATGGGGAGGTGTGTTGCGAAAGCCTACCCCAGGCTTCCTTGACCCCGCTGCGAAGGATGGAGAGAGGCATCCAGGAGTCCCAAACGGCGGAGGCCAGGGCCATCAAGGGGCCCTTGCACAGCTTGTAGGCAGGGTCGACCTTTTCAACATCCGAGAGCTGCAGCATGAGAGAAATGGAGCGCCCGTCGACACGGGCAGACTCGACCTGCGCCTGCTGATGCCGAGCCTCTCGCAGCTCTGTGTTATTAGTGCCTAGGACCTGATGTCCGTAAGACACAGAAGACAGAATAGCAGACTGGACCATGTGGTGCAGTTGCTTACGCTTCAACTGGCGGCCGAACGTGAGCAGCTTACCGTGCCGAGCGCGTGCAGGGGGCATCCTTTCGTGCCTGACTTGGCGTGCAGCTACCCTACCACCGGAGAAATCGATGCCTAGATTGCGCTCGGCGGCGACTCCCTGAATCGTGAGGCGCTTTAGCCGCGCCTGGAGCTTGAGACGCAGATCCACAGACGAGGCCACAAACTTGCTCTTAGATCGCTTAATGCAAAGGTCGACCTTAGCTAACTCGGCGTGCACAAGTTCGGCGGCGCCCGAGAGATTTTTAATTACGTGCTCCTCCCGACCACATAGATGCAGCCCAAAGTCGTCCACCACCACCCCCCTTTCGACGGTCGGGAAGGCACGACTGACGACATCTAACGGCTGAAGCAGAACCAGCTGCAGCATGAGCGTGGCGAAGTGACAACCTGGGATAACGGCCTGCAGCGTGTGTATGAACTCCGACGCTCTGCCATCTAGATCAAGAATGCGGGGAGCACGATAGAGCTGAATTAGAAGTTTCAGCTGACGCAAAGGGAAGTTGGTGGCGATCGCAGCCGCCAGCAGTCTGGCATGCGGAACCTGCTCGAAAGCTTTCTCCTCTCCTTCTCCTCCTCCTCCTCCTCCTCCTCCTCCTCCTCCTCCTCCTCCTCTC
>CAUYUJ010002734.1:0-86383 GCA_963575745.1 Prorocentrum cordatum
GAGGCAAGGCAATAGGAAGAGGAGGCAGGCGAGGCAGGAGGGAAGGAAAGGAGGAGCATTTGGAGCATTTGCGCAGCACCGCGTGCGAGGAAAGAGAGGAGGGAGGAGGGTGGGGCGTTAGCCAGCCTACGGCTGGCCGACGCCTGGGCTGTAGCCACAAGGAGGGCGAGGAGGAGGAGGAGGAGGAGGCCATCGCGGATCAAGGATCTTTGCTATGAGAGTCTCTTGGAGGACTCTTGGAGCCATCTTGGGTTATTCTTGGGGCCTTTGGGGTCCTCTTGGGGCTCTCTTGGGGCCCTCTCGGGGCCCTCTTGGAGCTCTTGCGGGGGGGTCTTGGGGTCTCCTTGGAGCTGTTTGGAGTGGTCCTGGGGTGATTATTGCCCCTATGGCTCAAAAGGGGGGTCGTACATGTTAGCCACGGCATATCAGCGCGAACGCCTTAGCAAAACGACGAGCATTGCACAGCTTTGCACAACAAAAGCAACATGGCGAAGGCAAGTAAAACGGTGGGGCCAGCCTGCAGGGCGCGAAGATATTCATTGGCGGCCCTAAGGATGCGAAGATAACCGCGCATGGCGCACCGCGGGGCGCGATTTGCGAATACAGGTGACCTAGGAGCCTTCTTGCGTATTAATTCTTCAAACACGCGGCAACAGGAATCCGTGGCCGTAAGCATGTATTGATCAATCACGTTGCATCTTGTTTTTTTTTCAGAAAGCGGCTGTGAGGCACTGCCAGACCCGAAGGCATGTGCAGCGTTGGCGAAATGGACAAGACCGAGACTGGCACAAAGATGTACATGACGCTCTACCCGGAGAAGAGCACGGATGGTGGCCTGCGCCTGGGAAATATTTGTCCAGATTTCTCAGCCGAAACCACGCACGGCCCGATGCCTAGTTTCCACGAGTGGAAAAAGGGCAAATGGGCAATCCTTTTCAGCCACCCGGCAGATTTCACTCCCGTCTGCACAACGGAGATCGGCCGTTTGGCGCTCAAGTACGACCAGCTGACAGCGCTGGATATCAAATTGGCCACTCTCTCTGTCGACCCTGTGAAGTCGCATGAGGAATGGCTCCGTGACGTTGTGGCCCACTGCGAGAACAAGATTGAGGTCAAATTCCCCATCATCGGCGACGCCGACCGCAAGATCTCCAAGATGTACGGCATGATCGACCCCGGGACGTCGGACGAGCAGTCTTTGCCGCTCACGATCCGCGCCGTCTACATCATCAACCCAGAGAACAAGTTGATGTTGATGTTGAACTATCCAGCCTGCGTCGGCCGCAACATGGACGAGATTGTGCGTTGTTGCCAGGCCTTGCAGATGTCATACCAGAAGTCAGTCGCGACGCCGGCCAACTGGCCGTACAACCACGAGAGCATCGGCATGAAGGGCGCCTTGTTCTTGCTCCCGACGGTGTCCAAAGAGGACGCGGACAGCAAATTCGCAGGCTACAAGACGTGCGAGGTCCCCTCGGGTAAGTCGTACCTTCGCCTCATTCAGGCAAAAGACCTCGGCATGCCGCATCTGATGCCTGCGGAGAAGCCAAACGGGGCCTCCCCGGAGTGCGGCTGCAGCGTGATGTGATCATTCCCGCGCATCTTGAGAAGCGTGTAGAGCACGCGTGTGCGCGCCATTTGGAATTCAGGCGGTGTGGAGCTCCCAATGCATGACCCTTCCATGGACCCCCGTCGCCCTCCGTCAGGGATGTCGCCCCCCGTCAGGGACCTGCAAAAAACAGCGTCCTGATCGGCACCCCGCCAGTTTTTCGCCGCTGCCCGTCCACCCGCTGCGCTTGACGCCTGGCGAGATGCCGGCGGGCACCGCGCGCGAGGTCCCTGAGCGCGGTGGGCGCTTGCAGCGGATCCCTGGTCCATGCTACCGTGGACCCTTCCATGAGTTTCGTCTTCGCTTCCCCCGCAGGAGACGAATTGGTCACCGGCGTGGCCCTGCGCCCGATGTGTCCTCATGTCGAGGCCCCTCCGCCGAGAACTGACCAATTTCCACTTGCTCAGAGGGCATTGCCTTGCCTCTGTATTGGTTCCCTCGGCGCTGGCAAGGTATGGTGCAGTCGCCGTGGCGCTCTTCAGCAAGGGACCGAGAGGCACACAAAAGCACGATGCATCTGGAAGAGAGGGGCGGTGGAGCCGATGGAGAGGCTATGATGAGGGGGGAGGTGGGGGAGGATAGAAGGGGAAGGCAGAGGCAGACGGAGAGAGGGCGCGCACACACAGACATGCACAGGGAGGGGGTAGGGCGGGCCCTCCGCTCATTCCCCATACCCCAAGATGGGGTTCTTGGTATTATTGGAAACCCTCCTCACTTCCTCCCGCCTCCTCCTCCCTCCCTCCTAGACTCACACTCAGATTCAATGATACTCAGAGCCACTCGTACTGACACTGACTCAAACCCAAACTCATCCACACCCGGCCTCACTCTCACTCAGACTCACTCGCACTCAGAGTGAGACTCACTCCTACTCAGCCCCACTCACACTCAGCTGACTCACGCTCAGACTCATCCATACTCAGACTCGTGCACACTCAGACTCACGCAGACCACTCGCACACAGCTCATTCACACTCAGACTCACTCCAAGGGGGAGCCGCCAGGGGGTCTTGCACTCGCCCGTTCACGGCCAGATTGTGGGGATGTGTCGAGCGAGGCGCCCGTTTGGCTTCGCCGACTCGTCTCCTTTCAGAGCAGATGGCGAGGCCGCCTCGAGCGAGGCGCCTCCTTCGGCACCCCACGAGGGGGAGCCGCCACGGGTGCTGCACGGGCCCGTTCGCGGCCAGACGGTGGGGATGTCCCGGGCGGCTTGCCGGCCCTGCCCGCCCCCGCCCCCCCCCGACTCCCGTTGCCGTTCAGAGCCCCACGCTCACCGCGATGCAGCAGGCTGGTATGGGGCACCACGAGGGGGAGCCGCGGCGGCAGAGCGTGGGGACGTCTCGGGCGGGCTGCTTGCTTTGCCCCCCCCCCCCCCCTAAGGCTCCCCTGTTTTCAGGGCAGGTGGTGAGGATCTCCCCAGCGAGGCGGTGGTCCCAGCGCTCCAAGCACAAGCCGCCAGAGGGCTACTGCACAAAACGGTTCGCGGCCAGATTGCGGGGATGTCTCAGGCGGTTTGCTTGTCTTGGCCCCACGAGTCGGCTGCTTTCGGAGCAGAAATTGTGAGGATGTCCCGAGCGAGGCAGTGGTTTCAGCACCCCAAGGGGTAGCCGCCAGGGGGTACTGCACGGGCCCGCTCGCGGCCAGACTGTAGGGATGTCTCAGGCGGTTTGCCTGTCTTGGCCCCACAGAGTCCGCTGCTTTCAGAGCAGATTGTGAGGATGTCCCGAGCGAGGCGGTAGTTTCAGCACTCCCAGGGGGGGGATCTTGCACGGGCCCGTTCGCGGCCAGATTGTAGGGAGGTCTCAGGCGGTTTGCTGGTGGAGGGCATCCCTGTGCTGCGACTGCTGCGGCGCCTCGCTGGCAGCTCCCAGGGGCGCCGCCGGCTGCCGCCTCGTCGGCAGACGCTCCTCGAGGCTGGCTCTCCTGGGCAGCGGACTTGCTGCTCGCCAGGAGGAGGAGGGAGGATGTATGAGGAGGGGGGCTGGCGGGCACGCCCAGGATTACCTCCCCGTCGAGCAAGACTCTACGATAGTCATAAGACGTCAGAGGATAATCGCCCTTCATCAAGACTCGTTTTTCCTACATTGACTGTACGGTGGCCACTGGTGGCATCCGTGGATCACACCCCACTGCTAGCAACATCGGTCAATCCTTTTTCTGTCATTCCTTTTGGTCGCGCCGCGTGTCTCTTCCTCCTATTTCTCAGCGGGTGTAGGGCCTTTTCGGGCCACCAGGAGCCCACGGGGAGCGTAGCCTGGTGACCCCGGAGGGTCGTGCTCTCCCTGGAGGCAGCTTCCCCGAAGATGTGAAGACAGTAAGTAAGGACAGAGGTGGGACACCAGCAATCAGGAAACGAGCGGGACAACGAGTCGGAATACGAACAGGATGTCGATGAGGCAAGTCTCTTCAACTAGAAACTAAGCGCGCGAAGCGCGCACGTGGTTCTAGCTTCTAGTGTGCAAACAGGTGTAGATACCGGTGTATATATATATGTATATATATGCACATATATACATATATACACATACTTACACATTTACATCTACGCACACACATACATATATATACATATACATATATGGGCGCTGGCGTATCCCCCCCGCTAAAATCGGTTGTCGTTTTCTAGTTGAAATTCTTGACATAGGGATTCCTAGTGAAAGCTTCGAACGAAGGCGAATGAGGCGGGTGAGGAGGAGGAGGAGGAGGAGGAAAATGACGCAGGTGAGGTGGAAGAGGGGGAGGGAGGATGTCCTGCACAGAAAGATTCTTAGGCTTACGCCACACCGCCGACCCCTTGTTTATGCCAATCTGGGGGTCGTAGAAGCTGCGAAGGGGTGAAAAGGCGAGTGATATTTGTTTGGTGTCTGTTCGCCGCCACCGCCAGAGGGTCTCGGGCAGTTCCGCGGGGGGGTCCGAGCGGACGGCGACACCGCGGGCGGTCGTGGTCTCATCTGGGGCCATCTGAGAGGCATAATGGAGCCAGGTTGGGCTCGGGAGTGTCTTCGAGCCGTTTCGGTAGCGGTCGGGAGTTTTTTGGGGGGACTGCCCAGGAGTCATGATGGGTCAACTTGGCCATGTGCGAGGCCACGGCGCGTGCAAAGGGTGTGCCGGCATGGGGCCTATGGCAGGCAGTTTGGAACCACTTGGGGGCCCAGGTGGAGGAAAAGGAGGAGGAGGAAAAGGGGGACACGGAGAAACGGCTCTGGGTTATGGGTTATGGGTGAGAGGCTTCCTGTATGTGTATCGGGATCTCGCGGATTGCTTCTCGGGGGCCTCTGGAAGCGAGTTTTGGAGCCACTTGGGGGCCGTTTCGGAGCCTCTGGGGTGCTTCTTGGGGGTTCCTTGGGGCGTCTGGGCGGCCTCGTGAGGGCCTCTGGGGGCCTCTTGGGGCACTCTTGGGGCCCCCTGGGGCTCCTGGGGGCAGAAAGCTAGAGTTTCAACATGTTTGGTCGCCGTCTTGGGCCCCTCTTGGTGCCGTCTTGGAGCCCTCTTGGGCCGTCTTGGGGACCTCTTGGGCCGTGTTGGGGCCGTCTTGGGCCGTCTGGAGGCCGTCTTGGGGGCCTCGTGGGCCATCTTGGGGCTGTCTTTGGGGCCTCTTTGGCCGTCTTGGAGCGTCGGGAAGCCGAAAAGGCGGAGACGCAAAAAACATCGAAAACACTATGGAAAGTCAACAATTTTAGACTCTTGGGGCCCTCTTGGGAGGCTTGTTTGGGACCTCGGGGGCCGTCTTGGAGACCTCTTGGCCCGTCTTGGGGCCATCTTGGGCGTCTTGGAGCGGTCGTTTGGCGTCTCGGGGCCTTCGTGGGCCGTCTTGGAGGCCTCTTGGGGGCTTCTTGGCCCGTCTTGAGGCCCTCTTGGGCCCGGAAAAGCCCCGTGAGTCGCTCGTCCCGGACCCCCCCCGCTCGCGCCCGACCCCCCCCCCCCCCTCCAAATCGACCGGACCGGGCTCCCGGGGGAGGGGTTTGGGGAGGGGGAAGCATCTCACACGCCGATGATCCCCAAGGGGTCGGCGGATTTCTTGTGAAATCCTCTATAGAAGGGATCCTATTGGAATCCTCGACAGGGATTCGTTTTGAAATCATCCACAAAGGGGTTCCTATTGGAATCCCGGGCAGAAAGATTCCTAGTGACATCGCCCAGATAAGGATTCCTATTGAAACCCTGCGCAGAAAAATTCCGAGTGAAATCCTCCACGGGAAGGTTCCGAATGAAACTCTTCACAAGAAGGATTCCGATTGAAATCCTCTACATAAGGATTCCTAGTGAAACCCTCCATAATAAGGATTTCTAGTGAATCCTCCACATAAGGATTCCGATTGGAACCCCTCACGAGAAGACGAGAAGGAGAATGAGGCGGATGAGGAGGGGGAGGACAAGGAGGAGTAGGAGGCGGACGAGGACGAGGAGGGAAGGATTCCTATTGAACCGCTTCGCAGAAAGAATCCTTCACAGAAGAGCCTATTGAAATCCTCATCGAAAGAATTTGTATTGAAAGCCTACACCGAAAAGTGCCGACGGAAATCCTTGAAACCGTATTCGCTGTCGTTGGCAACCTCCCCTGGCCTCAATGGAAGGATTCCTATTGTTTTCGACGCAGGGATCCCTAGTGGAATCCTTCACAGAAGGGTTCTGCGTGAAATCCTTCACAAGATGGGTTCCGATTGATAACCTTTCAAGTGATATCCTCCCCGGAAGGATTCCCATTGAAATTGTACACATAAGGATTCCTAGTGAAACCCTTCAAACGATGGCGAATGAGGCGGATGAGGAGGAGGACGAGGAAGATAAGGCGGATGAGGTGAAGGAGGCGGAGGGAGGGAATCCTCAACATACGGATTCTTGTTGAAATCCTGTACAGCAGGGTTCCTATTAGAATTCTCGACACAAGGATTCGTTTTGAAATCCTCCACAGCAGGGTTCCCAGTGAAATCGCGCACAATATATTCTGAGTGAAATCATCCACATAATGATTCCGAGTGAAATGCAGCACATAAAGATTCCCATTGAAATCATCAACATACATATTCCTATTGAAACCCTGCGCAGAAAGATTCCCAGTGAAACCCTCCACAGAAGGATTCCGAGTGAAACTCTTCACAAGAAGGATTCCGACTGAAATCCCCTACACAAGGATTCCAAGTGAAACCCTCCACAAGACAGATTTCTAGTGAAATCATCTACAGAAGGATTCCCATAAGGAGAATGAGGCGGATGATAAGGAGGATAAGGAGGAGTAGGAGGCGGATGAGGACGAGGAGGAGGGAAGGATACCTAGTAAAACCCTCTACAGAAAGAGTCCTGTTGAATCCTTCACAGAAGAGCCTAGTGAAATCCTCAACGAAAGGATTCCGGTAGAAATCCTATACAGAAAAGTTTCGACGGAAAATCTTGAAATCGTTTTCGCTGTCGTTCGCAGGGTCTCCATTGGCCTCAGTGGAAGGACTCCTGTTGTCTTCGTTCCTATTGAAATCCTTCACATCAGGATTCCTAGTTTTATCTCCCACAAGACGGATTTCTATTGAAATCCTCCAAGGAAAAATTCTGCTTGCAAACCTTCACAATAAGGATTCCTATTGACATCCTCACCACAACTATTCCATTTGAAATCCTCCACATAAGGATTCCAATTGGCATTCTCCACATAAAGATTTCTAGTGAAACCCTTCAAACGATGGCGAATGCGGGGGATGAGGAGGACGAGGAAGATATGGCGGATGCGGTGAAGGAGGCGGAGGGAGGAATCCTCAATATAAGGATTCTTCTTGAAATCTTCTACAGAAGGGTTCCTATTAGAATTCTCGGCATAAGGATTCGTTTTGAAATCCTCCACATACGGATTCCGAGTGGAAACCCGCGCAGAAGATTCTTAGTGAAATCATTCACAGAAGGATTCCGAGTGAAATCCCGGACATACAGATTCACATTGAAACCATCAACACGGATTCCTATTGAAATCTTGCACAGAAAGATCTCTAGTGAAATCCTCCACATAAGGATTCCTAGTGAAACGCTTGGCAAGAAGGATAATGAGGCGTATGATGAGGAGGAGGAGGAGGAAGTGGAGGCGTATGAGGAGGAGTATAGGGCTGCAATCGGTTTCAATGCAGTCGGTTTGACGGCAATGCGTCGCAAACAATTGTAACCCATATGAGTACAGTCGCTTCGGGTGGAAGTGCCTTGAGTGCAACCCATTGGCTTTCAATCGAGCCCGTGCAAACCCCTGGGCTGGCGATCGATTGTATCACAATCGGTTTGATTGCAGTCAAATGGCTTGCATTCGGGATGATTGTCACCTGAGGAACCAATCGAGAACTAAACCAAATGCAGCGGCTGCAGCGACGACGACCCCCCCTCCTCCCTCCTCCTCCTCTTCTTTCTTCTCCCTCGTCCCTCCTCCCTCCTCCCCCGCCTCCTCCTCCTCCCTCTCCTCCTCCTCCTCCTCCTCCTCTTCCTCCTCCTCCTCCTCCTCCTCCTCCTCCTCCTCCCCCTCCTCCCCTTCCTCCTTGTTCTCCTTCTCCGCCTTTATTAACCAAACGACGCGTTTGGACATGAAAAGGAAGTTCCCGCCCGAGAGGTCCCCAACAAATCATCAAAAGCAGGCTCCCGCCTGAGAGGCCCCCAAAAAGCCCAAAGACACCCAAGAACCACCCCTCTCATCCTTGTAACTGTCCCAAACAATCCAAAAACCCAAAGTTCCAGAGGAGAGCTCCTGCTCAAGATTGGTGGCGTCTCAGGCGGGAGCAATAGAACACAACGCAACTTCACGCAACGCAACCTTACATAACGCAACACATCACAACACAATTTCACAGAGCCTCACAGCAACATAACACATCACAACACAACCTCACAACCTTTCCTCTGTCGTCTGGACGTTTAGGGCGAGGAGGCGAGCAAGGAATACATGACGAGACGAATAAGAAAAGGCATAATGAGGTAGACCCCTGCGGGGGGTACCAAACATATTTGTTTTCGCGGGGGTAGGATTGGTCAGGACCCACACATATATATACACACGCATACATATTCCTTTCGCTTCGCGGGGTGCACGTCCGGATTGCGGAGTGCGCGGGCGTTTGGCGCGTTTTGGAAGATGCTCGTCGTTTCTATAGGCATCGACTTCATGAGATTTGAATGACTTGGGACTGCCCCAGGCCGTCTTCGGACGCGCTAGGGTCGCATGGATCCTTCGAGAGCCGTCTTGAGGACTACTCCGTGCCCAGCTATGCAGCGATGTGAACGACCTCAGAGGAACGCGTCGAGCCAGGTGCAGCATGTCAACGTTCGGTCGGAGGGCCGCTTGTACAAGCGTCGCACATGCACGGAGGACCAGCTTGCGGAGCTTTTTGGTAAAGCTTCCCGTGCGATGCGCAGGGGCGTTCTCGAGCGCCTCAGGGGGGCTTCTTGGGACCTCTTGGCCTCGGGGGGGGGCTTTTCGGGAGCTCTTTCGGCCCTCATGGGGCCATGTCGGTCCGTTTGGGGGCCGCCTTGGCGGGCTTGGAGCCCGTCTGACTCCTCCAGAGGCCGTCTTGGGGGCTTCTCGCGGCCGCCTTGCGGCGTTCTTGGGGTCCTCTTGGGCTGTATTGGGGGCATCCTGGACCGTGTTGTGGACCTGCTTTGGCAGTTGCTGATTTTTGAAAGCGCGCGAGAATGTTAAGATCTGTCAGAACTAGTGGAAACCTTTGGGCCCCCTCTTGGGCCGTCTTGAGGGCCTCGTGAGCTCTGCGTGGGCCATTTTGAGCCGTTTTGGGGCTGTCTTGGCCAGCCCTGAGGCCCTCTTGGGCAATTGTGCAGCAGCTTAAACCTTCCCAGAGGCCCCACAGGCCCAACTCGTATATTATGTATATATGTTTGTTAAATTACATTATGTAATATTAGGTACTCGTATATTATACACCGTATTGTATTACAACATTAATATACTACATTATATTATATAGAATTTTGTGTTACACTATATGGTAGTCAGTTCTATTAGTTTACAGTTTAACGTATTAGGTTATATCATATTAGTTAGGTTATATCATATTATTTAGGTTATTAGTTTACATTTTAATACGATAGTGAATTTTATACTATTTTAGGTTATATCATGTTATATTGCATTAGTCTGTGCTGTGTTATGTTATATTACATTCTATTATAACATATGCTGTTATATTATAGCTAACGCAGTGTAATCGATTATATGATGCTATATTTCGTTATATTGTAATGCATTGCAGTTATTATGTGATCTTATATTGCATATGATTCTATTTCATTGTATGATATAATGCTACATTTTATTATGACATTTTATATCATAGTATATTATCATATATTATAACTGTGTATATATACATATCTTTGTCCAAGTATCGTTTGTTGTATATAGCAGGTTTTGAGAGCCCGAAACGGGACCACCACCTTGATACGGCGGAATGGCGCGACTCTATGGGGGGGGGGTCGGGGGGGGACAATAATGTAAAACAACGCAATATGTGACAATTCCACAACGATTGGGTACACCGGATACGTTGCATTATCGTCTCCACAGAACGCGCTGCCACTCAGCACGTTACTGCCGGACGTGGATTCAAGAGGATTGCGCCATTCCGCCGACCCCCAGAAGAGGGAAAAAGTCCACGGGAGAGACCTTTTGGGGCCTCTTGGGGACCCTTTTGGGCCTCCTGGGGGCCTCTTCGGGCCTGTTGGGGGGTTCTCGGACGCCTGCTGGCGATCTCGAAGGTCCTCTTGGGGCAGAGGGTTCGGAATGTCAGTTTGAGTTACCTCCCTTGGGGCCCTTCGGGGGCCCTGTTGGGGTCCTCTGGTGCTATCTTGGGCGCGCCTCTTGGGACCCTCTTCGGCCGTCTCAGGGCTCTCTTGGGGTCTTCTTGGGCCATTTTGGAGCGATCTTGGGGGCCTCTTGAGCCGTCTAGGACGTGACTAAGACAACAAGTTCGAACATGCTGCACATATGCGTTTTCCTCCAGGGATTGGGGCGGTTTTTGCTTATTCAATCGCTTCACTCATTCCGCGGGCCCATGTTGCATGATCGCTACTGCTGAGGAGCTCGCTCTCGCTCTCACCCATTCAGTTCAATGTCACACTCTCTCCTCTTCACAGAACCTGGGGGGGGGGTACAATTTATATGCACCCCCTTCATCTTGCTAGCTCTGAGAGCCACACGCGCTGGCAGATGCAACAGTGAGTTGCCTGCGCGGGGGCCTGGCCGTTGAACTCAACGGGCAGGGCACAAATTTGGGAGGGGGGTAAGCCTAACGCTTATACCTCTCATGCACCGACATCACATGACTATCAGCTGGCAAGAGAGAGAAGCGGCGGGGCCTGGCGGAGGAAGAAGACGGGGGTGAAGTAGCACTGCGGCAGTGGCAGATCCGATCCAATAAGGACAAGACCCAAATCCACCGCACGAATTTCACAGTCTAGGACAGGCTCCTGGGAGACAGAGGGGCCCTCACACCAGGCTGCTGCAACCCTCATTCACCACCGTAGTGGCTACTGTCCCCACGGGGGATACCCACTCCCACTAAGTCGGAAGTGGGCGGGGTCGCAACAGCTATACACACACGAGAGTCCCCAAGACGCCCAGCTCAAGCGGTGCCTTAGGCATTCCACCTCAAAAGGGATCCAGAGCACCGCCTTCAGAAGTCGCGGCCGTTAGGCCTTGGCCTGGAGGAGGTCCTAGGCATCCAAAGAGGACTGTATACAGGACAGGGAACCACGCTCGGACTCAGATGGCGCTGGCCACGCTGGAATAGAAAGAGACAACAATCCACCTCATTTCACGGTGCCACTGTAAGTGCAAACGTAGATGCCAGACCACCACTTCAAAACACAGATAGTATGACTGACCACCAAGGAAATACACTTATATGCAGCAAACTCGAGGGGATACACGCTCCGTCGCATTTAAGCCATCGTGGGCACCCGTATGGGCTCTACGGGTCTACCCTCGAGTAATAGCATGACACTGAAGGACAGCTCGCAATTCAAATTCAGTCCACCATTGTAGAGGCGTAGGTAGAGGACACAAGCTCCGTCGATCAGTAGGTACATTGGCCAAAAGAGAAAGTGCGATGGTGCTTCATGGCTCTACTCTCGCCTGGTAACATGCATGCTTATGCTTTCATCAACTTGCGAACCATATTGCCACGTGGGGCTTTGCTAGCTGTCACATTTCCGTTAGCGGCTCTGAGTAGTTCTGATGCAATCGATTCAATTCCCATCACCTTGCCCTTCAGTGTATCAAGTGCCGTCGGCATTTCCAGCGGCGTCACTTGGGGTAGCTGACTGTCGGGTTCGCTGATGGCTTTGAGTAGCTCCGCTGCTGTGCCCTCTTCGTCGGGCACCAGTGTTGTTCCGCGCAAGCTGAATACAAGGCGCGATTTCTTCGGCTTGTTGGGCTGGTCGAAGCACGGGAAGACTGCTGTTTCTCGAGCCCACTGCCTTGTTAGTTTTGGTCCTGCTTGCTCTAGCATCTTGCTGATTCTGACGGCCACGAGCTTGAGCCGCGATATCCTCACCGAGCTGTCCTTGTACTGCCAGTTGCCTAAGACGTTCAGAACTGCGTAAATTGCTTGGCAAGCTGGCGAACCAAGGTTCGTGGCTGGGTCCTTTTTTTTCGTTCCTTGGTATACTCCGCGTACGATTTGTTGACGTCCACCACTGCCTGATGAGTTCGGTCCAATATCGTGGTCGTCATCGCCTCGTGCTCCAGAAGCCGAACTCGTGCCTCTAGTTGTACGATGCGGTTCTTCATCAGCGTGAAGGTTGTAGCATCGTCCATGTCCATGTCCCCGCCCTCCTCGTCGATCCGCGCTTTCTTCTTCTCCTTGGAACCCTCCGCGAAACTCATGCTGCGAGCCCGTAGTAGCCAAGATTTCTGAGGGGTGTTCTTCGTCTGGCATTGAGACGTTGTACCCAACTCTGATCAAGTAGTTTAGCCCACGAGGTTGTGGATGTCACTGGTAGCTGCTGCTTAGGCTGCAATGCTGTTTCGTGCTTCTTCAACTGACGAACATGAAAAGAGGGAGAGAGGTACGGTTCCAAGTGTTCACGACAGTGCTTGAACCACGATTCCATACAGCCAATACTCTCGTCACAGATAGGGCACGCCATGCTTTTTAGGGGGCTGAACTTCACATGCGCACCTTCCACGATCGCATGGACAGTATTGGCGTTTGAGGCTGTCGGCAACATGTTCTTTTTGCAATCTCGGCACTCAAGAACACGCTGTCGCACAACACGCACATGTTTGTAGTAGTTAGAGTACGTCCCACATGTAGTTGCCCATGACTACCTCCTACTGTGTTCGCGATGTGCTTAGCCAACATGTGTTGCGTGGGCCATGCCGTGTTACATATGGTCCCATATGTCAGGGTTTCTTTTCATATGAACTTGCCCTCATGATGTGTTTGCTTGCGTGTGCTCGTAATAGGCGTAGTTATAAACTTTGCTCGTAGTTCATCGCAATCAACCTTTATGAAATCCTCGTAGTCCTCAAACATGATGTGCTTCATGCTCCCTCCGATGTCCCACATAGTCTCCCCCGCCTCCAACTCCTTCAGTGCCTCCAAATCATCTTGAAACTGGACGGCCCACGGATGTGCAAGGGGCCGCACCGTCCCCTCCTCCGAAAAAAAAAAAACATCACCGTTGAGAGCAGACCTTCTAACGCAGGTGGTCAAGAACTGAATCTGTTGATCACGACCCTGCACCATGGTTTGCAACCACTTCAATCTGCGGGTGCGAAGTTCTGTGAACAGGGGAGCGAGTCGGAACTTTTTTAGCACCTCAAGTCAGCTTATTGTACTGACGTGCTGCTTATCCTCATCCCAGGCCGCTGTGCCGCCAAGGCTTGCGCGACATTTGCGCACAATGAAACCTTCAAGCGGAGCCAAGTCTCCACTCGTGAGAGGTATATGTCCTTTGACGCACACCTCGAGCCCGCTGAGCGTTGTGTTCACCAGTAGCCCTTTTACAATGGAACGCTTTACCCCAAAGTTTCCAGGAGGCCTCCAAAATCTTCCCATTGAGAAGTAACTAGCTTGAAGAGTCATTTTTTTTTTTTTTTTTTTTTTTTTTTTTTTTTTTTTTTTTTTTTTTTTTTTTCTCTTTTGTGTTGTTTTTCTTCTTCCAATTCGGGTTTAGGTGTAAAGTTGCTAGCCTGTAATCCTCCAAGGTATCGTGCATGGTGTTTAGTCCGCCCAGCTATTGTAGTGCCATGTTTGTGTACAAGACGTGCTGCTATATGCGCTCCTGTTCCTCGAAGATATGCTACGTTTTCCTGCGTGTTAGTGTTTTGTGAAGCGCCAACCTCCCCCATTCCCTTGTCGATCGCTAAATTCTCAAGACGACCTGCCTAGCTCCAACTTGTCAATTATCGTGCCTGGATAATGTGCTTCAAGTACTTTACATGACAGATCATCTACAAACCCAGTTCGTGCCATTTGTTGGGTGAGACTGCCTTCCCAAGGCGGTCCTACCTCGACTGCGTGAAACCATTTTTCAATCACAAAGAGATCAGCCACCGCAATCTGAACTGGTGGGCTGAACGTTCTCGCAAAGATCCGAGTGGCCCCAACATCACCAGGGATGACTCCCTCGGACGGTCGCAGCCAAAATGTGCCTGACTCGTCCTCCAAAAGAAAAGCTCCACGCAATACTCGATCTCGCGCAAATTGGAGATCTTGATTGGCAGGGGGTTCACATAATGAGTGTTAGCTGCAGTCAGGCCCCATCCATCCAGAAGCGGACGTAGCTGCAAAGACGAGTAGCCTTCCTTGCCATACCCACATGGTCCAGCTACTCTGTCGTATTTTGACGAGGGGAGCCCCCCGTTCAAGTCTATAAATACAAGGGGGATGATCCGTTTGCGTGACATCTCTTCCAACGTTGTTTGAAACCACTGCACCGTCTTCTGGCAGGCCTCCTCGTAGGTCTTGCGCAGCTTTGCCGATGTCTGCCGAGGGGGAAAATACAGCGCGATAGTTCCAATAGTTTCAGATCTTGTCTGAAAGCTGGCAGCAGCACACCGTCCCCACAACAACGCTGGTGTAGGATATATCAGCTTTAATGTGGATCTTGGAAATCTTGAGCTCTTGATAAGAAACGTGATACCACAATATGCTGTGACATATGCACTTCGCCTATGCCCGAACTCTATCACCCAGGTGCGGTCGATCAGACGAGTCTCATTGATCTGCTCTCCATACGACTTTGCTTGTGTGCCCACGAGCGCGTAGATGTCTCTGTTCGGCAGTGCCTGCACAATGTCATTCAGCCGCTCCGTCGTCCTGGCAGCACACGGGTTGTAGCATACTGCTCTCAACAATCCACTTTCTCCGCCCATGAGATTCGCGGGGCAGCGCCGCCGCCGTGCGGCTCTATTCACGAGAAGGGAACATCGGGCCCACTGCTCGTGTGATGTGTTGCTTGTGTCGATAGGCGGCTGGTGCGTTGCTGGGCGGCCTCGGGCCGCCTTAAGTAGGAGGAGGAGGAGGAAGAGGAGGAGGAAGGGGAAGGGGCGGAGGAGGAAACCTTTCGTTGGCATATTGTGTTGCTCTTGGGGACAAATAGGGTCGTCGTCAAGATGCTTCTTTGGAAGGCCTCTTGGGGTCTTTTGAGAAGCCGTTCGGGGGCGCCAAGGAGGCATTCTTGAGCTTCTGGGGCCTCTTGGGGCCTCTTCTGGGCCTCCTGGGGGCCTCCTGGGGCCTCCTGTGGGCCTCCTGGCGGCATCTTGGGGCCTCCTGGGGCCCTCTTGGGGCGGAAGGCTTGAGTTTTCGGTTCGTGGTCCCCCTCTTGGGCCCCTCTCGGGGCCGTCTTGGAGCCGTCTTGGGCCGTCTTGGGCGCCTCTTGGGCCGTCTCGGGGCCCTCTTGGGCTCTCTTGGGGCCTTCTTGGAAGCCTCTTGGCCCGTCTTGGGGCGCTCTTGGGGTCCTCTGGGGACGTCTTGGAGCATTGGATGGCCGAAAAGGCGACAAGGCCAAAATCCTTCGAAAGCCAACGTGAAATTGATGATTTGGGCCTTGCGGGCCCTCTTGTGAGGCCTCTTGGAGGCCACTTGGAGACCTCTTGGGCCGTCTTGGGGTCATCATCGGCGTCTTCGAGCGCTCTTTGGGCGTCTCGGGGGCCTCGTGGGCAGTCTTGGGGACCTCTTGGGTCAGGAGGGGGGGTAGTCGACTGCGCCCCTCCCCTCGGAGGCCACGATCTTCGTGAGGGGTGTCGAAAAATTGCCCGGTCTGGCATCTCTGATCCAAGTGTCCCGGGGGTGTCCCGGGGGTGTCCCGGGGGTGTCCCAGGGTACTTTTCGTCCGGGGACCCCCAGGGGCGGCCCCGCGCGCGCGAACTAGTTAATTGTTAACCATTTACCGGAGATCTTAGCACGCCCTTGGCCCGTTGGGCCAGCGAACTGGGGCCATCTAAGGGGGTCGTCTGGGAGGCTCTTGGGCAGTTTTGAGGCCCTCTTGGGTGTTTTTGATGCCTCCTCGGCGTGTTGGAGCACAGCTTGAGCCAGCTTGGAGGGCATATTGTATATCTTGCAGGCCACGAAGTGTCGATTTGAAGGCTCTGGAAGCCCCAGGGGTGCGTTGGGGAGCCCGGGGGGCCCTTCCCCCCCGGCCACCCCCGCCCCAGGCCTCCCCCTTCTAATTGGATTGCAGACCCCCTGGTGGAGGGGGAAAGGGGGACGGGGGACAGCCAATCATCTCGCGCGCCTTGGCACCCCCGGCACGCGGGGGTCGGCGGATACACGTGTACGTTCACATGTATGTGTAGACGTAACGACGTATAAGTTGTTCGCAGATCGTTGCAAGCCCCGCCGTCCCCCCCTTCTCCGCCATTGACCAATCTAGTGCGCCACAGGGCCCCGGGGCCTTCTGTGGACATGCGCGTCGCTGACGTCCAGAACTGCGCGCTGCCGTTTGGGGTGGCCTGCTGATGCAAGGGCGCGGCTCTGGGGCGCCGGACGCCTCTTGAGAAAAGCAGGATCCTTCCCCGCCGCTTTCCACCTCGTCCCCTCACCCATGGTCGGCCCCGAGTGGTGCATCCGCTTGGTAGGCGGGAAGAATTAAGTCCCCAATCGCGGGCACCAGATAGTACACCGCTAGGAACACACCCCGAGTAAAAGGGGATGGCGACTGCTCCATTCCACCCAGTGCAGTTCCATCCGCGGCACCTTCATCCAGAGAAAGTTTCATCCAGAAGAATTTGTACGGAAGAACTCGTCCGAAACAACTCACGCGGAAGAAAGCCGCTATGTACGTGGTATGTTTTTGAATCTTCCACCGATCGGCGCGAGCCCGCCCCCCCTCCTCCCAAGGTCCCGACTGGCGCTGACTTGGGCGATTGGCTCAATAAGCATTACGGCCAGCCCTCCCCCTGGGCACGCGCGTCGTTGATGACCACAATCGTGCAGTGCTTCCCCGTATGCAATGTATGAGGGAGCGGCTTTGGGGCGCTGAGTGCTGGAATAATGTGTCATTCTCTGCCCTCGTTCCCCCCCCCCTCGATCTTGATGGGCTCCCGCTGGCAGGCCCACGCAGTGGGCCCCCAAGGAGTGGGTTGCCAGCACTGGACGCCACGCCTGCACCGTCTGCAGTAGGCCTGGAATAGCACGCTCCAACGGTAGGTCCCCGAGAGTAAGCCAACCAAACGAGAGTTTTCGTATGAATTGCACGCGTAGACGTTCATGACCAACAGACGGCGCGAATGGACATAATATCGACATCAAGCCAGAGAGCGTGTGGACGGGTAACGCAGAACGGTCAGGAAGTCACAATAACGCATTGGTACAGGCGAGCAGAGCGGCAAACGATGTACCTGGTTGGCCCCACATGATTTCCTGTACGACCCCCGAAGTCACCGACATTGTCCAACGAGCGTCTTCTTTTTCTCGCCCGATCGGACCCTCCAGGGACGCAGCGGCTCATGCAGAGGAGGCGGAGGAGGAGGAGGAGGAGCTACCTCGGCGGTCCGCCGAGCCCAGTTCGCACGCCAGTTCGCACGCCAGCTCACGCTGGTGCCGGCGAGGCGAGCAACGCGCCCTCGTCGTAGACCTTGCAGGGGCTGCCCGCGCCACTCACTCGGCAGGACTCCATGGGCAACCTGGGCATGCGCACAACGCCAGCTGTCCCTGGCAGCTCGGCGTAGCATCTGGCAGCCCTCCGTAGCCGTTTTAGTCCAACGGCGCTGGACGACTGGTCGGGTGCTGCGAAAAGTGCCCCTGGCCCAAGGTGCCCCCAGGATTTCCAAGGAGGCCGCCAAGGCCTCCAGAGCACCCCTCACGAGGTCAAGATGAGCAAGAAGATGGGGCCCCTTGGGCCAGTGGCACCTTTGAGCAACCGCCGAACTGGGAACCGTGCGCTCGCCGCTACGGTGCGGTCGGGCCCGCGCCCTCGGCATGCCTGGCGCCCGGGAGCGGTCGCGCAGCCCAGTGGCGGGCGGCGGAGCGGCGGGGGCGCAGCCGGCGAGCGCGCTGGAGCGGGCCGCGCGTGAGCCTGCCGATGCAGCGTCGCGGAGGGCTGCGAAACCGGTGGTGTGTTACGAGGTGGGCATGCTTCCGAAGGTGGACGAGGCGATGTACGCTGCCGCCCGCGCAGGCATTCTGGGCCTCCCAGATAGGCTCCGAGTAGGTAGGGATGCATCGGCGATGCGTCGGCGATGCGTCGCCACCGTCGGCGTGGCGAACATAGGGCTCCGCATCGCAGATGCATAGGCGATGTGGCGCGTTCCTCCGACCTCGTTTGCTCGGACCCCATGTGAGAAGCTTCTAGGCATGCAGCAGCTGAAAGAGCTGGTGGTGCCTGCCAGGCAGGCGCGATGTTTCGAAGTGCCGGCTGGGCACTTCTTCCGCATCGTGAGCACAGAGGGCCCGCAGGTGGGGGACCTCAACCTCTGGAACAGGGATGACATGAAGGAACGATTCTACACCTCTAAGACGCGCCAGCTGCACGCAACCCACTTGACCACTGGGGACCGCCTTTGGAGTACTTTCCCATGGATGCGTCCCATGGCAACGATCACGCATGACACTTTGGGTTGGTACGGCTGGGACGAAGATGGAGGTGGCATTCATGATGTTATTGGAAGCCGATGTGACCCATACACGAACCACGTGCTGCTAGGGAAGAACTACAATTTTTGTTGTCACTCAAACTTGACTCGAACACTGGTCGAAAGGGGTGTTCCTGATGCGGAGTCCCATGTGCACGACGTGCTGAACGTCTTCATGTGCACCGGATTTACGAAAGACACGAAGCAGTATTTCATGAAAGCGAGCCCTGTCCGGCCTGGGGACTTCCTGGAGCTGTTCGCAGAGATCCCCCTGCTCTGCAGCTTGTCAGCTTGCCCCGGGGGCGACTGCTCGGAGAAGCACTCGGCCGACGACGCGCCAGGGTACCCCCTAACGGTTCAAATATTCCAGCCAGCAGCTGGGACGCTTCAGGGGTGGGAGAGTCCCAAGCCGAGTGGCTACAGTGGAAGGCACGGCCTGTAGAAGTAGCTCCATACCGACCCACGCGTAGGCCGAATTCTGACGCATCCTTGGACGCGTGTAGAGCACGCGCTCGCGCACGACATGGAATTCGGGTGGTGTGGAGCGCCCAATGCATGACACTTCCACGAGCTTCATCTTCGCTTCCTCCGTACGAGACGAAGTGGTCACCGGAGTGGCGCTTCGCCCCACGGGGTTTCATGTCGAGGCCCTTCCGCCGAGAATTGCTCACATGTTTTCGTTCAGAAGGCATTGCTTTGCCCCTGGATTGGTCCCCTCGGCGCTGGCAATATATGGTGCAGTCGCTGTGACGCTCCTCAGCAGCGGAACCTGAGGAACACTAACATGCATCATCAGCAAGAGAAGGGCGGTGGAGCCAACGGAGAGATTAAGATGAGGGGGAGGTGGGGAGGGAGAAGGGGAAGGCAGAGCCAGGCGGATACGGGGCACATCTCCCATTTACCAGAAACCCAGCCCGTAATTGTCGCTTCCTGTCCCTGGGGTCTTCCCAGGTTGCCCCATACGGCTCCCAGCGCACCAAACACGTTGCAAGAGGGTCCCAAGACGGCCCAAGAGGGTCCCGATATGGGCCCAAGACGATGCAAGACGGCCCAACAAGGCCCAAAGAGGCATAATGTGTCAGTTGTACGTAGACTTTCTGACGGTTTCAGCGTTCTCTATTTTTCTTGCTTCCGACCGTCTAAGACGGCCAAAGAGGTTCCCAAGATCGTCCCAAGACAGCCCAAGAGGCCCCCAAGCCGGCCCAAGAGGGCCCCAAGACGTCTCATGAGACCCCCCAAGGACCCAAGAGGTTCTACGAGAACCCCAAGGAGGGCCCAAGTTGAGGAACACGGGGGGCCTTGGGATCCTTCCCCCAAAGATTGTCACCGAGAACCCCAGCATGTCCCCAAGGGGCGACCCCAAGAGACCCCCAGAGGCCCCCAACACCCCCCCAAGAGGCTCCCATGAGGTTCCAAGAGGCCCCAAACATGTGTCCAAGAGGCCTCCGAGAGGCCTCCCGAGACGTCTAAGAGGCTTCTGGCCCCACAGCCCCGACACGGTGGGGGGAAGGGTCCTGTGCGGTTTTCTGCCGCCACGGGATGCGACTAAGACGGGCCAGATGAATCCGAGATGGCGAGATGGCCCAAGAGGACCCGTGACCGCACAAGATGCCCCCAAGACGGCCCGAACATTGCATCAAGACACCCCCCAAGACAGGCCAGGGGGCCTTCCAGACGGCTCCAGAAAATCATCTCAGGGCACCCAAGACGGACCCCACAGCATGCCTCCGACAGGTTCCGACCAAGACGGCCCGAAGGCTGTTTGAGACGGCGGAGGGGGAGGCGGAAAGCGACCCTCCAGCATGCGTCGAAGAGGTTCCAAGCCCGCCCAAACACCGCTGAAGGTGGAGGAAGAGGAGGCGGAGGAAGAAATTGGTACCTCCAGGAGATCCCCACGATGAGCCCAAGGCAGCTCGAAAGCGTCCACGGCAGCTCACAACATGCTAAAACAACACCACAGAAGCTTCCAAGAGCGGCCCACGTGGCCTCAAGAGAAGCCCTCAGAGGCTCCCTGGCTCCCTGGATGCGAAGTATTGTATTTTCCCTACCTAGGCTCTGCCTAGAAGGGTTCTTACTCTCTGGGCTTAAAGGGACCGGGCAGTGGAAAGCGCCCCTGGCGGTTCCCCCAGTATCCGCCCCGCGGTTCCCCCAGTTACGTCCCTTTAGCTTCGCGTTGCTTATCTCATCTTAGTTTCGCTGATATCATCTTAGCTTAGCTTAGCTTCATCTTAGCTCAGGTTTATCTTAGCTTAGCTTACCTTCATCTTAGCTTCGCTGAACTTTAGCATAGCAGAGCACAGCATAACATAGCATAGCGTAGCATAGCATAGCGCAGCATACCGTTAGCATGGGGGTAATTCCCTACCTAGGCTCTGCCTAGAGGGTTAGCTTAGCTTAACGTAGCTTATCTCAGTTTAGCTTAGCTTAGCTTAGCATAGCTTAGCATAGCGCAGCGCTGCATTGATAGCATCGCATATCATAACACAGCCACGCATAGCATATCATAACATATCATAGCATAGCGCAGCATAGCGACGCATAGCACCGCACAGCCTATCATATCATAGCATAGCATAGCATAGCATAGCGCAGCTTAGCTCAGCGTATCATAGCATAGCAAATCATAACATAGCAAAGCGCAGCATAGCATAGCATATAATAGCATCGCATAGCATATCATATCATAGCATAACATAGCTTAACATAGCATGGCATAGCATAGCATAGCAACTAATGCTGCTTTCCTAGGGGCTCCAACTTCTAGGTAGGGTCGCACTGGGGTAATCCTATTTCTTGCGCGAGGGAGGAAGAGGGAAGAGACGGATGAAATGGAGGAGGACACATGAGTGCCCCAAGTGGTGGCCTGGGGATCCAGAGAGGGGAGGCCTTCTGGGCTCGATGTCGGTCAGGAGGGGCAGCCGCCTGCTTCGAAAGGCCTGATCGTCCTCCTCCCTGCCCCCCCTCCGCCAGTGCCTCGGCCTCCGCCTCCTGAGGCAGCGAACCGCTGGAGGACGCGGAGGGGTGTTTTAAATGCGGCCATTTCGCGCCCATGTTCCTTGTGCATGAGAGAGGCCTCGTGGAAAATGTACTCGACGAGCTCCTTTTTCTTGAAGAGCGCGTGGACCATCCCTGGCGATTTACAATCGCGCCCGCGGACCCGGCTCACGGCCAGTTTCTCGCCCTTCGGGGCGTCGCCCGCCAGGCGAGCCACGCGGAAAGTGTCCTGGACGAAAACGAACAATTCCCTGGCCTTGTCGTCAGAGACAGCCCTTTTGGAGCATGCGAAGCCGATCTTCATGAGAAGCGCAGGTTCGCGAAGCTCTGGGATATATGCTTCGGCCAGCGAGAAAGCCGAAGAGCAGGCGCTGTCGAGGACGAAAGTGCGCAAACCTTTCAGCGCCGCGGCAGTTGCGCTGGTGCACGGTTTCCCTTTGCACTGGAGGCCGTAGGCCTTCAGCGCAACCTCTAGCCTCGTCACTGCTTCCGCTCTGTCGAGACTGGCGCGCACGTTTGTCAAGCGGCACGCTTTTTCTGCGAACCGCCAGAAGCTATCTGCGCCAGAGGCAGCACTCGCAGTGAACATCTTCTCCCCGAAACTCAGGGCCGCCAAGTGGGTCGCGTCCGCATCGGGCAGCACGCGCATCCTGATGGGGACGGACAACGCGGCATTGAACAGATGCCACACGCGGTCCTCGTTGGACTCCTTGAGCGCCTCGCTCATGGCAGAATACCACGTGATCACCACCGCGCGGCCCGCGATCATGGCCAGAGGCTCTGTCAAGCAAGCTCCAGGCTTGCCAGGCTCAAGGCGCTGGGCGACATGAGCGTCGACCACCAAGGCGGGGAGAGGCACGTCGAAGGTCAGGCGCCGCGAGGGCGCGTGCTTGGAGGAGAGGAGGAACGTCTCCTCCGACCACATGTTCATGGCACCCTCGAGCTGACTTACGGCGACGTCGTCGATGTCCGCGCAAACCGGGTCCAACATCCACACCGCCCCCGCTGCCTCGTACTCCTTGGCGCGGGAGAAGCTCGCAACCAGGTTGTCGAAGTCCATGACCTCGCGAAACGAAGCGAGGTTAGCGCCAGAGGCAGCATCAGTGATGGCCAACGGCGCAATCAAAGAACACTTGGCGGACACCGCGAAGGACACCTCGCGCTTGCGAAGCTCCAGGAAGATGACCAAAGCCTGGTCGACGTAACCCTTCACTTGGCGCACCCAATCCTTGACAGCACATTGCTGCGTCGACGCGCTCTCCATCTCGAGGAGCTGATTGATGCACAGCGGGGCAGGCGGCGCGCCAAAGGCGACGGCTGGCGGCGCGCCAGAGCCAGCGGCGGGCGACGCGCCAGAGGCAGCGGCTGGTGAGGCCGCAGCGGCTGGTGACGCACCAGAGGCAGCGGCTGGAGAGGCCGCAGCGGCTGCGGCTGGTGACGCGCCAGAGGCAGCGGCTGGAGAGGCCGCAGCGGCTGGTGAGGCCGCCGCCGCCTTCTTCGCAGGCGACGTGGTCGCCAAGTCAGCTGCCCTCTTGCCCATGGTGCTTCGGGGAGAGGTTGATGAGAGCCGACACAGCTGAGAGCCGACACAGCTGACGATGATGATGATCAAAGCCATCAGGGAGGCGCACGAGAAGCTGAAAACGCACACCAACGAACGCCTACTTTCCCTAGGGTCTCGTTTCGTTTTCCTCGGGTCATGTTTAGTTTTCTTACGGTCTTGTTCAGTTTTGGTAGGGTCCTGTTTAGTTTTCCTGGGGTCTCGCTTGGTGTTGCTAGGGTCCTGTTTGGTTTTCCCAGGGCCTCGTTTAGTTTTGGTAGGGTCCTGTTTACTGTTCCGATGGTCTCGATTAGTTTTGGTAAGGGTTTTTTTTTTTTTTTTTTTTTTTTTTTTTTTTTTTTTTTTTTTTTTTTTTTTTTTTTTTTTTTTTTTTTTTTTTTTTTTTTTTTTTTTTTTTCTCGAAGGGTCTCGTTTAGTTGTGGTAGGGTCATGTTTAATTTTCCGACGGTGTCGCTTAGTTTTGCTAGGGTCATGTTTATTGTTCCCAGGGTCTTGTTTAAGTTGCCCAGGGTCTTGTTTAGTTGTTCTAGGGTCTCGTTTAGTCTTGCGAAGGTCATGTTTAGTTTTCCTAGGGTCTGGTTTAGTTTTGCCAGGGTCCTGTTTCGTTTTCCTAGGGTCTCGTTTAGTTTTGCTAGGGTCCTGTTTAGTTTTCCCATGGTCTCGTTTCGTTTTGGTAGGGTCCTGTTTAGTTTTCCTATGGTCTCGCTTAGTTTTGGTAGGGTCCTGTTCAGTTGTCCTAGGGTCTCGGTTAGTTTTGGCAGGGTCCTGTTCAAATTTCCTAGGGTCTCGTTTAGTTTTGGTAGGGTCCTGTTTAGTTGTCCGAAGGTCTCGGTTCGTTTTGGTAAGGTCCTGTTTATTTTCCTATGGTCTCGTTTAGTTTCGCTAGGGTCCTGTTAGGTTTCCTGGGGTCTCGTTTAGTTGCGTTAGGGTCTCGTTTAGTTTTCCTAGGGTCTCGTTTTTTTTTGGTAGGGTCCTGTTCAGTTTTCCGGGGGTCTCGTTTAGTTTTGGTATGGTCCTGTTTATTTTCCTAGGGTCTCCTTTAGTTGTGTTAAGGTCCTGTTTAGTTGTCCTAGGGTCTCGTTTAGTTTTGGTAGGGTCTTGTTTAGTTGTCCTAAGGTCTCGTTTAGTTTTGGTAGGTCCTCTTTAGTTTTCCCTAGGGTCTCGTTTAGTCTTGGCGGGGTCCTGTTTAGTTTTCCTAGGGTCTCGTTTAGTTGTGCTAGGGTCCTGTTCAGTTTTCCTACGGTCTCGTTTAGTTTTGGTAGGGTACTGTTTAGTTCTCGTTTAGTTTTGGTAGGGTCCTGTTTAGTTGTCCTAGGGCCTCGCTTAGTTTTGCTAGGATCCTCTTTAGTTGTACTAGGGTCTCTTTTAGTTTTTGTAGGGTCCTGTTTAGTTTTCCTACGGTCTCGTTTAGTTTTGGTAGGGTACTGTTTAGTTTTCCTAGGGTCTCATTTGGTTTTGGTAGGGTCCTGTTTAGTTGTCCTAGGGTTTCGTTTAGTTTTGGTAGGGTCTTGTTTAGTTGTCCTAGAGCCCCGTTTAGTTTTGCCAGGGTCCTGTTCAGTTTTCCGATGGTCTCGCTTAGTGTTGGCAGGTTCTTGTTTAGTTGTCCGAGGATCTCGCTTAGTTTTGGTAGGGTCCTGTTTAGTTTTCCAAGGGTCTCGTTTAGTTTTGCGAGGGTCCTGTTTAGTTGTCCTAGGGTCTCGTTTAGTTTTGGTAGGGTCCTGTTTAGTTTTCCCATGGTCTCGTTTAGTTTTGGCTGGGCCCTGTTTAGTTTTCCTAGGGTCGCGTTTTGTTTTGGTAGGGTCCTGTTTAGTTTTCCCATGGTCTCGTTTAGGTTTGCTAGAGTCATGTTTAGGTTTCCCAGGGGCTCATTTAGTTGTGCTAGGGTCCTGTTTAGTTTTCCTAGGGTCTCGTTTAGTTTTGGTAGGGTCATGTTTAGTTGTCCTGAACTCTCGTGCAGTTTTGCTAAAGGGCTGTTTAGTTGTCCGAGGGTCTCGTTGAGTTTTGCTAGGGTCCTGTTCAGTTTTCCTAGGGTCTTGTTTATTTTTTGTTGGTTTTAGTTCTGCGAGGGTCGTGTTTAGTTGTCCTAGGGTTTGGTTTAGTGTTGGTAGGGTCCTGTTTAGTTTTCCGACGGTCTCGCTTAGTTTTGCTAGGGTCATGTTTATTGTTCCTAGGGTCTCGTTTTATTTTGGTAGGGTCCTGTTTAGTTTCCTATGGTCTCGCTTAGTTTTGGCAGGGTCCTGTTTAGTGTTCCTAGGGTCTCGTTTAGTTTTGCGAGGGTCCTGTTCAATTTTCCTAAGGTCTCGTTTAGTTTTGGTAGGGTCCTGTTTGTTTTCTCATGGTCTAGTTTAGTTTTGCTAGGGTCCCGTGTAGTTTTCCTAGGGTCTCGTTTAGTTTTGCGAGAGTCCTGTTTAATTGTCCCAGGGCCTCGTTTAGTTTTGGTAGGGTCCTGTTTAGGTTTCCTAGGGTCTCGTTTCGTTTTGGTAGGGTCCTGTTTAGTTGTCCTAAGGTCTTGTTTAGTTTTGGTGTGGTCCTGTGTAGTTTCCCCAAGGTCTCGTTTAGTTTTGGTTGGGTCCTCCTTAGTTTTCCTAGGGTCTCGTTTAGTTTTGCGAGGGTCCTGTTTAATTTTCCGAAGGTCTCGTTTAGTTGTGGTAGGGTCCTGCTTAGTTTTCCTAAGGTCTCGTTTTGTTCTGGCAGGGTCCTGTTTAGTTGTCCTAGGGTCTCGTTTAGTTTTGGTAGGGTCCTGTTGAGTTGTCCTAGGGTCTCGTTTAGTTTTGGCTGGGTCCTGTTTAGTTGTCCTA
Organism: Prorocentrum cordatum; assembly: GCA_963575745.1. Classification (NCBI taxonomy): domain Eukaryota; class Dinophyceae; order Prorocentrales; family Prorocentraceae; genus Prorocentrum; species Prorocentrum cordatum. Next base: position 26,019 of record CAUYUJ010002734.1, read on the forward strand.
GGGTCTCGTTTAGTCTTGTTAGGGTCCTGTTTAGTTTTCCTGGGGTCTCGTTTAGTTGTGGTAGGATCCTGTTTAGTTTCCTAGGGTCTTGTTTAGTTGTCCTAAGGTCTTGTCTAATTTTCCTAGGGTCTCGTTTAGTTTTGGTAGGGTCCTGTTTAGTTTTCCTATGGTCTCGTTTAGTTTTGGTAGGGTCCTGTTTAGTTGTCCTAGGGCCTCGCTTAGTTTTGCTAGGATCCTCTTTAGTTCTCCTAGGGTCTCTTTTAGTTTTTGTAGGGTCCTGTTTAGTTTTCCTACGGTCTCGTTTAGTTTTGGTAGGGTACTGTTTAGTTTTCCCAGGGTCTCGTTTAGTTTTGGTAGGGTCCTGTTTAGTTGTCCTAGGGTCTCGTTTAGTTTTGCTAGGGTCCTGTTTAGTTGTCCTAGGGTCTCGTTTAGTTTTGCTGGGGTCCTGTTTAGTTTTCCTCCGGTCTCGTTTAGTTTTGGTAGGGTCGGGTTTAGTTTTCCCAGGGTCTCGCATAGTTTTGGCTGGGTCCTGTTGAGTTTTGCCAGGGTCTTGTTTAGTTTTCCTGCGACGCCGATGTCCCTCATCCTGTTTAGTTTTCCTAGGGTCTCGCTTAGTTTTGCTAGGGGAGGCTCTGGATTGAGATGATGTAGGTGGTCGTGATGACGATGGTCATGATGTCGGTGGTCATGATGTCAGGGGTCACGATGACGATGGTCACGATGTCGGTGGTCATGATGTCGCTGATTGTGCTGATGATGTGGGTGCCACCCACATCATGGCCGCTGGCAATGAATGATGGCGCCTACTACGGTGGCGGCGATGACGACGACGTCTTTTTCCGCTCGCAAGTGTCGCGGCGCGAGCTGCCGCGACGCCGCCTTGGCCTCGGAAGGCGCGCCAGAGGCAGAGGCACGCCAGAGGCAGTGACTCGGCCACGCCAGAGGCCTAGGCAACTAGGCTGACAGAGGCCAGCAGGGACGGCGAGGCTGGCGCTGGTTGCTTTGCGCCAGCGGATGTAGGGGTGAACCCCTTCAGAGAAACCTTTCTTCCAAGCCACCGCGGACCAACCAATGCAACCATCGAACGAGTTGAAGCAAGTGCCACACTCCACGGCAAATCAGGTCGCCGCAGGTCGGCTCGAAACGACGCCACAGGTCGGCTTGACGCCGCGGGTCGGCATGCATATGCTCCACGGCATCGTAATGAGGCCGCCGTCATCGTGCAAATGCCCACGGTGGCCTCAATCGGAGTCGGACTCATGCACGGTCGCCGTCTTCAGAAGACGGCCGTCTCATCCACCATGGCCTTAATTGGCCTCCTCATCCACCATTGCTTCAGTCGGAGTCGGACTCCAACACGGTCGACGTCGTCTCCCAAACCTCCTCGCACGTGTATTCCACCGTATACTTGATGTCCAGCGGGCCCCTCGTCTTGGTGCCAGCCGAGTACTTGTTGGTGCGCGTCGACGTCAGGCCCTGGAAGATATCGCCAAGGCCGTCGGGGATCACCTCACCCTCCTTGAAAGTATGCACGATGCACTTCCTGCACTTCTCGTAGACGACCTTCGTCAGCTTACGCCGAGGCCGATTCCGACCCCCTCCCTCATTGCCGTTGCCATTGGAAGCTCAGCCTTTGGCTCTTCCTTAATGCCCGCAGGAGCCCCCGCTGAAGATCCCTCGCCGCCAGAGGCAAGCGGTGGCACGCTGTATGCAGCGGCAAAACTCAGGCCACGCGGCATGCTGCCCTGGAGATCCTCCTGGGTGGCACCATCATCCCCACGCCAGAGGCAGTGACTCGGCACGCCAGAGGCAGTGGCAGGGCCTTCGGCGTCGCTCAAGCTGTCCTTCACCACCGTCACCATTGCATCTGTGGGCGGCGGCGTCTCCTGGGGCAGCTCCGGCGGCGATGGCGGCGGTGGATACGGAGGAGTCCTGGGCTGCGCAGACATGGCCACGCGTGGAGGAGTTCACCGTGTAGAAATCAGCATGTATAAGGAGCCTGAGTTTTGAACCACAATGGCGAATGATCTCAGGCGGGGCAGGGCACAAGGGTGGGAAGCTTCGCGGAGCTGCTTGAACGTCTTGCTCTGCAGCGTGTTGTCCATGCTCGGGGGGGCCTCGACGAAGCCAGGGGTGAAAGCAGCCAGCGCTGCCCTCATGCCGCGCTTCTCGCCGCTCGGGTCCGTCAGTCCTCGAGGTGTCAAGCTGCGAGGCGCAAGCTGGGGCGCCGTGCAGCCTTGGACGGCCGCCCTCAGCAGGGGCGCTGAGCGCGGCGGCGGCCAGGCGGTGCTCGGGCCCTGCGGGTACGCCCAGGCGTTGCAAGGACAGGCGGAAGACGGAACAGAGACGACGACGACGACGACGACGACGACGGCGACGGCGACGGCGTGCGTTTGCGCACACACCACTTTCAACACCAGGGTTCAGCTGCGTCGCGACGCTGCTTGTACCCTATGGCTGCACGCAGCAGAGCACGATGAGCCACACACCAGCGCACAGCCTAGTCGTAGCGAAGATGGATGCGCAACGTGGGGCGACCACGCTGCGCTCTGCTTTGGGCGGATCAGGCGACGACGAGAGCAAGCCGCGGAATAGCGGTGTGCACATGCTTCGCTGAAGCATTCAAAATCTAGACGCGCGTCGCGGCAACTGCCGTGCCGCGGCGCACGTCGCCGTCGCCGTCGCCGTCGCCGTCGCCGTCGTCGTCGTCGTCGTCGCCGTCGTCGTCGTCGTCGTCGTCGTCGTCGTCGTCGTCGTCTCTGTTCCGTCTTCCGCCTGTCCTTGCAACGCCTGGGCGTACCCGCAGGGCCCGAGCACCGCCTGGCCGCCGCCACGCTCGGCGCCCCTGCTGAGGGCGGCCGTCCAAGGCTGCGCGGCGCCCCAGCTTGCGCCTCGCAGCTTGGCGCCTCGAGGACTGACCTGATCCTTTCATCGTCAAGGCGTCCACGACGTTGCCCGACCTGAGCGGCGAGCGCAGCGTCAGGGCAGCGATGGGCGCGTTTCGCATCCAGCTCCCATTGTCAGTGATGTTCCAGACGGGCCTTGTCACGCCGATAAGGCGGCCGACATGAGGGCAGCGCTGGCTGCTTTCACCCCTGGCCTCGTCGAGGCCCCCCACTCAGAGCCTGGACAACGCGCTGCTGAGCAAGACTTTCAATAAGCAGCTCCGCGCACAGTACCCACGCGCCGACGCGCTGGGCCCTGGGCCAACCGAAGGGTGGAATCAAGCGGGGCGGGCAGGCCTTCTGGTTCGGTGACCGAAACCAGCGCCCCACCATCCCGTCCCACCTGATTCACCCCTTCGGTAAGCCCATCCGCTGGCGCCCCTTGATCCACCCCTTCGTTCAGTTTTGCTAGGGTCCTGTTTTGTCCTTGGGTCTCGTTTAGTTTTGCTACGGTCTCGTTTAGTTTTGGCAGGGTCCTGTTTAGTTGTCCTAGGGTCTTTTTTTGTCATTTCCTTTTTTTTTCTGGCGGCCTGTTTAGTTTTCATGGGGTCTCGTTTGGTTTTCCTATGGTTTTGTCTAGTGAACCTAGGATCTTGTTTAGTTTTGCTAGGGTCTCGTTTAGTTTTCCTCGGGTCTCGTCTAGTTTCTCTCCGCAGCATCGTCAGCGTCGTCACCATCATCGTCTTTGCCTAGGGTCTCATATGTATTTCACCGTCAGCATCGTCATCACCATCATCACGATCATCATCGCCATCATCGTCATCATTTTCATTTTCGTCACCATGCCTTCGGCAGGCCGGGGTAAAGCATGCTCGCCCCCCCCCTTGGCGCCGTCCAGGACGACCCAGCAGTGGGAAACTAAACGCGACCCAGGAGACAACTAACACACGACCATGGTCGGTGGTGATGATGGTGACTACTACAGCACGACTCACACGACCGTGGTCGGTGGTCGATGAGGGCGGCGGGAGCGAAACTGAGGATTGGGATGATGTCGGTGGTCATGATGACGATGGTCATGATGTCGGTGGTCATGATGTCAGGGGTCATGATGACGATGGTCATGCTCTCGGTGGTCATGATGTCGCTGAGTGTGATGATGATGTGGGTGGTCATGATGGCGCCTACCACGTGCGCGGCGGTGGCGACGACGTGTTTTTCCGCCCGCACGTGTCGCGGCGCCAGCTGCCGCGGCGCCGCCTTGGCTTCAGAAGGCGCCAGAGGCAGCCGCACGCCAGAGTCAGCAGTGACTCGGCCACGCCAGAGGCCTAGGCAAGGCCTAGGTTCGGCCAGGAACGAGCGGCCATCAGTGCGAGCAGCAGCTGAGGCCCAGCGCGCAGCGCAAAAATAGTGGAGGGCACCCTATCGCCTTAGCAAGAGCAAGGACTCAATCAGTCACTCACCCGACACCACAGAGAAAAAAAACTTGGACCGTCGCTCACTTACTCAACAGCTGGGCCCTCAACAGCTAGGGTCTCGTTTAGTTTTGGTAGGGTCCTGTTTAGTTTTCCGAGGGTCTTGTTTAGTTTTGCTAGGGTCCTGTTTAGTTGTCCCAGGGCCAGGATCCGGTTTATCTTGTCCGAGGATCTCGATTCGTTGTCCTAGGGTCCTGCTTATTTTTTCCTAGGATTTCGTTTAATTTTGGCAGGGTCCTGTTGGGTTTTCCTAGGGTCCCGTTTAGTTGCGCCAGGGTCATGTTTAGTTGTCCCGGGGTCTCGTTTAGTTTTGCGAGGGTCTTGTTGAATTTTCCAAGGGATCGTTTAGTTGTGCTAGGGTCCTGTTTCGTTGTCCTAGGGACTCGTTTAGTTTTGGCAGGGTCCTGTTTGGTTTTCCTCGGGTCTCGCTTAGGTTTGGCAGGGTCCTGCTTAGTCTTCCGAGGGTCTTGTTTAGTTTTGCCAGGGTCCTGTTTCAATTGCCTATGGTCTCGGTTAGTAGTGGTCGGGTCCTAATTCGTTTTCCTAGGGTTTCGTTTAATTTCGGCAAGGTGTTGTTTAGTTGTCCTAGGGTCTTGTTTAGTTTTGGTAAGGTCCTGCTTCGTTTTCCGAGGGTCTCGTTTAGTTTTGCTGGGGTCCTGTTTAGTGTTCCTAGGGTCTCGTTTGGTTTTGCCGGGGTCCTCTTTAGTTGTCTTCGGGTCTCGTTTAGTTTTGGCTGGGTCCTGTTTCGTTTTCCTAGGGTCTCGTTCAGTTTTGGCTGGGTACTGCTTAGTTCCCCTAGGGTCTCGCTTACTTGTGCCAGGGTCACTGTTTAGTTTTCCTAGGGTCTCGCTTAGTTTTGGCAGGGTCCTGTTTAGATTTCCGAGGGTCCCGTTTCGTTTTGGTAGGGTTCTGTTTAGTTTGCACATGGTCTCGTTTGGTTTCGGCAGAGTCCTGCTGAGTTGTCCTAGGATCTTGTTTAGGTTTGCGAGGGTCCTGCTTAGTTCTCCTAGGGTCTCGTTTAGTTTTGGCAGGGTGCTGTTCAGTTTTCCGAGGGTCTCGTTTAGTTTTGCTAGGGTGTTCCTAGGGTCTCGTTTAGTTTTGGTAGGGTCCTGTTTAGTTGTCCTAGGTTCTCGTTTAGTTTCGGCAGGGTCCTGTTTAGTTGTCCTAGGGTCTCGTTTAGTTTTGCTAGGGTCTTGTTTAGTTTTCCTATAGGGTCTCGCTTGGGTTTGCTAGGGTCCTGCTTCGATTGGCTCTCGTTTAGTTGTCCGAGGGTCTTGTCTAGTTTTCCTAGGGTCTCGTTTAGTTGCCCTAGGGTCCTGTTCAGTTTTCTTGGGGTCTCGTTTAGTTTTGGTAGGGTTTTTTTTGTTTTCCCAGGGCCTCGTTTAGTTTTGCTTGGGTCCTGCTTAGTTTTCCTAGGGTCTCGTTTTGTTTTGCGAGGGTCTTGTTTAGTTTTCCGAAGGTCTCGTTTAGTTTTGGTAGGGTCATGTTTAATTTTCCTAGTTCATCGTTAAGTATTGGCAGGGTCATGTTTAGTTGTCCTAAGGTCTCGTTTAGTTTTGGTAGGGTCCCGTTTAGTTTTCCGAGGGTCTCGTGTACCTTTGCTAGAGTGCCGTTTAGTTTGTCTTGGGTCTTGTTTGGTTTTGTTTGGGTCCTGTTTAGTTTTCCTAGGATCTCGTTTAGTTTTGGTAGGGTCGTGTTCACTTTTCCTGGGGTATCGTGTAGTATTGCTCGGGTCCTGTTTAGTTTCGCTACGGTCTCGTTTGGTTTTGGTAGGGTCCTGTTTAGTTGTCCGAGGTTCTCGTTTAGTTTTGGTAAGGTCCGGTTTAATTTTCCTGGGGTCTCGTTTAGTTGTCCCAGGGTCCTGTTTAGTTTTCCTAGGGTCTTGTTTAGTTTTGCTAGGGTCCTGTTTAGTTTTCCCAGGGTCTCGTCTAGTATTCCTCAGCAGCATCGTCAGCGTCGTCCTCACCATCATCGTCATTTCCTAAGGTCTCATATGTATGTCACCGTCAGCATCGTCATCACCATCATCACAACCATCGTCGCCATCATCGTCATCACCTTAATTTTCGTCATCATGCCTTCGGCAGGCCGGGGTAGAGCATTGGCGCCGTACTAAACACGACCCAGGAGAAAACTAAACACGACCAAGGTCGGTGGTGATGATGGCGGCTACTACAGCACGGCTCACTTGACCATGGTCGGTGGTCGATGAGGGCGGCGGGAACGAAGCTGAGAATTGAGATGATGTCGGTGGTCATGATGACGATGGTCATGATGTCGGTGGTCATGATGTCAGGGGTCATGATGACGATGGTCATGGTGTCGGTGGTCATGATGTCGCTGATTGTGCTGATGCTATGGGTGGTCATGATGGCGCCTACTACGATGGCGGCGATGACGACGACGTCTTGTTCCGCTCGCAAGTGTCGCGGCGCCATCTGCCGCGACGGAGAAATTTGCCCAAGAAGGCGCACCAGAGGCAGCGGCACGCCAGAGGCAGGTGATTCGGCCACGCCAGAGGCCCAGGCAAGGCCTAGGTTCGGCCAGGAACGAGCAGCCATCAGTGCGAGCAGCAGCTGAGCCCCAGCGCGCAGTGGAAAAGGCGTGGTGGGCACCCTAGCGCCTTAGCAAGAGCAAGGACTGAATCAGTCACTCGCACCCGCGACCATAGAGAAAAAGGCCTGTACCGCCGCTCACTTACCGAACAGCTTCAATCGCTCTCTCCCGCCAGAGGCAGGGCCTCCCATCACTCGCGAGTTAACCTCGTCAGCATCCTTTCCGTTAACCTCGTCAGAATCTTCAGCGCCGACCTCGTCAGCATCCCTTCCAGGGCGATCTCGCGCTTGTCCTGGACCTCGGCCAATGGCGGCGCCCCCCGCCAGCGCCTGGTTGCTAGAGGGGCTGAATCGTACAAAACTGCGAATTCAAAAAGATCGTGGGCTTCCCCATCTCGAGCCACGCGCTTCATACCAGATGACAGCCCCACCAAGCTAATCCAATTGCCATGGTGGGGACCAGGGAGCTTGGACAATGAGGGGCCGCGCTTCTCAGTCTGAGGGGCCACAAGGCATATGTCGAAACCGTCGGCGAGGACTGTGTCGCACACGTCTAGCGGGTTGGGGGTCAGCTGCATCTGGCAGGTCCGCCAAGAAGGGGCGACGATCGCAGCGCCAAACTGCGAGTCTTCGAAAAGAACGAGCATCTGCAATTCCATCTCGCAGGATCTGTTCAATGGGTCGATCCCAGCGTCCTTGCCAGAGACGAGAAGGACGGCGATTACCTTCCCCGCCAGAAGTGAGGTTCGAAAAGGCACCATATCAATACCGTTCGCCGCTCGTACTCCAGCAGAAGCCAAGTCCAAAGCAACGGCAACGGGGGGATTCGCCGCGGTCGCCGGAATCACCGTTGCCGTCTTGAGCCAGGCCCCGCCGCGCAGGCCGAGCACGCACGAGGCGTTGGAACAGGCTTCCCACGCCCTGCGCCGCAGGCGCAAGCTGCCTGCCAGGTTCGCCCTCCAGGGGCGCGTCACCGCGAACGCCGCCGCGGCCACCCCGTCCGCGCTGAGGGCCTCGCGCGCGCTCCTGCGCGCGGCGCAGAAGCGCAGGGCGCCCATCGAGGACAGCTCATCCAGCCGCGCGCCGAGGAAGGCCTGCGTCGCGGGAGCGGCCGGCCCCGCGCGCACGGCCCGCGGCGTCTCGGTCGAGGGGGGGGGCGCGCCAGAGGCAGCGGCTGAGGCTCAGAGTCTTCGCCGGGGCTGGGAGGCAGCGGCTGAGGCTCAGAGGCTCGCTTGGGCCGATGAGGCTGCGATGACGCGCGGGGCCTTCCTATGGCGCCATCTTGGGGGGTCGGGGAGTCAGGGGGTCGGGGAATCGGGGAGTCAGCGAGTCGGAGACGGGGAGCGGAGTCGGATAATCGGGGAGTCGCGGAGTCGGGAAGTCGGGGAGTCGGGGGGTCGGGGAATCGGGGAGTCGGAGAGTCGTCGGAGAGTCCGGGAGTTGTCGGGAAGTCGGAATCAGGGAGTCGGGGGGTCGGGAAGTCGGTCGGGGAGTCGGGGGGTCGGGGAGTCGGGGAGTCGGAGAGTCGGGGAGTCGTCGGGAAGTCGTCGGGGAGTCGGAGAGTCGTCGGGGACGATGTCGAGACGAGATCGTGACTGGCGAGACCTGCGGCGATGGCAGCAGCGGCGGGGGCCCGCATCGCCGAACTGAGAATTCCGCGCATGGACGTCACGCGCGGCAAAAAGACAGTCAAACATCTTCTGCGAGAACTCACCCCTCAGAGCCGATGCCACTAGGCCCCTCTCGGAAGCGAGTGCTCGAGAGATCACTCGCGTGGCAAGGGGGGCGCGCCAGAGGCAGTGTGTCGCCTGCTCTTCGTCACCCTCGCCAGAGTGTCGCAGGAACAGCAGCAGGAGAAGCTCGAGGTGGCGGAGCAGCAGCAGTGCCAGCAGCTGGCAGCAGCGCCAGAGCATGAGCGTTCCTGTTTTTTTCCCGCGGCACGCTGCGCGCCAGCGGCGCGGAGAGCACCCAGTACGGGGCCCTAGTCTGGACAACCCTGCGCCAAGCGAAAACAAATCGCCAGAGGCAGCCTGCAAGCCATTGCTGTGTGACAGAAAAGATATCAGCGCCAGAGGCAGCCTGGATCAGTGCTCTTCATCTTCAGGCTGCCTTTCGCTGGATCAGTGAGCTGGCAGCCTGGGTCAGTCGACGACCCCCGTGCGGTTCTTCATCTTCTTGCTGCGTGGCTCTTCGGGAGCCGTCTCCTCGTCGTCGCAGTGGCCCCCCCGCCCGCGCCAGAGGCAGCGTTCCCCGCGCCGGAGGCAGCTGGAAGCTTTTCCCCCCCTCCGCCAACCTTCGCAGCACAAGCGGCACGCTGAGTTGCCAATACTTCTTCTTCTGCTTCTCAGTGGGTAGCAGCTTTCGATGTCGCTCTCGTAAGGTCGTCGCTGCCACGATCTGCAAGAACTGTCCAGGGTGCCCCCAGATTCGTTGAAGACGCCGGATCCTGAACCGGCTCTCCACGATCCAGTACCAGCGCTCAGCCGCAGGCCGCAGCCTGCGAGCACGCGCCAGAGGCAGCGAGACGCCTGGAGAGTCTGAGTCCGCCTCTGACTCGGACTCTCCAACCATCTGAACCCGCGCCAAAGGCAGCGACACCACGCTCGCGGTTTGGGAGGAGCGCGAAAAGCGATCTACTCGCGTCCGAGCCGAAACCGCTGTGGATGATGATGATGATGAGGATGGTGATGATGATGGTGATGACGATGATGCTGATGATGGTGATGATGATGGTGATGACGATGATGCCGATGCTGGTCAGCGATGCTGGTCATGATGAGCGGCGCCGCAGATCCTTAATATGATGCCCCCCCGCGGTGGACCAGTCAGTAGAGAAAGTTTTACTATCAAAAAATTAGCGGGAACCGACGTCCGATTGTCCCCGAAAAATGCAAATTTGACGTTTTTCTAGAAATGCTCCGAGAAGCTGTCTGCTCCGATTCTGAGCACTTCTATGCATGCAAAGAGCTCTACGAGGTTCCCGGCGGTGACCAGGTTGACGATTCGCCGCCAGCGCCAGGCTAAAACCCTATAGCTCTCAGAGAGCTCTCCGGGAAACCAGCTGCACCCCGCGCCGGACTTCCTCTAGCTCATCGATGCCGAAGAGCTCTACGAGGTACTTGGTAACGTCCCAAACCCGGAGAGCAAAGAGGCACTCACACTGGAAAGCTTACCTGCAGAGCTCTGGAGAGCTCTCTGGAAGCTCTTCTGAAGCGTGCCTGCGCGCGTGCAGGCACGCGTGAACGCGTGCTGGAAGCGCTCCGGGACCCGCTACGAACTCAAACAACCTGCGGAGATTCTGGAGCGGCGAAGATGCCTAGATGGGCTGCTGGCAGGCACCACCACGGTCCGGCTTCTAATCTAAAACCCTATAGCTCTCAGAGAGCTCTCCGGGAATAGCTGCGCCCCGCGCCGGAATCGTCTAGCTCATCGATGCCGAAGAGCTCTACGAGGTAAGAGGCACTCACGACGGAAAGCTTTTCCTGGCGCGCTCCTGGAAGCTCTCCTAATGCGCTTCTGAAGCGCTGCCAGGCACGCTTCCGCGCGTGCCTGCGCGCGCGCAAGCGCGCGTGAACGCTTGCCGGAAGCGCTCCTGGACCAGCTGCCGGGAGAAACAAGCCCCTGCGGGGATTTGGGAGCGCCGTCAAGGAGCTGCTGGCAGGCGCCACCACCGTCCGGTTTCTAATCAAAAAACCCTATAGCTCTCAGAGAGATCTACGAGATACTCGGTAGCGTCCATTGGTAGCGCCCAAAACCTGGGGGGCGCGGAGGCACTTGGTAGCGTCCAAAACCCGGATAGCAAAGAGGCGCTTGCACTGGGAGCCGGCGGTTAACCGTCAACCAGGTTACCGCCGGGAGCCTCGTAGAGCTCTTTTCTCGCGCGGCGCTGCTCCGCACACATGGGGGGCTTCATCAAGCATTAGCTGGAAAACTCGAACAAAACATTTGTTGGTTTATATCGAACGTCGGTTTCTTCAAATGTTTTGATAGTAATACTGCAGCTACAGACCTGAGAATTTCACTGGCACGCGCGGCGTAACCCACTACAGGTGCGATAAATACTGGCTCTTGAAACGAATGTTCAAATGTCTCACAATGTTCGCCCAACCGGCCCAAAGTTCCCACGTTGTCCGTCGGGGCCGGCTTGGCCAACTGGGCGCCGGCGGTAAACCGTCAACCTTGGTTGCCGCGGGGGGACTCGTAGAGCTTCCTTGCCATAGACCATGTCTAAAGAATAAGCAGAGTACGAATAGTTGTTCAGCCCGAGCGCTAATAGCCGATTGATTGCAGCCGTCTAGATACATTCAACAAGCGCCTCTGATGATTTCCCTCCGACTGCGCGGAACAGCCCTGTAGCGCATCTGCAGCGAGTTGACCAAGAAAAGCAATACCGTCTCCAAGAAATTAGCAGAGTACGAATAGTTGTTCAGCCCGAGCGCTGATAGAATACTGATTACAGGGGTCTAGATACTATCAAATAGCGCGCCTCAGGATTGTCTTCCGATTGCTATGCCTGAGAGTTCGGGAGCTCATCTGCAGCTCGAGTTTAATCAGAGAAACCATTCCATCACGAGGAAAAACAGGAAATATGACTAGTTGTTCAGCTTCTGTATTGAGAACAGACCGAATCCAAGCGTCTAGATACTTCAGACTAGCGCGTCTGATAATCCCCTCCCGATTTCTGTGCCAAAGAGCTCTGAAGCTTAGATGCAGCTCGACTTCAGTCAAGGAACTCACCATCATCTCGAACAGAATCGGTAGCATACGAATAGTTGTTCGGACCTAGCTCGAGTAGCAGACCGAGTTCGGACCTCTAGATGCTTCGGACGAGCGCGCCTGATGATTCTGGATCGAGTACGTGTGCGTATCAGCTCTGTAGCTCCCCTAAAGCTCGAGTTGAATACAGCAAACCGACAACAGCTGTAAATACAAATCGTACAATACGAATAGTTCTAGGGGCGTAGCTCGAGTAGTAGACCGAGTTCAGATCTCTAGAAGTTTCGGACGAACGCGCATAATGATTCTGAATCGATTACGTGGGCGTAACAGCTCTGTAGCTCTCCTACAGTTCGAGTTAAGCACAGAAAACCGACAGCGCCTGTCAACAAATTTCGTAGAATACGAATAGTTTCGCGGACCTAGCTCGAGTCGTGGACCGAGTTCAGACCTCGAGATGCTTGGGGCGAACGCGTCTGATGATTCTGAATCGATTACGTGGCGCACCAGCTCTGTATCTCTCCTACAGCTCTAGTGAAGTACCGAAAGTCGACAGCATCTGTCAAGAAAACCGGTAGAATACGCATAGGTGCGCGGACCTAGCTCGAGTAGCAGACTGAGTCCAGACCTCTAGATGCTTCAGATCAACGCGCCTGATGATTCTGGATCGGTTTCTGTGCGTGCCAGCTCTGTAGCTCTCCTGAATCTCGAGTTAAGTACAGAAAACCGTCAACGCGTGTCAAGATGACTCGAAACGGCCGATCCCGCCCGGACGCTTTTTGGCAGTAGTAAGTACCCGATCGAGCTGAGATTAAGACGGCGAGCGGGAATGAGATCGAATCTCACGGGAAAACATACTAGAGCTCTAACGAATGGTTGAATTTCGAGAACATAATTTTCAACCGAGCAAAAGTCACCAAAAGGTCCGTCGATATTTTTCTTGCCAACTAGCTCTCCAGCGCGACGGAACTGGGCGCCGGCGGTAAACCGTCAACCTTGGTTACCGCCGCTAACTCGTAGAGTTTCCTTGCCATATAGCATCTCTAAATAATCAGCAGAGTACGAATAGTTGTTCAGCCCAAGCGCTAATAGCAGACTGATTGCAGCCGTCTAGATACATTCAACTAGCGCCTCTGATGACTTCCTTCCAATTGCTGTGCAGAACAGCCCTGTAGCTCATCTGCAGCGCAAGTTGACCAAGAAAACCAATACCGTCTCAAAGAAATTAGCAAAGTACGAATAGTTGTCCAGCCCCAGCGCTGATAGAAAACTGATTTCAGGGGTCTAGATACTATCAAATAGCGCGCCTCATGATTGTCTTTCGATTGCTGTGCCTAAGAGCTCGGGAGCTCATCTGCAGCTCGAGCTTAGTCAGAGAAACCATTCCATCAATAGGAAAAAAAACAGAATATGAATAGTTGCTTGGCTTCTGTATTGAGAACAGACCGAATCCGAGCGTCTAGATACTTCAGACTAGCGCGTCTGGTAATTCCCTCCCGATCTCTCTGCCAGAGAGCTCGGAAGCTTAGGTGAGCTCGATTTCAGTCAAGGAACTCGCCATCATGTCGAAAATAATCGGTAGAATACGAATAGTTTTGCGGAACTAGCTCGAGTAGCAGACCGGAGTCGGACCTCTAGATGCTTCGGGCGAGCGCGCCTGATGATTCTGAATCGAGTACGTGTGCGTATTAGCTCTGCAGCTCTCCTACAGCTCGAGTGAAGTGCAGAAAACCGACAACAGCTGTAAAGAAAATTCGTACACTACGAATAGTTTTACGGACCTAGCTCGAGTAGTGGACCGAGTTCTGACTTCTAGATGCTCCAGACGAGCGCGCATGGTGATTCTGAGTCGATTACGTGGGCGTACAATTTATGTATCTCTCCTACAGTTCGAGAGTTAAGTACAGAAAACCGAGAGCATCTGTCAACAAATTTCGTAGAATACGAATAGTTTCGCGAACCTAGCTCGAGTAGTGGGCCGAGTTCAGACCTCTAGATGCTCGAGACGAACGCGTATGATGATTCTGAATCGATTACGTGGGCGCACCAGCTCTGTAGCGCTCCTACAGCTCGAGGTAAGTACAGAAAATCGACAGCATCTGTCGAGAAAATCGGTACAATTCGAATAGCTTCGCGGAACTAGCTCGAGTAGCAGACTGAGTTCAGACCGCTAGATGCTTGAGAAGAACGCGCCTGATGGTTCTGAATCGGTTTCTGTGCGTGCCAGCTCTGTAGCTCTTCTAAATCTCGAGTTAAGTATTGAAAACCGACAGCACCTGTCAAGATGACTCGAAACGGCCGATCCCGCCGGGATGCTTTTTGGCAGTAATAGCTACCCGATCGAGCTGAGATTGAGACGGCAAGCGGGAGTAAGATCGAATATCACAGGAAAAAATGCTAGAGCTCTAACGAATGGTTGAATTTCGAGAGCATAATTTTCAACCGAGCAAAAGTCACCAAAAGGTCCGTCGACATTTTTCTTGCCAACTAGCCCTCCAGCGCCCCGGAACTGGCGCCAGCGGTGAACCGTCAACCTGGTCACCGCCGGGGACCTCGTAGAGCTCCTTGCACGCGTAGGAGTGCTCCGAATCGAAGCAGAGAGCTTCTCGGAGCATTTCTGGGCAAACGTCAAAATTGCATTTTTTGGTGTCGACCTGATGTCGCTGCCTCCAAAGATTTCCATAGTTAAACTCTCTCTAGACAGCCGATTCTTTCTCATGATGAAAATTAAACACTCATGCTGGGCGTAAACATCTGATTTCTCAAACTGAATTGTTAAATATACTGGGCGCCGGCGGTGAACCGTCGACCTTGGTTCCCGCCGGGGGACTCGTAGAGCTTCCTTGCCATATACCATCTCTAAAGAATGAGCAGAGTACGAATAGTTGTTCAGCCCGAGCGCTAATAGCAGACTGATTGCAGCCGTCTAGATACATTCAACTAGCGCCTCTGACGATTGCCTTCCAATTGCTGTGCAGAACAGCCCTGTGCCTCATCTGCAGCGCGAGTTAGACCGAGAAAACCAATACCGTCTCCAAGAACTTTGCAGAGTACGAATAGTTGTTCAGCCCGAGCGCTCATAGAAGACTGATTTCAGGGGTCTAGACACTATCAAATAGCGCGCCTCATACCTCGTGGAGCTCTTCGGCATCGATGAGCTAGAGGAAGTCCGCCGCGGGGTGGAGCTAGTTGGCCCGCCCGGCCCGGGCAGACAATGTGGTAACTTTTGGTCGGTTTTGCTAAGATTTGAAAGATATTCAACCATTCATTTTCAGAAAGCCGATTTTTGCGCTAAGCATGCGCATATAAGCTTTGTTCCCAGAGCAGCTCAGCTCAGCCGAGGGAGTTTTACTATCGGTTCACTTCCGGGAACCGACCTTATATTAATAACAAAAGAATCGAACATTAAGATATTGAGACAATCTTCATTTTAGTTCTCTCCCTCGGTTCTGAGCACTCTTACGCCTGCAAGGAGCTCTACGAGGTTCCTGGCAGTGACCAGGTTGACGGTTCACCGCCGGCGCCAGTGATTGTCTTCCGATTGCTCTGCCTAAGAGCTCGGGAGCTCATCTGCAGCTCGAGCTTAGTCATAAAAACCACTCCATCACCAGTAAATAAAACAGATTATGAATAGTTGTTTGGCTTCTGTGCTGGGAACAGACCGAATCCAAGCGTATGGATACTTCAGAAGCACGTGTGATATTTCCTCCCGATTTCTGTGCCAAAGAGCTCTGAAGCTTAGATGCAGCTCGACTTTAGTCAAGGAGCTCACCATCATCTCGGACAAATTAGTAGAATACGAGTAGTTTCGC
The DNA here is from genome assembly GCA_963575745.1 of Prorocentrum cordatum. Lineage (NCBI taxonomy): Eukaryota > Dinophyceae > Prorocentrales > Prorocentraceae > Prorocentrum > Prorocentrum cordatum. Next base: position 41,462 of record CAUYUJ010002734.1, read on the forward strand.
GAACCCAGCTCGAGTAGCAGACCGTGTTCGGACCTCTAGATGCTTCAGACGAACGCGCCTGATGATTCTGAATCGAGTACGTGTGCGTATCAGCCCTGTAGCTCTCCTACAGCTCGAGTTAAGTACAGAAAACCGACAACAGCTGTCAAGAACATTCGTACAATACGAACAGTTTTGCGGACCTAGCTCGAGTACTGGACCGAGTTCAGACTTTTAGATGCTTCAGGCGAACGCGCGTGATGATTCTGAACCGATTACGTGGGCGTACAAGCTATGTAGCTCTCCTAATGTTCGAGTTAAGTACAGAAAACCGAGAGCACCTGTCAACAAATTTCGTGAAAACGAATAGCTTCGAGGACCCAGCTCGGTAAGTGGACCGAGTTCAACCTTCAAGATGCTTGAGACGAGCGCGTGTGATGATTCTGAATCGATTACGTGGGCACATCAGCCCTGTAGCTCTCCTACAGCTCGAGTTAGGCACCGAAAATCGACAGCATCTGTCAAGAAAAATTGTATAATACGAATAGTTTCGCGGACCTAGCTCGAGTAGCAGACTGAGTTCAGACCTCTAGATGCTTCAGATGAGCGCGCCTGATGATTCTGAATCGGTTTCTGTGAGTACCAGCTCTGTAGCTCTCCTACAGCTCGAGTTAAGTGCAGAACACCGACAGCGCCTGTCAAGATGACTCGGAACGGCCGATCCCGCCGCGATGCTTTTTGGCAGTAATAGATACCCGATCGAGCTGATATTACGACAGCGAGCAGGAATAATATCAAATATGGTCAGAAAAAATACTAGAGCTCTAACGAATTCTTGAATTTCGAGAACATAATTTTGAACCGAGCAAAAGTCACCAAAAGGACTATCGAGATTTTTCTTGCCAACTAGCTCTCCAGCGCGTTCGAATTATTCTTCAGCTTCGAGTAACTAGCTAAGGGAAGCTCTACGAGTTATTTCAAATCTTAGCAAACCCGACCAAAAGTTGTCACATTGTCCCTTCTGGTCGGGTCGACCAACTTGCTCCAAACCGCGCCGGAAATCCTCTAGCTCATCGATGCCGGAGAGCTCTACGAGGTACTGGCGCCGGCGGTGAACCGTCAACCTGGTCACCGCCGGGAACCTCTTAGAGCTCTTTTCACGCGTAAGAGTGCACAGAATCGAAGCAGACAGCTTCTCGGAGCATTTCTAGGAAAACGTCAAATTTGCATTTTGGTGCCAATATGATGTCGGTCCCCGCTAGTTTTTGGATAGTAAGACTGGGCGCCGGCGGTAAACCGTCAACCTTGGCTACCGCCGGGAGACTCGTAGAGCTTCCTTGCCATGTATCATCTCCAAAGAATTAGCAGAGCAGCCCGAGCGCTGATAGCAGACTGATGGCAGGCGTCTAGATACATTTCACTAGCGCCCCAGATGATTGCCTTCCAATTGCTGTGCTGAACAGCTGTAGCTCATCTGCAGCACGAGTAAAACCAAGAAAACCAATACCATCTCCAAGAAACTAGCAGAGTACGAATAGTTGTTCAGCCCGAGCGCTGATAGCAGACTGAGTTCAGGTGCCTGCATACTTTCAAATAGCGCGCCTGATTCTTATCTTCCGATTGCTGTGCCTGAGAGTTCTAAAGCTCATATGCAACTCGAGTTTGGTCAAGGAAAGCAATTCCATCACCAGGAAAACAGCAGAGTCTGAATAGTTGTTTGGCTTCTGCGCTCATAACAGACCCAAGCAAAGCGTGTAGATACTTCAGACTAGCGCGCCTGATGATTTCCTGCCGATTATACGGGCAAAAAGCTCGCAAGCTCATCTCAAGCTCGAGTTAAGTGAAGAAACGCACCATCATCTCGAACAAAATATGTAGAATACGAATGCAGACCTAGCTCAAGTAGCAGACCGAATTCGACCTCCAGATGCTACACACGAGCGCGCCTGATGATTCTGGATCGATTACGTGGGCGTAACAGCTCTGTAGCCCCCCTACAGCTCGAGTTAAGTACAGAAACCCAACAGCACCTGTCAAGATGACTCGAAGAATGCGAACAGTTTCGTGGACCTAGCTCGAACAGACCGAGTTGAGACCTCTAGATGCGACAGACAAACGCGCCAGATAATTCTGAATCGGTTTCTGTGCGTACCAGCTCTGTAGCTCGCCCACAGCTCGAGTTAAGTAGAGACAACTCACAGCAGCTGTCGACAAAATCGGTAGAATACGAATAGTGTTGCGGACCTAGCTCGAGTGGCAGACCGAGCTCAGGGGTCTGGATGTTTCAGGCAAACGCGCCTCTTGATTCTGAATCGATTACGTATGCGCACCAGCTCTGTAGCTCTCCTACAGATCGAGTTAAGCACAGAAAGCAAACAGCATCTGTCATGCAAATTATTAGAATACGAATAGTTTCGCGGACCTAGCTCGAGTGGCAGACCGAGCTCAGGACTCTAGATGCTTCAGGCGAACGCGCCTGATGATTCTGAATCGATTACGTGTGCGCACTGGCTCTGTAGCTCTCCTACAGCTCGAGATAAGCTCAGAAAACCGACAGCATCTGTCGAGACAGTTGCTAGAATCCGAATAGTTTCGCGGGCCTAGCTCGAGTTCCAGACCAAGCTCAGACCTTTGGATGCTTCATGCGAACGCGCCTAATGATGCTGAATCGGTTTCTCTGGTACCAGCTCTGTAGCTCTTCTACAGCTCGAGTGAAATTCAGAAAACCGAGAGCGCCTGTCAAGATGACTCGAAACAGCCGATCCCGCCAATATGCTTTTTGGCAGTAATATGTACCCGATCGAGCTGCTATTAAGACAGCGAGCGGTAATAAGATCGTATATCATGGGAAGAAATTCCAGAGCTCGAATGAATTGTTGAATTTCGAGAAAATTATTTTCAACCGAGCAAAAGTCAGCAAAAAGTCAGTCGAGATTTTTCTTGCCAACTAGCTCTCCAGCGCGCCGGAACTGGGCGCCGGCGGTAAACCGTCAACCTTGGTTACCGCTGGGGGACTCGTAGAGCTTCCTTGCCAGATACCATCTCTAAACGATAAGCAGAGTACGAATAGTTGTTACAGCCGTCTAGACAATGCACCCAACTAGCGCCTCCGATGATTTCCTTCTGATTACTGTGTAGACCAGCCCTGTAGTTCATCTGCGGCGCGAGTTCACCAAGAAAACCATACCGTCTCCAAGAAATTAGCAGAGTTCGAATAGTTGTTCAGCCAGCGCGCCTCATGATTGTTTTCCGATTGCTGTGCCTGAGAGCTCGGGGCTCATCTGCAGCTCGAGTTTACTCAGAAGAACCATTCCATCGCCAGGAAAAAAGCAGACTATGAATAGTTGTTCAGCTTCTGTGCTGAGAACGGACCGAATCCAAGCGTCTAGATACTTCATACTAGCGCGTCTGATAATGTCCTTCCGATTTCTGTGCCGAAGAACTCTGAAGCTTAGATGCAACTCGACTTTAGTCAAGGAGCTCACATATCTCGAAAAAAAGCGGTAGTGCAAATAGTTTCACGGACCTAGCTCGAGTAGCAGATTGATTGCGGGCCTGTAGATGCTTCAGACGAACGCGCCTGATGGTTCTGAATCGAGTCCGTGTGCGCAGCAGCTCTGTAGCTCTCCTACAGCTGGAGTTAAGTACAGAACAGAAAACCGACAACAGCTGTCAAGAAAATTCGTACAATAGTTTTACAGACCTAGCTCGAGGAGTAGACCGAGTTCAGGGCTCTAGATGCTTCAGACGAACCTAGCTCGAGTAGAAGACCGAGTTCAGACCTCTAGATGTTTGAGACGAGCGTGTCTGATGATTCTCAATCGATGATGCGGCGCACCAGCCCTGTAGCTCTTCTACAGCTCATTAAGTACGAAAATCGACAGCATCTGTCAAGGGAATCGGTAGAATACGAATAGTTTTGCGAAGCTAGCTCGAGTAGCAAACTGAGTTCAGACCTATAGATGCTTCAGATGAACGCGCCTGATGATTCTCAATCGGTTTCTGTAAAGTACCACCTCTGTAGCTCTCCTAAATCTTGAGTTAAGCACAGAAAACCGTCAACGCGTATCAAGATGACTCGAAACGGCCGATCGCCCAGACGCTTTTTGGCAGTGATAGGTATCCGATCGAGCTGCGATTGAGACGGCGAGCGGGGCAAATACCGAATAGCATGGGGAAAAAGCGTAGAGCTCTAACGAATTGTTGAATTTCGAGAACCTAACTTGGGCAAAAATCAGCAACTGGGCGCCGGCGGTAAACCGTCAACCTTTCTTACCGCCGGGAGACTCGTAGAGCTTCCTTGCCATATATTATGTCCCAAAAAATAGCAGAGAACAACAAGTTTTTCAGCCCGAGCGCTGATAGCAGACTGATCGCAGGCGTCTAGATACATTTCACTATTGCCCCTGATAATTCCCTTCCCGTTGCTGTGCTGAACAGTTCTGTAGCTCATCTGCAGCGCGAGTAGGACCAAGAAAAACAGTACCATTTTCAAGAAAGTAGCAGAGTACGAATCGGTGTTCAGCCCTAGCGCTAATAGCAGACTGAGCGCGGGTGTCTAGATTGTTTCAAATAGCGCGCATGATGATTCTCTTCTCATTGCAATGCCTAAGAGATCTCAAGCTCATCTGCACCTCGAGTTCAGTCCAGAAAACGAATTCCATCACCAGAACAATAGCAGAGTATGACTAGCTGTTTGGCTTCCGCGCTCGTAACAGACCCAAGCCAAGCGTCTAGATACTTCAGACTAGCGCGCCTCACGATTTCCTTTTCATTTCTCTGCAGCGCGTGTTAAGTGAAGATATTGAGCATCATTTCGAAACAAAGATCAATCGAAAACGAATAGGTTTGCGGACCTAGCTCGAGTAGCAGACCCAGTTCAGACCTCTGGATGCAACAGACGAACGCGCATGACGATTCTAAATTGGTTTCTGTGCGTACCAGCTCTGTAGCTCTCTTACAGCCCGAGTTAAATACAGAAAACCGACAGCATCTGTCGAGATAACTCGAATAATACGAATAGTTTCGCGGACCTAGCTCGAGTAGCAGACCGAGTTCAGACCTCTGGTTGCAACAGACGAACGCGCATGATGATTCTGGATCGGTTTCTGTGCGTACCAGCTCTGTAGTTCTCCTACAGCCCGAGTTAAGTACAGAAAACCGACAGCACCTGTTAAGATGACTCGAACAATACGAATAGCTTCGCAGACCTAGCTCGAGTAGCAGACTGAGTTTCAGACCGCTAGATGCAGCATACGAACGCGCATGATGATTCTGAATCGGTTTCTGTGCGTGCCAGCTCTGTAGCTCTCCTACAGCCCGAGTTAGGTACAGAAAACCGACACCGCATGTCGAGATGACACGAAACAGCCGATCCCGCCCGGACGCTTTGAGCAGTAACAAGTTCCCGATCGAGCTGTGATTGAGACGGCGAGCGGGAATGAGATCGAATCTCACGGGAAAAAATATTAGAGCTCAAAAGAATTGTTGAATGTCGAGAACAAAATCTTCAATCGAGCAAAAGTCAGCGAAAGGTCCCTCGAGATTTTTCTTGCCAACTAGCTTTCCAGCGCGTTCGAATTACTCTTAAGCTTCCAGCAACTAGCTCAAAGAAGCTCTACGATTTAAAAGTCCGTCGAAATTCTCCTTGCCAACTAGCTATCCAGCGCGCCGGAACTGGGATCTGGCGGTAAACCGTCAACCAGGTAACCGCCGGAAGCCTCGCAGAGCTCTCTTCCCGCGCGGCGCTGATCGGAACACATGAAAGAAGCTTTCTGAAGGATGAGCCAAGAAAATAGAAAAATCACGTTTTCCGGTTTCTTCCCAAAGTTGGTTCCTGCAAGTCTTTTGCTAGTAATATTGCAGCTACGGACCTGAGAATTGCACTGACAGACGCGGCATAACCCACTACAGGTGAGAAACATCTGGTTTCTCAAGATGAATTGTCAAATATCTTTCAAATCGTAGCAAAACCGACCCCAAGTCATCACATTGTTTCTTTAGGTCGGGTCTGCCAACAAGCTGCACCTTGCGCCCGAATTGCTCTTAGCTCATCTTGCCGAAGAGCTCTACGAGGTATTACTCTTAAGCTTCCAGCAACTAGCTAAGGGAAGCTCTACGAGTTACTTGGTAGCGTCCCAAATCCGGAGAGCAAAGAAGCACGCATACTGGAAAGCTTTCCTGGGGGGCCCTGGGGAGCTTTCCTGAAGCGCTTCCGAAGCGCTGCCAGGCACCCTTCCAAGCGTGCCTGCACGCGTGCAGGCACGCGTGGAGGCGTGCGGGAAGCGCTCCCGGACCTGCTGCCGGGACAAACAACTCTCTGCGGCGATTCTGGAGCGGCGAAGTTGGGCTGCTGGCAGGCACCGCCACCGTCTGGCTTCTAATCTAAAACCCTATAGCTTTCAGAAAGCTCTCCGGGAACTGTGCGCCGGCGGTAAAGCGTCAACCTTGGTTACCGCCGGGGGGCTCGTAGAGCTTCCTTGCCATATACCATTTCTAAAGAATAAGCAGAGTACGAATAGTTGTTCAGCCCGAGCGCTAATAGACTGATTGCAGCCGTCTAGATACATTCAACTAGCGCCTCTGATGATTTCCTTCCGATTGCTGTGCAGAACAGCCCTGTAGCTCATCTGCAGCGCGAGTTGACCAAGAAAACCAATGCCGTCTCCAAGAAAATAGCAGAGTACGAATAGTTGTTCAGCCCGAGCGCTGATAGAAGACTGATTTCAGGGGTCTAGGTACTATCAAATAGCGCGCCTCATGATTGTCTTCCGACTGCTGTGCCTAAGAACTCGGGAGCTCATCTGTAGCTCGAGTTTAGTAAGGAAAACCATTCCATCACAAGGAATAGTTGTTCAGCTTCTGTGCTGAGAACGGACCGAATCCAAGCGTCTAGATACTTCATACTAGCGCGTCTTATAATTCCCTCCCGATTTCTGTGACAACGAGATATGGAGCTTAGATGCAGCTCGACTTCAGTCAAGGAACTCACCATCATCGCGAACAAATCGGTAGAACACGAATAGTTTCGCGGACCTAGCTCGAGTAGCAGACCGAGTTCGGACCTCTAGATGCTTCAGACGAACGCGCCTGATGATTCTGAATCGAGTACGTGAGCGTATTAGCTAGAAACGATTACGTGGGCGCACCAGCTCTGCAGCTCTCCTACAGCTCGAGTTAAGTACCGAACATCGACAGCATCTGTCAAGACAATTGCTAGAATACGGATAGCTTCGCGGACCTAGCTCGAGTAGCAGACCGAGTTCAGACCTCTAGATACTTCAGATCAGGGCGCCTGGTGATTCTGAATCGGTTTCTGTGCGCGCCAGCTCTGTAGCTCAACGCGTGTCAAGATGACTGGAAACGCCCGATCCCGCCCCAGTGCTTTTTGGCAGTAATAGGTACCCGATCGAGCCGAGATTGAGACGGCGAGCGGGAATAAGATCGAATATCACGGGATAAAATATTAGAGCTTTAACGAGTTGTTGAATTTCGTTAACATAGTTTTCAACCGAGCAAAAGTCAGCAAAAAGTCCGTCGATATTTTTCTTGCCAACTAGCTCTCCAGCGCGCCGGAATTACTCTTAAGCTTGCAGCAACTAGCCAAGGGAAGCTCTACGAATTATTACTCTTAAGCTTCCAGCAACTAGCTCAGGGAAGCTCTACGAGTTACTCTCTTTAGAGAGCTGATTCTCTCTGCGAACAGGGTTTAGACACTAATGCTAGGAGTAAAAATCTGCTTTCTCAAAATGAATTGTCAAATCTCTTTCGAATCTTACCAAAACTGACCCAACTGGGATCCGGCGGTGAACCGTCAACCAGGTAACCGCCGGAAGCCTCGCAGAGCTCTCTTCTCGCGCGGCGCTGATCGGGACACATGAAAGAAGCTTTCTGAAGGATGAGCCAAGAAAGTCGAAAAATGACGTTTTTCGGTTTCTTCCCGAAGTTGGTTCCTGCAAGTCTTTTGATGGTATTATTGCAGCTACGGACTTGAGAATTGGACTGATTGACGCGGCATAACCCACTACAGGTGAGAAAAATCTGGTTTCTCAAAGTGAATTGTCAAATATCTTTCGAGTCTTAGCAAAACAGACCCCAAGTCATCGCATTGTCTCTTTAAGACGGGTCTGCCAACTAGCTCCACTCTGCGCCCGAATTCCTCTTAGCTCATCTTGCCGGAGAGCTCTACGATGGAAGTTACCGCATTGTCCTTTCTGGTCGGGTCGGCCAACTAGCCCCGCCCCGCGCCGGAATTCTTCGAGCTCGTCGATGACGAAGAGCTCTACGAGGTATTACTGGGTTCCGGCGGTAAACCGTCAACGAGGTAACCGCCAGAAGCTTCGTGGAGCTCTCTTTTCGCGCGGCGCTGATCGGAACACATGAAAGAAGCTTTCTCGAGGATGAGCCAATAAACTCGATTTTTTTTTTTTTTTTTTTTTTTTTTCTTTTCTCCTTCTTTTTTCTTCTCTCTCAAACTTGGCTCCTGCAAGTCTTTTGATAATAATATTGCAGCTACGGACCTGAGAATTGCACTGATTGACGCGGCGTAACCCACTGCAGGTGAGAAAAATCTGGTTTCCATTGTCAAATATTTTTCAAATCATACCAAAACCGACCCCAAGTCATCACATTGTTTCTTTAGGTCGGATCTGCCAACTAGCTGCACCCTGCGCCCGAACTGGGATCCGGCGGTAAACCGTCAACCAGGTAACCGCCGGAAGCCTCGTAGAGCTCTTTCCTCGCGCGACGCTGATCGGAACACATGAAAGAAGCTTTCTCAAGGATGATCCAAGAAACTCGAACAATTAGATGTTTGAGTTTTACCAAAGTCGTTTCCTGCAAGTGTTTTGATAATAGTATTGCAGCTACGGACCTGAGAATTGCACTGGCAGACGCGACATAACCCACTACAGGTGAGAAAAATCGGGTTTCTCAAAGTGAAATGTCAAATATCTTTCGAATCTTAGCAAAACCGACCCAAAGTCACCGCATTGTCTCTTAAGGTCGGGTCTGCCAACTTGGGCGCCGGCGGTAAACCGTCAACCTTTCTTACCGCCGGGAGACTCGCATAATTTCCTTACCATATATGATGTCCAAAGAATTGGCAGAGAACGAATAGTTTTTCAGCCCGAGCGTTGATAGCAGACTGATCTCAGGCTTCTAGATACATATCACTATTGCCCCTGATGATTCCCTCCCCACTGCTGTGCTGAACAGCTCTTTAGCTCATCTGCAGCACGAGTAAAACCAAGAACAACAATACCATGTCCAAGAAAGTCGCAGAGTACGAATCGATGTTCAGCCCTAGCGCTAATAGCACACTGAGCGCGGGTGTCTGGATACTTTCAAATAGCGCGCATGATGTTTCTCTCCCCATTGCAATGCCTAAGAGCTCTCAAGCTCATCTGCACCTCGAGTTCAGTCCAGAAAACGAATTCCATCACCAGAAGAATAGCAGAGTGTGACTAGTTGTTCGGTGTTTGCGCTCATAACAGACCAGAGCCAAGCATCTAGCTACTTCAGACTAGCGCGCCTCATAGGTTTCTTCTGATATCTGTGCGGAAGATTTCAAGTTCATCTGCAGCTCGAGTTAAGTGAAGAAATTCACCATTAGTTAGAAAAAATCGGTCGAATACGAATAGTTTTGCGGACCTAGCTCGAGTAGCAGACTGATTTCAGAGCTCTGGATGCTTCATTCGAACGCGCCTGATGATTCTGGATCGATTACATGTGCGTACCAGCTCAGTAGCTATGCTACAGCCCGAGTTAAATACAGAAGACCGACAGCGCCTGTTAAGAGAACTCGGAGAATACGGATAGTTTCGGCCTAGCTCGAGTAGTAGACCGAGTTCAGACCTCTCGATGCAACGGGCGAACGCGCCTGAGCATTCTAAACCGATTCGTGTGCGCACCAGCTCTGTAGCTCTCCTTCAGCCCGAGTTAAGTACAGAAAACCGACAATACCTGTCAATATGACTCGAAGAATACGAACAATTGTGGGGCCCTAGCTCGAGTAGGAGACCGAGTTCAGACCTCTGGATGTGACAGAGGAACGCGCCTGATGATGCTGGATCGGTTTCTGTGCGTACCACCTCTGTAGCTCTCCGAAATCTCGAGTTAAGTACAGAACACCGTCAACGCGTGTCAAGATGACTCGAAACGGCCGATCCCGCCGCTTTTTGCAGTAAAAGGTACCCGATCGAGCTGAGATTAAGACGACGAGCGGGAATCATATCGAATATGGTGGAAAAAAATACGAGAGCTCGAATTTCGAGAATATAATTTTCAACCGAGCAAAAGTCAGCAAAAGGTCAGTGAGATTTTTCTTTCCAACTAGCTCTCCAGCGCGCCGGGGTTGCTCTTGAGCTTCCAGCAACTAGCTAAGGGAGCTCTACGAGTTACTGGGAGCCGGCGGTAAACCGTCAACCAGGTTACCGCCGGCAGCCTCGTAGAGCTCTGTAATCCCGCGACGTTGCTCGCAACACATGGAAGAAGCTTTCTCAAGGTGATCTGAGAAACTCGGAAAATTACGAATTATATTTTTTCCCCGAGTCGGTTCCCTCAAGTGTTTTGATAGTAATACTGCAGCTAGGGACCTGAGAATTGAACTGGCAGGCGCGGCATAACCCAATACACGTGAGAAAAATACCGGTTCTTAAAACGAATTTCGAAATTTTGCACAAAGATACAAAAGCCGACCCGAAGTCAACGCATTGTCTCTTTAGGTCGGGTCTGCACTGGGCGCCAGCGGTAAACCGTCAACCTTGCTTACCGCCGGGAGACTCGTAGAGCTTCCTTGCCATATATTATGTCCAAAGAATTAGCAGAGAACGAATAGTTTTTCAGCCGAGCGCTGATAGCAGACTGATCTCAGGCATCTAGATACATTACACGATTGCCCCTGATAGTTCCCTTCCCATTGATGTGCTGAAGACCCAAGCCAAGCGTCTAGATACTTCAGATTAGCGCGCCTCATAATTTTCTTCTAACTTATGTGCAAAAGAGCTCGCGAGCTCATCTGCAGCTAGAGTTAAGTGAAGAAATTCACCGTCATATCGAAGAAACATCGGTCGAATACGAATAGCTTTGCGGACCTAGCTCGAGTAGCAGACTCAGTTCAGAGCTCTAGATGCTTCAGCGGAACGCGCCTGGTGATTCTGAATCGATTATGTTTGCGTACAAGCTCTGTAGATATGCTACAGCTCGAGTTAAGTACAGAACATCGACAGCACCTGTTAAGAGAACTTGAGGAATACGAATAGTTTCGCGGATCTGGCTCGAGTAGCAGACCAAGTCCAGACCTCTGGATGCAACTGACGAGCGCGCATGATGATTCTGAATCGATTCGTGTGCGTACCAGCTCTGAAGCTCTCCTACAGCCCGAGTTAAGTACAGAAAACCGACAGCACCTGTCAAGATGACTTGAAGAATACGATTAGTTTCGCGGACCTAGCTCGAGAAGCAGACCGAGTTCGGAGCTCTGGATGCAACAGACGAACGCGCCTGATGATTCTGGATCGGTTTCTGTGCGTACCAGCTCTGTAGCTCTTCTACAGCCCGAGTTCAGTACAGAAAACCGACAGTACCTTTCAAGATGACTCGAAGAACACGAATAGGTTTGCGGACCTAGCTCGAGTTGCAGACCGAGTTCAGACCTCTGGATGCAGCAGATGAACGCGCCTGATGATTCTGAATCGGTTTCTGTGCATACCAGCCCTGTAGCTCTCCTGAATCTCGAGTTAAGTACAGCAAACCGTCAACGCGTGTAAAGATGAGTCGAAACGGCCGATCCCGCCGCCATGCTTTTTGGGAGTAGTATCTACCCGATCGACCTGATATTGAGACGGCGAGCGAGAATAAAACCGAATATTATGTGAAAGAATACTAGAGCATTAACGAATTGTTGAATTTCGAGAACATCATTTTCAACAGAGCAAAAGTCAGCAAAAGATCCGTCGATATTTTTCTTGCCAACTAGCTCTCCAGCGCGTTCGAGCTGGGATCCGGCGGTGAACCGTCAACCAGGTAACCGCCGGGAGCCTCGTAAAGCTCTTATCTCGCGCGGCGCTGCTCGAAGCACACGGAAACATATTTCTCAAGCGTGGAGAAAGAAGCTAGACAAATCACGTGTTTCGGTTTCTTCCCAAAGTTGGTTTCTGCAAGTCTTTTGATAGTAATATTGCAGCTGCGGGCCTGAGAATTGGACTGGCAGACGCAAACCCACTACACGTGAGAAAAATTAGGTTTCTCAGAATGAATTGTCGAATATCTTCCAAATCTTAGCAAAACCGACCCCAAGTCGTCACATTGTCTCTTTACGTCCGGTTTGCCAACTAGCCCCACTCTGCGCCCGAATTCCTCTTAGCTCATCTTGCCGAAGAGCTCTACGAGGTACTAGCTCCACCCTGCGCCCGAATTCCTCTTAGCTCCTCTTGCCGAGTGGCTATCCGAGGTACTCCTCTTAGCTCATCTTGCCGAGCTCTACGAGGTACTCGTCACCTTCCAGCAACTAGCTAAGGGAAGCTCTACGAGTTACTAGCTGCGCCCCGCACCGAACTGGCGCCAGCGGTGAACCGTCGACCTGGTCACCGCCGGGAACTTCGTAGAGCTCCTTGCACCGGTAAGAGTGCTCAGAATCGAAGTAGAGTAATAAAAAGAAGATTATCTGAAAATCTTGATTTCTGGATTTTTTCCGATGTCATACTAGCTCGGTTCCCCGAAGTGAGCTCATAACAAAATGCGCCAGGAGAGCTGGGCTGCTCTGAGAATGAAGCTTATATGCAAATGCTCAGCGTAAAAACCTGCTTTCTCAAAATACATGGTTAACTATCTCTCAAATCTTAGCAACACCGACCAAAAGTTATCACTTTGTCCGCCCGGGCCGGGTGGGCCACTAGCTACGCCCCGCGCCGGAACTGGAATCCGGCGGTAAACCGTCAACCAGGTAACCGCCCGAACCCTTGTAGAGCTCTCTTATCTTGCGGCGCTGATCGGGACGCACAAAGAAGCTTTCTCAAGGATGAGCCAAGAAACTTGAGAACTTACGTTTTTTAGTTATTTCCCAAAGTCGGTTCCAGCAAGTGTTTTGATCGTAATATTGCAGCTACGGACCTGAGAATTGGACTAGCAGACGCGGCATAACCCACTACACGTGAGAAAAATTTGGTTACTCAAAATGAATTGTCAAATATCATTCAAATCTTGGCAAAACCAACCCCAGGTCATCAGACTGGGAGCCGGCGGTAAACCGTCAACCAGATTACCCCCGGCAGCCTCGTAGAGCTTCGATCGCGCGGCACTGCTTGGAACACATGGAAGACAGCCGATCCCGCCGCAACGCTTTTTGACGGTAAAAGGTACCCGATCGAGCTGAGATTGAGACGGCGAGCGGGAATAAGATCGAACATCACGGGAAAAATACTAGAGCTCTAACGAATGGTTGAATTTCGAGAACCTAATTTTCAATCGACCAAAAGTCAAAAAAGTCAGTCGAGATTTTTCTTGCCAACTAGCTCTTCAGCGCGTTCGAACTGGGATCCGGCGGTAAACCGTCAACCAGGTAACCACCGGGAGCCTCGTAGAGCTCTTTTCTCGCGCGGCGCTTTCTCAAGCGTGAAGAAAAATAGAAAAATCACGTCTTTCGGTTTCTTCCCAAAGTCTGTTCCGGCAAGTCTTTTGACAGTAATATTGCAGCTGTGGACCTGAGAATTGGACTGGCAGACGCGGCATAACCCACTACACGTGAGAAAAATACTGGTTCTCGAAACGAATGTCATTTTTTTAGAAATCTCTGAAAAACCGCCCTCAAGTTGACACATTGTCTCTTTTGGTCGGGTCTGCCAATTGGGAGCCGGCGGTAAACCGTCAACCAGGATACCGCCGGGACCCTCGTAGAGCTCTAAATAAACCAAGTCGATTCCCAGAAAACAACAGGAAAACGCTTGTCAATATAAGCTTGAAAAATGAAGAAATGTTGTTTTCGGGTTTACACAACGTTGGTTCCTCCTAGTCTTTTGATCGAAATAATGCAGCTAGAGCTCTGAGAATTGCACCATCGAGCGCGTCATGATCAACTGCAGGGAATAATAATTTTAATTTCCAAAGCGAATTTCAAAATCTCTCGCAGTCTTCGGAAAACCGCCCCCAGGTCATCACATTGTCCGCCTGGGCCAGATTGGCCAACTGGGCGCCGGCGGTAAACCGTCAACCTTTCTTACCGCCAGGAGACTCCTAGAGCTTCCTTGCCTTATATTATGTCTAAAGAATTGGCAGAGCACGAATAGTTTTTCAGCCCGAGCGCTGATAGCAGACTGACCTGAGGCGTCTAGATACGTTTCACTATTGCCCCTGATACTTCCCTTTCAATTGCTGTGCTGAACAGCCCTGTAGCTCATCTGCAGCACGAGTACAACCAAGAAAAACAATACCATCCCCAAGAAAGTAGCAGAGTACGAATCGGTGTTCAGCCCTAGCGTTAATAGCAGACTGAGCGCCGGTGTCCAGATACTTTCGAATAGCGCGCTGATTCTCTTTCCATCGCAATGCCTAAGAGCTCTCAAGCGCATCTGCACCTCGAGTTCACCCCAGGAAGCGAATTCCATCACAAGGAAAATTGCAGAGTATGACTAGTTGTTCGGCGTCTGCGCTCATAACAGCCCAAGCCAAGCGTCTAGATACTTCAGACTAGCGTGCCTCATAATTTTCTTTTGATTTCTATGCGGAAGAGCTCCCCAGCTCATCTGCAGCTCGAGTGGCAATTCATTTTGAGAAACCAGATTTTTCTCACGTGTGGTGGGTTTGCGTCTGCCAGTCCAATTCTCAGGTCCGCAGCTGCAATATTACTATCAAAAGACTTGCAGGAACCAACTTTGGGAAGAAACCGAAAGACGTGTTTTTTTTCGATTTTTTTCTTTCACGCCTGAGAAAGCTTTTTCCGTGTTTCAGAGCAGCGCCGCGCGAGAAAAAAAGTTATGCGAGGCTCCTGGCGGTTGCCCGGTTGACGGTTTACCGCCGGATCCTGGTTGGCAGACCCCGACCAAAAGAGACAATGTGTCAACTTGAGGGCGGTGTTTCGGAGATTGGAGAAATTTTGAAATTCGTTTCGAGAACCAATATTTTTCTCACGTGTAATGGGTTATGCCGCGTCTGCCAGTTCAATTCTCAGGTCCGTAGCTGCAATGCTACTATCAAAACACTTGCCGGAATAGTTTCGCGGACCTAGCTCGAGTAGCAGACCGAGTTGAGACCTCTCGATGCAGCAGACGAACGAGCTGTGTAGCTCTTCTACAGCCCGAGTTCAGTACAGAAAACCGACAGCAACTGTCAAGATGACTCGACAATACGAATAGTTTCACGGACCTAGCTCGAGTAGCAGAGAGAGTGCAGACCTCTAGATGCAACAGACGAACGCGCCTGATGATTCTCAATTGGTTTCTGTGAGTGTCAGCTCTGTAGCTTCCCTACAGCTCGAGTTAGGTACAGAAAACCGAGAGCACCTGTGAAGATGAGTCGAAACAACCCATCCCGCCCGAGTGTTTTTTGGCAGTGACTGGTACCCGATCGAGCTGAGATTCAGACGACGAGCGGGAATGATATCGAATATCATGGGACAAAAATACTAGCGCTCTAGCGAATTGTTGAATTTCGAGAACATAACTGGCACCGGCGGTAAACCGTCAACCTGGTCACCGCCCAGGACCTCGTAGAGCTCGTGGCACGCGTCAGAGTGCTCAGGATCGAAGAAGACAGCTTCTCGGAACATTTCTAGAAATACGTCAAACTTGCGGTGTTAATCTAATGTCGGTTCCTCCTTACTGTTCGATAGTAAAACTCTCTCTACAGAGCTCAGCTGCTCTGATACCAAAGTTCAGATACTAATGCTGGGAGTAAAAATCGGATTTCTCAAAATCAATTGTCAAATATCTTTCAAATGTAAAACGCAAAAGTTACCACTTTGTCTCTTCTGGTCGGGTCGACCAACTAGCTCCATCCCGCGCCAGAATTCTTCTAGCTCATCGATGACGAAGAGCTCTGCGAGATATTTTCAACCGAGCAAACAGACTTGGTAGCATCCAAAACCCGGAGAGTAAAGAGGAATTCGCATTGGAAAGCTATCCAGGCGAGCTCTGGGGAGCTCTCCTACTGTGCCCCTGAAGCGCTGCCAGGCGCGCTTCCACGCGTGCCTGCGCGCGCAGGCACGCGTGGACGCGCGTCGGAAGCGCTCGCGGACACGCTGCGACGTTTTACAAGTTTCTGCGACGATTCTGGACCGGCAAAGATTGGCTGCAGACAGGCATCACCACCGTCCGGCTTCTAATCTAAAACCCTATAGCTCTCAGAGAGCTCTCCAGGAAAAAAAGTTCGTCGAGATTCTTCTTGCCAACTAGCTCTCCAGTGCGCCGGAAGTACTCGTGAGCTTCCAGCAACTAGCTGAGGGAAGCTCCACGAGTTACTAGCTGCACCCCGCGCCGGAATTCCTCTAGCTCATCGATGCCGAAGACTGGGATCTGGCGGAAAACCGTCAACCAGGTAACCGCCGGGAACCTCGTAGAGCTCTTTTCTCGCGCGGCGCTGCTCGAAACACACGGAAAAATTTTCTCAAGCGTGAAGAAAAAAGTTCGAAAAATACGTTTTCGGTTTTCATCCAACGTCCCTCAAGTGTTTTGATAGTACCATTGCATATACGGACCGGAGAATTGGACTGGCAGACGCGGCACAACCCACTACATGTAAGAAAAAAGGTTTCTCAAGATCTCAGCAAAACCGACCCCAAGTCACCGCATTGTCTCTTAAGGTCGGGTCTGCGAACTAGCTCCACACTGCGCCCGAATGCCTCTTATTATGTCCAAAAAACTGGACGCCGGCGGTAAACCGTCAACCTTGGTTACCGCCGGGGGACTCGTAGAGTTTCCTTGCCATGTACCATTCTCCAAATAATTAGCAGAGTACGAATAGTTGTTCAGCCCGAGCGCTAATAGCAGACGTCTAGATACATTCAATTAGCAGCAGCTGTGAAGGAAAATAGTACAATACGAATAGTTTTGCAGACCTAGCTCGAGTAGAGCACCGAGTTCAGACCTCTAGATGCTTCAGACGACCGCGTCTGATCATTCTGAATCGGTGTCTGTGCGTAACAGCTCTGTAGCTCACCTACAGCTCGAGTTAAGTACAAATTATCCTGGCGAGGGGCCCAACCATACGCAATTCCGAATGCCGCCGTTGTAAGTATCGTCGTTGGTGGAACACCCGATGGGGCCACGAAACGTGTGAGGGGTGCGCCGAAATGGAGGTGGAACTGCATGCGGACCCTGCCACTGGGGCCTTCGGTGGAGCACCCTGTGGGGCCACGAAACGTGTGGGGGGTGCGCCGAAATGGAGGTGGAACTGCATGCGGACCCTGCCATTGGCGCCCTCGGTGGAGCTCCCTATGGGGCCGCGAAACGTGTGAGGGGTGCGCCGAAATGGAGGTGGAACTGCATGCGGACCCTGCCACTTGGGCCTTAGGCGGAGCTCTCTATGGGGCCACGAAACGTGTGAGGGGTGTGCCGAAATGGAGGTGGAACTGCATGCGGACCGTGCCACTTGGGCCTTAGGCGGGGCTCCCTATGACGCCACGAAACGTGTGAGGGGTGCGCCGAAATGGAAGTGGAACTGCATGCGGACCCTGCCACTTAGGCCTTAGGCGGAGCTCCCTATGGGGCCACGAAACGTGTGAGGGGTGCGCCGAAATGGAGGTGGAACTGCATGCGGACCCTGCCACTGGGGCCTCAGGTGGAGCTCCCTATGGGGCCACGAAGCGTGTGAGGGGTGCGCCGAAATGGAGGTGGAACCGCATGCGGACCCTGACACTTGGGCCTTCGGTGGAGCTCCCTATGGGGCCACGAAACGTGTGAGGGGTGCGCCGAAATGGAGGTGGAACCGCATGCGGACCCTGACACTTGGGCCTTCGGTGGAGCTCCCTATGGGGCCACGAAACGTGTGAGGGGTGCGCCGAAATGGAGGTGGAACCGCATGACTTGGGCCTTCGGTGGAGCTCCCTATGGGGCCACGAAACGTGTGAGGGGTGGCCGAACCGCATGACACTTGGGCCTTCGGTGGAGCTCCCTATGGGGCCACGAAACGTTGAGGGGTGCGCCGAAATGGAGGTGGAACCGCATGCGGACCCTGACACTTGGGCCTTCGGTGGAGCTCCCTATGGGGCCACGAAACGTGTGAGGGGTGCGCCGAAATGGAGGTGGAACCGCATGCGGACCCTGACACTTGGGCCTTCGGTGGAGCTCCCTATGGGGCCACGAAACGTGTGAGGGGTGCGCCGAAATGGAGGTGGAACCGCATGCGGACCCTGACACTTGGGCCTTCGGTGGAGCTCCCTATGGGGCCACGAAACGTGTGAGGGGTGCGCCGAAATGGAGGTGGAACCGCATGCGGACCCTGACACTTGGGCCTTCGGTGGAGCTCCCTATGGGGCCACGAAACGTGTGAGGGGTGCGCCGAAATGGAGGTGGAACCGCATGCGGACCCTGACACTTGGGCCTTCGGTGGAGCTCCCTATGGGGCCACGAAACGTGTGAGGGGTGCGCCGAAACGGTGGAGCTCCCTATGGGGCCGCGAAACGTGTGAAGGGTGTGCCGAAACAGCGAACATGCGGGGGGCAGAGGCAGGGATGGGAGGAGGAGGAGGAGGAGGAGGAGGAGGAGGAGGAGGAGGAGGAGGAGGAGGAGGGGGAGGAGGAGGAGAGGAGGAGAGACGCGGGGCACCGTCTCTTCAAAACGAGGACCCAACACCACAGGATGGTCGGGAACAACTGATGGTAATTGTCAGGAGCATCAGTAGAATACGAATAGTTTCGCAGACCTAGCTCGAGTAGTAGACCGATTTCAGACCTCTAGGATGATTTTGAATCGGTTTCTGTGCGCACCAGCTCTGTAGCTCACCTACAGCTCCAGTTAATCAGTAGAATACAAATAGTTTCGCGGACCTAGCTCGAGTAGTAGACCGAGTTCAGACCTCTAGATGCTTCAGACGACCGCGTCTGATGATTCTGAATCGGTTTCTACCAGCTGTAGATCCTGGAGCTAGAATTAAGTACAGAAAACCGACAGCACCGGTCAAGATGACTCGATAGAATACGAGACCTAGCTCGAGCAGCAGACTGAGTTCTGACCTCTAGATGCTTCAGATGAGCGCGCCTGGTGATTCTAGATCGGTTTCTGTGAGTAACAGCTCTGGGGCTCTCCTACAGCCCGAGTTAAGTACAGAAAACCAACAGCACCTGTGAAGATAACTCGAACAATGCGAATAGTTTCGCGGACCTATCTCGAGTAGCAGCCCGAGTTCGGACCTCTCGATGCAACAGACAGACGTGCAAGATGAGTCTGAATCGGTTTCTGTGCGTACCAGCTCTGTAGCTCTCCTAGAGCCCGAGTTGAGTGCAGAAGACTGACAGTATCTGTCAAGATGACTCGAACAAAACAAATAGTTTTGCGGACCTAGCTCGAGTAGCAGATTGAGTTCAGACCTCTAGATGCAACAGACGAGCGCGCCTGATCATTCTGAATCGGTTTCTGTGAGTACCAGCCCTGTAGCTCCCTTACAGCTCGAGTTCTGTTACAGAAAACCGACAGCACCGGTCAAGATGACTCGAACGAGCCGATCCCGCCCGGACGCTTTTTGGCAGTAAAAGGTACCCGATCGAGCTCAGATTGAGACGGCGAGCGGGAATAAGATCGAATCTCACGGGAAAAAAAACTAGAGCCTAAACGAATTGAGGAATTCCGAGAACATAATTTTCAACCGACCAAAAGTCACCAAAAGGTCCGTCGATATTTTCTTGCCAACTAGCTCTCCGGCGCCCTGGAATTACTCTCAAGCTTCCAGCAACTAGCTAAGGGAAGCTCTACGAGTTATCAGCAGAGAACGAACAGTTTTTCAGCCCGAGCGCTGATAGCAGATGATCTGAGGCGTCTAGATACACTGGGCGCCGGCGGTAAACCGTCAACCTTTCTTACCGCCGGGAGACTCGTAGAGCTTCCTTGCCACATATTACATGAAGGGATCGGCTCGGTTCGGTTCGGTCCGGTTCTGCAGCCGGGTCGGTTTTGCTTGGCCGGTTCGGTTTGGCATCGGTCCGGTTTCGGCCGGTTCGGCTTGGGCCTGCCGCCGGTTCGGTTCGGTTCCGGTTTTCGCGCGGTTGGGTCCGACCGGTACGATTCGGTTTGAGTGGCCGCTCCGGTTCGGTTCGGCCCGACTGGTCAGGTGCGACGTTGGGCGCCCCGTCTGCGTAAGCGACGACCCAGTTTGAAAAAAAGTGAGGGAGGATGGGGGAGGAGGAGGAGGAGGAGGAGGAGGAGGAGGAGGAGGAGGAGGAGGAGGAGGAGGAGGAGGAGGAGGAGGAGGAGGAGGAGGAGGAGGAGAGGAGGGAGGAGGAGGAGGAGGAGGAGGAGGAGGAGGAGGAGGAGGAGGAGGAGGAGGAGGAGGAGGAGGAAGGAGGACGACGAGCAGGAGGGAGGAGGAGGAACGTGGAGGCGAGGGGTGCGACCCCCCTCGCGGGTGCGACCCCCCTCGGGGCTGCGACCCCCCTCGCGGGTGCGACCCCCCTCGCGGGTGCGACCCCCCTCGCGGGTGCGACCCCCCTCGGGGGCGACCCCCCTCGCGGGTGCGACCCCCCTCGGGGTGCGACCCCCCTCGCGGGTGCGACCCCCCTCGGGGGCTGCGACCCCCCTCGGGGTGCGACCCCCCTGCGACCCCCCGCGGGTGCGACCCCCCTGCGACGGGTGCGACCCCCCTCGCGGGTGCGACCCCCCTCGCGGGCGACCCCCCTCGCGACCCCCCTCGCGACCCCCCTCGGTGCGACCCCCCTCGCGGGTGCGACCCCCCTCGCGGGTGCGACCCCCCTGCGACCCCCCTCGCGGGTGCGACCCCCCTCGGGGCTGCGACCCCCCTCGCGGGTGCGACCCCCCTGCGACCCCCCTCGCGGGTGCGACCCCCCTCGCGGGTGCGACCCCCTCTCGCGGGGTGCGACCCCCCTCGCGGTGCGATGCGGGTGCGACCCCCTCGCGGGTGCGACCCCCCTCGCGGCTGCGACCTCCTCGGAGCTGCGACCCCCCTCGGGACTGCGACCTCCCTCCCGGGTGCGACCCCTCTCGCAGGTGCGACCCCCCTCGCGGGTGCGACCCCCTTCGCTGGTGCGACCCCCCTCTGGGCTGCGACCCCCCTCCCGGGTGCGACCCCCCTCGCGGGTGCGACCCCCCTCGCGGGTGCGACCCCCCTCGCGGGTGCGACCCCCCTCGGGGCTGCGACCCCCCTCGCGGGTGCGACCCCCCTCGCGGTTGCGACCCCCCTCGCGGGTGCGACCACTCTCGCGGGTGCGACCCCCCTCGCGGGTGCGACCCCGCTCGCGGGTTCGACCCCCCTCGGGGCTGCGACCCCCCTCGGGGCTGCGACCCCCCTCGGGTCCTGGGGTTTTGGGGTCCCGGGGGTCCAGGGGGGTCCTGGGGTCCTGGGGGTCATCGGGGTCGATTCGGGAGGTTGTGGGGTCATCGGGGTCCCGGAGTCCTGGGGGTCATCGGGGTCCTGGGGTCTGGACCGGAGGGGAAAGGGGTTCGGTTCGGTTCCCGTCAGTTCGGTTCAGGGGCCACCCGGTTCCGGTTCGGTTCCGGTTCTGGTTCGGTTCGGTTCTCGCCGGTTCAGTTCTGAATGAATTCGGTTCGGTCCGGTTCGGTTTTCTACGTTCCTGGTTTTGGACCGGTTCGGTCCGGTTCGGTCACGGTTCTCGGTTCTCGGCTCGGTGCGGCCCCTTCATGATATTATGTCCAAAGAATTAGCAGAGAACGAAGTTTTTCAGCCGAGCGCTGATAGCAGACTGATCTCAGGCATCTAGATACATTTCACGATTGCCCCCTGATAATTTCCTTCCCATTGCTGTGCTGAACAGACCCAAGCCAAGCGTCTAGATACTTCAGACTACAGCGCCTCATTTTTTTTTTTTTTTTTTTTTTTTTTTTTGCCAAAGAGCTTGCGAGCTCATCTGCAGCTAGAGTTAAATGAAGAAATTCACCGTCATTTCGAAGAAAAATTGGTCGAATACGAATAGTGTTGCGGACCTAGCTCGAGTAGCAGACTGAGTTCAGAGCTCTAGATGCTCCAGCCGAACGCGCCTGATGATTCTGAATTGAGTATATCTGCGTACAAGCAGTGTAGCTATGCTACAGCTCGAGTTAAGTATAGAACACTGTTACGAGAACTCGAAGAATACGAATAGTTTCGCGAATCTAGCTCGAGTAGCAGACCATGCCCAGACTTCTGGATGCAACAGACGATCGCGCCTAATGATTCTGAACCGATTCGTGTGAGTTAAATACAGAAAACCGACAACACCTATCAAGATGATTCGAATAATACGAATAGTTTCGCGGATCTGGCTCGAGTAGCAGACTATGTCCAGACCTCTGGATGTAACAGACGAGCGCGCCTAATGATTCTGAATCGAATCGTGTGCGTACCAGCTTTGTAGCTCCTCTACAGCCCGAGTTGAGTACAGAAAACCGGCATCATCTGTCAAGATGACTCGGACAATACGAATAGGTTCGCGGACCTAGCTCGAGTAGCAGACCGAGTTCAGACCTCTAGATGCAGCAGACGAACGCGTATGATGATTCTGAATCGATGTCTGTGCGTACCAGATCTGTAGCTCTTCTACAGACCGAGTTAAGTAGAGAAAACCGACAGTATCTGTTAAGATGACTCGGGCAATACGAATAGCTTCGCGGACCTAGCTCGAGTAGCAGACCGAGTTCAGTCCTCTAGATGCAACAGATGAACGCCCCTGATGATTCTGAATCGGTTTCTGTAAGTATCAGCCATGTAGCTTCCCTAAATCTCGAGTTAAGTACAAAAAGCCGTCAACGCGTGGCAAGATGACTCGAAATGGCCGATCCCGCCCGAATGCTTTTTGGCAGTAATATCTACCCGATCGACCTGGGAGTAGGACGGCGAGCGGGAATAAGATCGAATATCGCGGGAAAAAATATTAGAGCTCTAACGAATTGTTGAATTTCGAGAACACAATTTTCAACCGAACAAAAGTCAGAAAACAAATCCGTCGAGATTTTTCTTGCCAGCTAGCTCTCCAGCGCGTTCGAATTACTCGGAGCCGGCGGTAAACCGTCAACCAGGTTGCCGCCGGGAGCCTCGTAGAGCTCTTTCCTGCGCGGCGCTGCTCGGGATACATGGGGAAGTTTTCTTGTGCGTGAGCTCAAAAACTTGGAAAATGCGTTTTTCAGTATTGACAGAAAATCAGTTCCTCCAAGTGTTTTGATAGTAATACTGCAGCTACAGACCTGAGAATGTGACTGGCAGATGCGGCATGACCACCTAAGGGTGCGAAAAAAACCGGTTCTTATAATGAATGTACACATTTTCTACAACGTTTGCCCAACCGACCCAAAGTTCATACGTTGTCCGCCCGGGCCGGGTGGATCAACTTGCGCCGGCGGTGAACCGTCAGCCTGGTCACCTCCGGGAACCTCGTAGAGCTCCTCAGACGCGTAAGAGTGTTCAGAATCGATGCAGAGAGCTTCTCGGAACATTTCTTTTAAAATGTAGAATTTACATTATTCGGTGTCAACTTGGTCTCGGTTCCTCCAAATATTTCGAAGCTCCCTCGGAAGAGCTCAGCTGCTCGCAGAAGAAAGTTTGGATACTAATGCTGGGCGTAAAAATCTGATATCTCCAAATGAATTGTCAAATATCTTTCAAATACTAGCAAAACCGACCCCAAGGTCGTCACATTGTATCTTCTCGCCGGCTCGAACAACTGTTCGCCGGCGGTGAACCGTCAACCTTGGTTGCCGCCGGGGGGCTCGTAGAGCTTCCTTGCCATGTGCCATCTAAAGAATACGAAGAGTTCGAACAGTTGTTCAGCCCGGGCGCTGATAGCAGACCTGATTGCAGCCGTCTAGATACATTCAAATAGCGCCTCTGATAATTTCCCTCCGATTGCTGTGCAGAACAGCCCTGTAGCTCATCTGCAGCGCGAGTTGGACCAAGAAAGCCAATGCCGTGTACGAATAGTTGTTCAGCCCGAGCGCTCGTAGAAGACTGATTTCAGGGGTCCAGACGCTATCGAATAGCGCACCTCATGATTGTTTTCCGATTGCTCTGCCTAAGAGCTCGGGGGCTCATCTGCAGCTCGAGCTTAGTCAGGAAAACCATGCCATCACGAGGAAAAACATGATATGAATAGTTGTGCGGCTTCTGTGCTGAGAACAGACCGAATCCGAGCTTCTAACTACTTCAGACTAGCGCGTCTGATGATTCCCTCCCGATTTATGTGCCGAAGAGCTCTGAAGCTTAGATGCAGCTCGAGTTTGGTCAAGGAACTCGCCGTCATCTCGGAAAAAACCGGTAGAATACGAATAGTCTCGCTAACCCAGCTCGAGCCGGCGGTAAACCGTCAACCAGGTTGCCGCCAGAGGCCTCGTAGAGCTCTTTCTTCGTGCGACGCTGCTCGGAACACATGGAATAAGTTTTCTCAGGGATGATCCCAGAAACTCGAAAAATTACGTTTTTCAGTTTTTCATATTTTTTTCCCAAGGTCGGTTCCCCCAAGTGTTTTTATCATAGTATTGCAGCTACGGACCTGAGAGTTGCACTGGCAGACGCGGCATAACCCACTGCAGGTGCGAATAATCTGCTTTCTCAAAATACATGGTTGAATATCTTTCAAATCTTAGCAAAACCGACCCAAAGTCACCACATTGTCCTTTCTGGTCGGGTCGACCAACTAGCTCATCGATGACGAAGAGCTCTACGAGGTATGAGCAAAACCGACCCAAAGTTGTCACATTGTCCGTCTGGTCCGGGTCGGCCAACTAGCTCCGCCCCGCGCCGGAATTCTTCTAGCTCATCGATGCCGAAGAGCTCTACGAGGTACGAAGAGCTCTGCGAGGTACTTGGTAGCATCCCAAACCCAGAGAGCAAAGAGGCACTCACCCTGGAAAGCTTACCTGAGGAGCTTTGGAGAGCTCTCTGGAAGCTCTTCTGAAGCGCTGCCAGTCATGCTTTCACGCGTGCCTGCGCGCGCGCAGGCACGCGTGGACGCGTGCCGGAAGCGCTCCCGGACACGCTGCGAACTCAAGCAAGTCCCTGCGGGGATTCTGGAGCGGCGAAGATGGGCTGCTGGCAGGCGCAACCACGGTCCGGCTTCTGATACCTCGTAGAGCTCTTCGTTAACGATGGGCTAAAGGAGTTCCGGCGCGGGGGGGAGCTAGTTGGTCGACCCGACCAGAAAAGAAGATGTGGTAATTTTGGGTCGGTTTTGCTAAGATTTGAAAGAGATTTGACCATTCATTTTGAGAAACCAGATTTTTACGTCCAGCAATAGTGTCTAAACTTCATTCTCAGAAATAATAAGCTCTCTAGACTGCCTGGTCCACCAAGGGGTCGAACATCATATTAAGGATCCGCGGCGCTAATATGATGCGAACTTGGCGTGATGATGGTAATGGTGATGGTGATGATGATGATGATGGCGATGCTGATGATGATGATGATGACGTTGGCGCTGATGATGCCATGTGATGTCGGTGGTCATGATGACGATGGTCGTGATGTCGGTGGTCATGATGACGGTGGTCATGATGACGATGGTCATGATGTCGGTGGTCATGACGTCGCTGTTTTTGCTGATGATGTCGGTGGTCATGATGGCGACTACGATGGTGGTGATGACGACGACGAGTTTTTCCGCTCGCAACAGCAGCCGCGACGCCGCGTTGGCCTCGCAAGACGCGCCAGAGGCAGCGGCACGCCAGAGGCAGTGACTCGGCCACGCCAGAGGCCTAGGCAAGGCAACGGCTGCCGCGGAGCCGCGTTGGCCTCAGAAGACGCGCCAGAGGCAGCGGCGCGCCAGAGGCAGTGACTCGGCCACGCCAGAGGCCTAGGCAAGGTATCCCCAAGGGTTGCTCTGATCCTGGCCGCTTCCTGAGGCCGCTCCCTCTTGGGGCGCTGTCCGTGGCGGGGCGGCTTCGCCCGTGGCGGGGCGCTCCCATGGTGGCGGGGCGCCGCGCCCCTCCTGCGTCGCCCAGATCGCCCATGTGATGAGCATGCCTTTGTTGCCTGCGTGCACGCGCCAGGCGAATTTATCGGAGTGTTTGTCGAGGAAGGCCTTCAGCCCCCCAGGCATTAAAAGCTCATTGAATGTTTCCCACGGGCGCTCGTCGCGCCAGCGCACCTTCTTCCGGGAAATCCACGACGGATCGAACTCGCCGCCGTGCGTTTTGAGAATGTCTTCGACGAGTTGAACCAAGCGCGCGTCAGCGTCATGCGCGTCGGCCTCCGAGCCCGCGCCCTGGGGCCGCGCAGGGGCGTGCGCTGGCAGTGCGCGCCCGCCAGAGGCAGGGTCGGCGGCGACGTGCTCGGGCAGATTGGCCACGAGCACGTCGGGCGTCACCTTTCAGTGCACCGGTCGGAGCACAACCTGGCCTGGGTTTTCGATGACGAGCGAAGCGACGGCTCGGAGGCAAGCGAGTTCCGACGCTTCGTCTTTCGTCTCGCCCTCCCCGATCTCAACGAGCCGACGGCCATCTCCCGGCGCAAAGCTGTTCGGCAAAGTCAGGGCGCGCCGCCAGTCCGCGCCAGAGGCAGCGAACTCCTTGCAAGTGGTGACGGCTGGGGCCAAAGCGCCCCCGTAATTTTTCAGGGCGCGTCGAGGCGCGGTTATTCAGCGCGGTGCGCCAGCTGATCTTCTTGTCGCTGGCGCGCTGCCCCAGCAGGTGCGCTTCGACCGCCTCGACGCGCGCGGCCTCGAAGTTCGGCCATGGCGCCGCCATGGGTCACCACCCGCCAAACCACCCCAACCCAACCCGAAGGCCCAAATTGATCCTCGATTTCCAGTGGGGGGGGGGTCGGGGAACGTTGAAAAAACACATGGTATCCGTACCCCCCCCAACCCGAAATTCGGGTCAAATTCGGGTCTTCGGGTTGGGTTGGGGTGGTCTGGTAGGTAGTCAATGGGGACCGCGCAGCGCGCGGCGCGCCAGAGGCGGCGTCTTCGCGCGCGGCGGAATGGGGCGCAGCGAGTGCGCTTCGTGGCGAAGCGAGGGACGCTGAGCAACAGGTAGGAAGACACCAACTATACACCAACACCGATCCTGGCCAGGATCACCCTGGGCCCAGGATCGGTGCATACGCCCTCCTGCCTTTCGCAAGAAGGCATATACACCGATCCTGGGCCCAGGGTGATCCTGGGCCAGGACGGGTGTTGGTGTATAGTTGGTGCCCTCCGAACAGGGGGTTCGAGCCGAAATGTGACGCAGGGTCTCCTCTGATTTTGCTGGGGTCCTGTTTAGTTGTCCTGGGGTCTCGTTTTTTTTTTTTTTTTTTTTTTTTTTTTTTTTTTTTTTTTTTTTTTTTTTTTTTTTTGTTTTTTTTTTTTTTTGTTTTTTTGGTTTTGGTTTTCCTCCTTTTCCCCCTCGGGTCTCGTGGGTCTCGTTTAGTTTTGCTAGGGTCCTGTTTAATTGTCCGAGGGTCTCGTTTACTTTTGCCAGGGTCCTGTTTCGTTTTCCTAGGGCCTCGTCTAGTGTTGCTAGGGTCCTGTTTAGTTGTCCCATGGTCTCGTTTCGTTTTGGTAGGGTCCTGTTTAGTTGTCCGTGGGTCTCGTTTAGCTTTGGTAGGGTCCTGTTTCGTTCTCCTAGAGTCTCGTTCAGTTTTGCTAAGGTCCTGTTTAGTTTTCCGGGGTCTCGTTTAGTTTTGGCAGGGTCTTGTTTAGTTTTCATATGGTCTCGTTTAGTTTTGCTAGTGTCCTGTTTCGTTGTCCTAGGGCCTCGTTTAGTTGTGCCGGGGTCCTGCTTAGTTGTCCTAAGGTCTCGTTTAGTTTTGGCAGGGTCCTGTTTTGTTTCCCTAGGGTCTCGTTTAGTTTCGCTGGGGTCATGTTCAGTTTTCCTAGGGTCTCGCTTAGTTTTGCTGGGTCATGTTTAGTTGTCCTGGGGTCTCGTTTTGGTAGGGTCCTGTTTAGTTTGCCTAGGGTCTCGTTAGTTTTGGTAGGGTCCTGTTTAGTTTTCCTAGGGTCTCGTTTAGTTTTGCTAGGGTCCTGTTCAGTTTTCCTAGGGTCTCGCTTAGTTTTGCTGGGTCATGTTTAGCTGTCCTAGGGTCTCGTTTAGTTTTGGTAGGGTCCTGTTTACATGTCCTATGGACTCGTTTAGTTGTTGCAGGGTTCTGATTAGTTTTCCTCGGGTCTCTTTTAGTTTTGCTGGGGTCCTGTTTGGTTTTCCTAAGGACTCGCTTAGTTTTGGTAGGGTCCTGTTTACTTGTCCTAGGGTCTCGCATAGTCTTGTTAGGGTCCTGAATAGTTGTCCTGGGGTCTCGTTTAGTTTTGACAGGGCCCTGTTTAGTTTCCTAGGGTCTCGTTAAGTTTTGGTAGGGTCTTGTTTCCTATGGTCTCGTTTAGTGTTGCGAGGGTCCTGTTCAGTTTGCCTGGGGCCTCGTTTAGTTTTGGTAGGGTGGTGTTTAGTTTTCCGTGGGTCTCGTTTAGTTTTGGTAGGGTCCTGCTTAGTTTTCCTAGAGTCTCGTTTAGTTTTGCTAAGGTCTTCTTTAGCTTTCCTATGGTATCGTTTAGTTGTGGTAGGGTCCTGTTTAGTTTCCCTACGGTCTCGTTTAGGTTTGCTAGAATCTTATTTAGTATTCTGAGGGTCTCGCTTAGTTCTGGTATGGTCCTGTTTGGTTGTCCTAGGGCCTCGTAGTTTTTTTTTGTTTTTGTTGTTCCCCCCCATTTTCTTTTCTTTTTCTCCCCCCCCCCCCAGGGTCTCGTTTAGTTCTGGTAGGGTCCTGATTAGTTGTCCTAGGGTCCCGAACCTGCCAGGGTCATGTTTAGTTTTCCCGGGGTCTCCTTTAGTTTTTGGCACGGTCCTGTTTCGTTGTCCTACGGCCTCGTTTAGTGTTGCGAGGGTCCTGTTTAGTTTTCCTGGGGTCTCCTTTAGTTTTGGTGGGGTCCTGCTTAGTTCTCCCAGGGTCTCGTTTGGTAGGGTCCTGTTTAGTTGTCCTAGGGTCGCGCTTAGTTTTGCGAGGGTCCTGTTTAGTTTTCCTAAGGTCTCGTTCAGTTCTGGCAGGGTTGTGTTTAGTGTTCCTGGGGTCTCGTTTACGTTTGCTCGGGCCCTGTTTAGTTTTCTTGGGGTCTCGTTTCGTATTGGTAGGGTCCTGTTTACTTTTCCTGGGGTCTCGTTTAGTTTTGCCAGGGACCTGTTTAGTTGTCCCAGGGTCTCGCAGTTTTTGGTCGGGTCATGTTTACTTTTCCTAGGGTCTCGCTAGTTTTGGTTTAGGTGTCCTAGGGTCTCGTTTAGTTTTGGTTGGGTCCTGTATAGTTGTCATAGGGTATCGTTGAGTTTTGCTATGGTATTGTTTAGTTTTCCTAGGGTCTCGTTCAGTTGTGGTAGGGTCCTGTCTAGTTGTCCGAGGGTCTCGTTTAGTTTTGGTAGGGTCCTGCTTAGTTCTCCCAGGGTCTCGTTTGGCAGGGTCCTGTGTAGCTGTCCCAGGGTCTCGTTTAGTTTTGCTAGGGTCCTGTTTAGTAGT
The DNA here is from genome assembly GCA_963575745.1 of Prorocentrum cordatum. NCBI lineage: Eukaryota > Dinophyceae > Prorocentrales > Prorocentraceae > Prorocentrum > Prorocentrum cordatum. Next base: position 71,003 of record CAUYUJ010002734.1, read on the forward strand.
TTTCCTAGGGGCTCGTTTTAGTTTTGGTAAGGTTCTGTTTAGTTTTCCTAGGGTCTTCTTTAGTTTTGATAGGGTCCTGTTTAGTTGTCCGATGGTCTCGTTTAGTTTTTTTTTTTTTTTTTTTTTTTTTTTTTGCTAGGGTCCTGCTAGGCTTTCCTCGGGTCTCTTTTAGTTTTGCTAGGGTCTCGTCTGGCTGTCCTCAGGTTTCGTTAAGTTTTGGTACGGTCCTGTTTACTTTTCCTAGGGTCTCGTTTAGTTTTACTAGGGTCCTGTTTAGTTGTCCTAGGGTCTTGCTTAGTTCTGCTAGGGTCCTCTTAGATTTAGTTGTCCTACGGTCTCGTTCAGATATGGGAGGGTCCTGTTTAGTTGTCCTAGGGTCTCGTTTAGTTTTTGGTAAGGCCTTGTTTCATTTTCCTGGTGTCTCGTTTGGTTTTGGCAGGGTCCTGTCTAGTTGTCCTAGGGTCTCGTTTAGTTTTGGCAGGGTCTTGTTTAGTTTTCCTGGGGTCTCGTTTAGTGCTGGCAGGGCTCTGTTTAGTTTTCCGAGGGTCTCGTTTAGTTTTGGTAGGGTCTTGTTCAGTTTTCCTGTATGGTCTCGTTTAGTTGTGGTAGGATCCTGTTTAGTTTCGGCAGGGTCTGGCATAGTTTTTTTTGGTAGGGTCTTGTTTAACTGTCCTAGGGTCTCGTTTAGTTTTGCCAAGGTCCTGTTTAGTTTTCCGAGGGTCTCGTTTAGTGTTGCCAGGGTCCTGTTTAGTTGTCGCTGGGTCTCGTCGTTTAGTTTTGGTAGGGTCCTGTTTAGTTTTCCCAGGGTCTCGTTTAGTTTTGGCAGGGTCCTGTTTGGTCGTCCCAGGGTCTTGTTTAGTTTTGGTAGGGTCCTGTTTAGTTGTCCTAAGGTCTCGTTTATTCTTGGTAGGGTCCTGTTTAGTTGTCCTAAGGTTTCGTTTAGTTTTGGCATTGTCCTTTTTAGTTTTCCTATGGTTTAATGAAGTTTTGAAAGGGGCATGTTTCGTTGTCCTGGGGTCTCGCTTAGTTTTGCTAGGGTCATGGTTTGTGTTCCCAGGGTCTCGTTTAGTTGTGCCAGGGTCCTGTTTAGTTGGCCGAGGGTGTTGTTACTTTTGCTCGGGTCATGTTTAGTTTTCCTAGGGTATCGTTTAGTTTTGCTAGGGTCCTGTTTAGTTTCCCCAGGGTCTCGTCGGGGCTTTTTTTTTTTTCTTCTTTCTTTTTTTGTACTTTCCTTTTTCAGGGTCATGTTTATTTTTTCCTAGGGTCTGGTTTCGTCTTGCCAAGGTCCTGTTTAGTTGTCATAGGGTCTCGTTTAGTGTTGCCAGGGTCATGTATAGTTTTCCTAGGGCTTCGTTTAGTTTTGGTAGGTCCCTGTTTAATTTTCCTAAGGTCTCGTTTAGTTTTTCTAGTGTCCTGTTTAGTTGTCCTAGGGTCTCATTTAGTTTTGGCAGGGTCTTGTTTAATGTTCCGAAGGTCTCGTTTAGTTTTGCTAGGGTCTTGTTTAGTTTTTGCTAGGGTCTCGTTTAGTTCTGGTAGGGTCCTGTTTAGTTTTCCAAGGGTCTGGTTTCGTTTTGCTAGGGTCGTGTTTCGTTTTCCTAGGGTCCCGTTCAGTTTTGGTGAGGTTCGTTTACTTTTCCTATGGTATCGTTTAGTTTTGCTAGTGTCTGTTTAGTTTTCCTAAGGTCTCGAAGTTTTTGGCAGGGTCCTGCATTGTTGTCCTAGGGTGTCGTTAGTCTTGGTGTAGTTGTTCTATGGTCTCGTTTAGTTTTGCTAAGCTTCTTTTTAGTTGTCCGTTGGTCTCGTTAGTTTTGCTAGGTACTGTTTAGTTTTCCTAGGGTCTCGTTTAATGTTGCGAGGGCCCGGTATAGTTTTCCTAGGGTCTCGTTTAGTTTTGGCAAGGTCCTGCTTCGTTTTCCCCCTGTCTAGGTTAAGTTTGGCATGGTCCTGTTTAGTGGTCCTTGGGTCTCGTTTAGTTTTGCTAGGGTCTTGTTCAGTTGTCCTAAGGTCTCGTTGAGTTTTGGTAGGTCTCGGTTTAGTTGTCCTAGGGTCTCGTTTAGTTTTGGTAGGGTCATGTTTAGTTTCCCGATGGTCTCGTTTAGTTTTGCTAGGGTCCTGTTTAGTGTTCCTAGAGTCTCGTTTAGTTTTGGTAGGGTCTCGTTTAGTTTTCCTAGGGCCTCGCTTAGTTTTGGTAGGGTCTTGTTTAGTTGTCCTAAGGTCTCGTTTAGTTTGGCATGGTCACGTTTAGTTTTCCTAGGGTCTCGTTTAGTTTTGCCAGGGTCCTGTTTAGTTTTCCTACGGTCTCGTTTAGTTTTGGTAGGGTCCTGTTTAGTTGTCCTAGGGTCTCGTTTAGTTTTGGCAAGTTGTCCTAGGGTCTCGTTTAGTTTTGGCAGGGTCCTGTTTGGTCGTCCCAGGGTCTCGTTTATTCTTGGTAGGGTCCTGTTTAGTTGTCCTAAGGTCTCGTTTAGTTTTGGTCTGGTCCTGTTTACCTTTCCTATGGTCTCGTCTAGTTCTGGCGGGGTCCTGTTTACTGTGCCTAGGGTCTCGTTTAGTTGTGCCAAGGTCCTGTTTAGTTTTCCTCGGGTCTCGTTTAGCGTGTCCAGGGTCTTGTTTAGTTGTCCTAGGGTCTCGTTTAGTTTTGCTTGAGTAGTTCTCCTAGGGCCTCGTTTAGTTTTGCTAGGATCCTGTTTAGTTGTCCTATGGTCTCGTTTAGTTTTGGCAGGGTCCTGCTTAGTTTTCCTAGGGTCTCGTTTAGTTGTGCTAGGGTCCTCTTTAGTTTTCCTACGGTCTCGTTTAGTGTTGCTAGGGTCCTGTTTAGTTTTCCTAGGGTCTCGTTTCGTTGTTTTTTGGCACGGTCCTCTTAGTTTTCCTAGGGGGACGTTTAGTTTTGGCAGGGTCCTGTTTAGTTGTCCTAGGGTCTCGTTTAGTTTTGGCAGGGTCCTGTTTTGTTGTCCTAGGGTCTCGTTTAGTTTTGGTAGGGTCCTGATTTGTTTTCCTAGGGTCTCGTTTAGTTTTGGCAGGGTTTTCTTCATTTTTCTTCGGGTCCCGTTTAATTTTGCTAGGTATTGTTTAGTTGTCCTAGGGTCTCGTTTAGTTGTTGGCATGGTCCTGTTTGGTGTTCCGAGGGTCTAGTTTAGTTTTGCTAGGGTCATGTTTACCTTTCCTATGGTTAGGCTTGGCTAGTCAGGGTCCTGTTTAGTTGTCCGAGTGTCTTGTTCGTTTTCCTATGGTCTTGTCTGGTTTTCCTAGGCTTCGTGTAGTTTTGCTAGGGTCCTGCTTAGTTTTCCTCAGGTCTCTTTTTGGCCGAGTCCTGTTTAGTCTTCCTAGGGTTCGTATAGTTTTGGGAGGGTCTTGATTTATTTGTCCTAGGGTCTCGTTTAGTGTTGCTAGGGTCCTGTTGCGAGCAGAAGCAGCAACAGCATGGCATGTCATGGGCAAGATTTTTTTTTGCGCGCGCGCGGAAGTGAAACCGCGAAGCAGTCCAGGGCGCCGCCGCCAAGGAAAACAGAGGCAGCTGGAAGGCAGTGCATCCTGAAAGGAAAGAAGCGCCAGAGGCAGCTGGAAGTCATTGCACTCACGCTCACTTCGCCCTGGCCCTTTTATTATCCCTCTTGTGCTTGTGGGCGAGGATGGGCAGATCCATGTACAGCTTGTACATGTCGCAGGCAGTGCAGTACCCTGCGTCCAGGGCGAACATTTGTGCGAGCGTCACGACTTGTCCTTGTCGCATGTCCACCTCGAACATCCCACTAGCCGCGCCGGAGGCAGCGGGAGCACGACGGAGCAGCGTCGTCTGGCCGTCAGGCTGCCCGTTGAGAATCCACTCAACGTCACGCCACTCGAGCCATTTGCTGTTGTCTCTCCAGTGCAAAAAACTCTGCAAACTCTCGGTCCCGGCGAACTGGGAATGCCACAATCGAGGATGAGTCACGCAATTCTGCCGCACACGCGTCCAGCCAGAGTATCGAACAACTCTGACCTCCCCGTTGTGCTTGTTGAACAAGTGCTTCAAGAATTCTGGGATGCTGTTGATTCCGAACATCTCCTGCAGGTGACCCCGCCCGGGATGATCCCGCGGCAGGCGCTCCACGCGCGGCGCGCCAGAGGCAGCGGGAATCAAGTTGGGCCAGGCGTTGCAAAGCCAATACTTCCCATCACCCAAAGAAATGTCTTCCCAGGCGTCGGTCAGCTCGCGGAGGTAGTGCATCTGATGTGACGCCCAAGCGCGAACCCACCTTTGGTTCCAGTACTCGGGTGTGTCGTTCCAGTGGTGGATGCCTTCCATCACATCATCAGGGTGAAGAATGTGCTCGCGCGCCGATGACATTTCCTTGATGAGTCGGGAAATGCGTCGTCGCCGCTCCTTCACCAGGCCTGGCTCGCACAGCCACATTCTGGCCTCCCGCGGCCAGCTCGAATAATAAGCATTGGAATGAATCACCACGCACCACCACCACGCAGTGCGCCAGGCACCAACACGCATTGCGCCAGAGGCAGTACTCGGCTCCGCGGCCGAGGCAACGTCTTCCGATTCGGAACTGTCGCAGTTGTCGTCACTGCTGTCGTCCTCGTCAGACAGTGGCACTAAGCGCCCCGTGTCCTTCGCGTCGCCGTCACTGCTGTCGTCCGAGTCGGACAGTGACACTGAGCGCCCCGTGTCCTTCGCGTCGCCCGCGCGCGGCTGCAGCAGCTGAATCTCCCGCTTCGCTTCCTCGTCGGGGGGCGCCGCGAGCGCTGCAGAGGCAGCGGGCGCGCCAGAGGCAGCGTCGTCTTCGCTGACCCACGTCCCATCCTCGCGGCAGGGGAAGACACTTTCCACATCCAGCTCCGTGATGTCGAAAAACACCTGCCGCGCAGCCTTGATGCAGCTTGCTGTCGCTGTAGCCGCGCATGCCTTGCTTGGGGCCCACCAGATACGCAACATATCATTGTGAGTCTTTCTCGTGGAGAGGCCCACCTTGAAGACCATCCCAGTACAAGCGAGGCTGATGGTTAGGAAGAAAGGGCTCTGGTTGCCCTTTGTCGCTCGGCCTCGCGAGTCCTCTGGGCTGTCAATCCAGCCCTCGTAAAGGTGAATGTCCACTGTGGACGCGAGAGGATGAGAGGAAGCCAACTCGGCCATGCGATGCACATTTGTCCTGTGCTGCATCGTCGCGCCAGTGGCAGCCTCTGTGTACACCCTCAAGTCATCGCCCGCGCGCCCCACTGGGGGCACTGGCTGTCCTGTGCGAAATCCGCCAGGAAATTCAATGTCTTCTCTCCCAGGATATTCAATTTCCTGGGAGAGAGGAATGAGGACATCTTCGCGAATGCACGTGTGGCCGACGATGTGCGTGTAGACTCCTCCTGCAACCTGATCTTGGACTTCGCAAAGGCCCCCCGATGGAGCCAGAACCTGGAGGTCGACATAATGTCTGCATGGGGTGCTTCTTTCGCCACTGCAGCACGCGGTTTCTCATATTGTCCGCCTCCTCCAATTCGAGGCCAAGGCCCTCGGCGCCATAGGCAGCCCCGTGCGAGTCCCGGGCACGCTTCTCCATGCTGCCCCGCGCGTGGCGCCTCGGGCGCCAATGCCAGAGGCGTTGCTGAGCCGAAAAGGCTGCGATGGACGACCGCGATGGCGGCTGCGAACATGAGGGTGAGGATGTGGGTGAGCACCGAGAAGTCTAAGAGGTGAAGGCAGGGGTAGCGTGAGGCGGGGGCGAAGCTGAGCACGAAAATGACCTCGGAGCAGAGGGCGACGGTGCGGAAGATGAGGGCGGGAGCGAAGCTGAGGATGAAACATCCTCGGGCAAGGGTAAGGAGTCGGTTGGATTGCAGAGAGCGAGGGCGAGGTCGGAAGCAGCGTCAGCATCAAATGGTAGCTCACACGATGGTTGAGAGGAGCAGTGGCTTCTTTTACATTGAGATGGCGCAGATGAGGAGTCACTCTTGACATCTACGCAAGGACCAAAGGGCGCTAGAGGCAGCCGCACACTTGCGCCAGAGGCAGCAACCGTCAGCACGACATGCGCATGAGAATGAAACGCTCCGCACTGTCAACGCAAGGACGGTGCAAACACCCTCCTCCTTCGCAACAACCTTCATGCGAGAATTTACCCCTCAGAGCCGATGCCACCAGGCCCCTCTCGGAAGCGAGTGTTCCAGGGACCACTCGCGTGGCCAGGGGCGCGCCAGAGGCAGCGTTGTGGCACGCCAGAAGCAGCGTGTGGCCTACTCTTCGTCATCCTTGCCAGAGGCAGTGTGTCGCAGGAGCAGCAGCAGGAGAAGCTCGAGGAGGCGGGGCAGCAGCAGTACCAGCAGCTGGCAGCAGCGTCAGAGCATGAGCGTTCCTTTTTTCCCGCGGCACGCCGCGCCAGCGGCGCAGAGCGCACCTAGCTGATACGGAGCCCCAAGTCTGCCGAACCCTGCGCCAAACGAGGGAAGCGCCAGAGGCAGTCTGCAAGCCACTTCTGTGTGAAAAGATATCAGCGCCAAAGGCAGCCTGGATCAGTTGACGATCCCGGTGCGCTATTCATCTTATTGCGGCCTGGCTCTACGGGAGCCGTCTCCTCGTCCTCCAGGCGGTCCTCCTCCTCCGCAGCCGCTGCCGCTGCACCGCCGGCTGCACTGGAAGATTCCCCGCCCGCGCTGCCTTGTGCCCTCGAGGAACTTGCGCCAGACATGTCGTCAGCGCGGCGCGCGCCAGAGGCAGCGTCTCCGAGAGCCGCTAATCTTGCCTTGTTGCGAAAGTACCATTCGCGACTCATCCGTCGCATCCTAGTGTGAGCGTCCTCGACCTTTCGTGGATCTTCCCAGAGCTGTCCGCGATCACAGGCTTCGCCTGTCGGTGGACCTTCAGCGGGAAGTTCTTGTCCTGGAAAACATAAGTCTTGTCGTTTTTGTCCTGCGCACGCGCGCCAGAGGCAGCAGCGGCAGCCTCAGCAGGCAGCTTCGCGTTCCCGACGCCGTCCGCGAGCGCCTTCAGGGTCGAAGTCAAATCTTCGTACTTGCGTTTGTGCTCCGACTTCTCCTCCTTGAGCTTGCGGATCTCCAGCTCCTTCTCTGCGAGCGCAAAGGCCAAATGCTGATTCTCCTGCATGCGCGCGTCGTACTCTGCGGCGGCGGAACCGCAGCCGCCAGCAGGCGTTCGCGCGCGCCCCATGGCGCGGACGCCTGCGCGAGGAGGAAAGCTGGAGCAGAAGAAGAGCTGCGAGAGGCCAGCGGTAAGCCATGCCAAGGTCAGCGCGCTTGCATGACTTCATCCCAAAAGGCAACGTCGAGCTGGGCATGGATTGTCTGTCGGGAACACTGCACGAACACGAAGAAACTAAGCACGACCCAGGAAAAAACCCAACTCGACCATGAGAAAACGAAACTCGACCAGGAGAAAACGAAACACGACAACGGTAAAACTAAAGACGACCAGAACAAAACTAATTGCGACTATAGGACAGAACTACCAAACACGACCAGGAGAAAACTAAGTAGGCTTAAGATACAACTACATACTACCATAGGGACGCCAAACACGACAAGGAGAAAACGAAGTACGGCCAGGAAAACACTAAACACGACCAGGAGGAAACTGAACGCGACCATAGAAAGAGGTAAGCTAAACACCACGAAAGAAATGAAATAATACGAGGAGAACAGTAAACAGGAAAACGAAACGTTCACAGAGAGCCACAATGCACAGAGAGCAGAATGATGCGAGTGGCGATGACGTCGGCGAGGACGACGTCGTCGGCGGTTTTCTTCTTTCGCCCGTGCGCAGGCGAGCGTGCTCAGCAGCGACGCGCTGCGCGCAGAAGTACGGAAGCGCCAGAGGCAGCTAGGGCAGAAGAGAGTAAGTGTCCTAAAGACGCGCCAGAGGCAGCGACCCAGCAATGCCACGCTCTCACCCTTGCCGCCTGGGCAGGCGCAAGGCCCCTCTTTCCTGAAACTGGAGGAGCCGGGCATTCCTGTTGAGAACAGCCTGCCCCGACTGCGATCGGCTGTGCCTTTTCCTAAGTGCGAACATCGGTTGTTGGAGGTACAACGTGTACAGGTAATGGCAGGATCATAGGAGGCATCCGTAGTTGAACAGCTCCGCAAGTGTTATGTAATGGCCCGTCCTGGTGTACCACGTCTCGCCAGAGGCAGAGGTGACGTGGCCCATGACACGCTTGAGAACATAGGTCTGGCCATCCTCCATGTCAAGGACCTTGTCGATTTCCGCCCGAGGCAGGAATTCCGTCTTCCTTTTCGCATTCGCCCAGGCCAGATACTCACGCGCACGCTCGGTCTTGACCAGTTGGTGATGTCAGAAATTGACGTGGAAGAGCATCTCCACGTGGCCAGGGTCCACCTCGGTCCATGTGATGCACCCCCAGTGCCGCGCCTCGCCGCTGTGCTTCTCGAGGATGTGGTGGACGTACCTTTCGTCGCTGGCAATGTCGGCCACGCGCTTCGATTCCTCGAAGGCCTCTGTCGTGAGCGCCGCCCGCCCGTCGCCGAGCACGGCATTCGGGCATGCGTCGGCGAAGGGCGCGACAGGCGCGCCAGAGGCAGCGTCGGCCACAGGGCCTCCTGGAGCCGCTTCTTGTAGTGTTGTTTCTTGGAGGCCACGGCGCGCGCGACGTCCCAGTTCTGCCCCGCGTTTTCCGGGTTGTTGCTTCGGTGGAGTATGCCGTAGCGAAACTGCCCCAGCGTAGGGGCGGGCTCGCAGAAAGCGTCGAGGCATTTCAGAATCGCATAGCCGTTTCCGTCCTGCCGCTGCGGCATTTGCCAGTCACGGACATGAGCTTTTGCGTTCGCTTCCCAACTCGCCCTGTTGTCGACGAAGTGGTACTCCTTAGGCCTGTTCGATCGGCAGATCGTGCGCAGCTCGGCCTTTTGAGCCTCGGGCAAACGCGACAAGGCCCGCTCAGACAGAGGAGTCGTCAGAGACACCAAACCGGGGTCGTAGGTGACACGAGCAACAAAGTCTTGGTCGCCAGAGACACCAACCTCTGACTCGCCCCCTAATTCTGATGCGGCAAGATCTGACTCGTCCCCTGATTTTGATGCGCCAGAGGCAGCTGACGCGCAAGAGGATGCAGGAAGATCCGCCTCGGTCGGTCTCGGCTGGCTTCCGGAGCGTATCCTCGTCCGCCGCTGAGGCTCTTCCGTCCGCTGCTCGTCCCTCCCCCGCTTCGTCGTGTCCATCGACTGGCTTGCAGGCGGAGGCGCCGCGATCGCGCTGCCCGATGGGCGTCGCCGCCGAAGGCGCAGCATAGCTGCCAGAGGCAGGCAGGGGCGGCGCGGCGGCAGCAGCAGCGGGCGCGGGAATGTGAGGAGCCCGGAGGTCCTGCCCCGGCGGCGGCGGCGGCGAGCTGGCGGCCGGCCGCGGCGGCGGCGACGAGGTAGCAGCGTCGGTTGCGCTCGTCGATGCCAGCGGGGGTGGCGTGACGCGCGCGCCAGAGGCAGCGGTGCTGGTATTCTGTGAAGTCGCCGCGGCAGGCGGCGGCGCGGCCTCCTGAGGCGCCGCGGGCGGCGGCGCCTGCGGCGGCGCCTGCGGCGGCGCCGCGGCAAGCGGCGGCGCCACCTGCGCCGGCTCCGGAGGCTGCGGCGGGTGCTGAGCTGGAGCTGCCGCGGGAGCAGCTGGCGCAGCAGGGCCAGCAGCTGCAGCTGGCAAGGGGGCTGCCACACCCGCAGCAGCTGCAGTTGGCGCAGGAGCAGCTGGCGCACTGGCAGCAGGAGCTGCCGCAGGAGCAGCAATGGCAGCAGCTGCAGCAGCAGCAGGAGCGGAGAACGCGCCAGAGCCAGCGGGCGCGGCAGAGGCGGCGGACGCGCCAGAGGCAGCGGAGTCGTTTGGGAGAGCCTGAAAGTCGTGGGCATATAGTGCTGGAACTCGACGTTCGCCTTCCATCGAGTCGAAAAAGACTGCCCGGGCCAGATCCTCTTGCTCCCGCGAGAGCCTCGCCTTACTAGCAGGCTTCCACCACAAACCGAGCAGGCCATGAGCAGCCGAATCGTCACGCACAACTTTGGCGGTTTCGTTGACGGAGCATCCGACGATGATCTCCACGCGGCACGCCACCGCCAACTGCAAATCAAATAGTGACTGGTGCCATTTTTCTGCGCGACCAAATCTGTCTTTCTTTTGTGGGTGATGCTCTTTCTCATTGGGTCCTTTTTTCACATCAGAGATCATGGGTGGCTCCTGGCCAGAGACGCGATCCTGTGGATGTCCGTCCGGTGCATGCGCGTCTCCTGCCCCGCGCCAGAGGCAGCGACCGAATATTTTGGCAACGTTGTCTCAACACCGTTAATACCTATCACCGAAGTCATGTCGTGAGTAGGCACGAGGAAAGGCGTCATCCACCATTCGTGGACGACCTTGCCAATTGAGAAATTGGTGTACGCACACCAAGGCCTCTGGCCGTCTTTGGTTGGCCTTCCATGCTTTTGGAATAGAGGGGGGCACCAGGTCTCACGGGATGTATTTGTCGCCAGGACCTCCAGGACTCGGCTGACGACACCACGGGGAGGTCATCCACCACAGAAGAATGCGCGCCAGAGGCAGCCTGCTCCGCCGCGCCGCGGCGACCCATCGCGGCTAACGCGCCGCGTTCGCGCCGTCCCCGCTGGAGCCGGCAAACGCTACGGACATGCGGGAAGAGCAGGTGGAGGACGAGGAGACCAGCAGCAGCAGCACCAACAACCGGAGCAGCAGCAGGAGAAGCTGGAGGAGGCGGAGCAGCAACAGTGGCAGCAGATGGCAACAGCAGCCTGCATGCCATTGCTGCGTCAACGGGTATCAGCGCCAGAGGCAGTCTGCGGAGGAGCAATAGCAGCAGCAGCAGGAGAGACTTGCGGAGGCGGAGGGGCATGAAAGTGGAGGAGAAGGAGCAGCGGAAGGAGAGGCTGGAGGAGGCGGAGGAGCAGCAAGAGCGGCGGCAGCAGCAGAGGCGGGAGGAGTACGGCACTTGGGGAAGCGCGAGTCAGAGCAGATACCTCTTGGGTTCCCGCAGAGGCTCAACCACGTGAGGTTCTGGCATTACCAGTACTCCTGGACTCCAAAGGCTTGCCGAGCCAACCACTGGCGCACCCTTGGCGTCGCGGCGTACGGGTGCGCTCGCGGTTGGCTCGGCAACCCCTCGGAGTCGCCGGCTATTGGTATTGCGAGAATCTCGCGTGGTTGAGCCTCTGAGCGAACCCAGGGGGCACCTGCAGGAGGAGCAGCAGCCACAACAGGAGCAGCAGCTGGAGGAGGAGCAGCAGCAGCAGTACCAGCAGCTGGCAGCAGCGGCAGAGCATGAGGGGGGTCAACACCCAGGTACGCTTTCACTCCCCGCGCGCTCTTCGCGCGTCCAGCGCGGTCCCCGCGCGGTTCCAGAACCCCGTGCGGCTTCGGAAGCTCACAGACATACCCAAGGTGATGCCCCGAGGCTTTCAAAATACCCCCAGCCGTCCAAGATTCTCCCGCATGATGCCAAAAACAAGCCCTCGACGACAGGAATCTTCCGAGCCGTCCACGGATGCCCCAAAGAATCCAAAGAAAACGGCCCGAAACCTAAGGAAATTCAATGTTTTTGGCTTTCTCGCCTCTTCGCTTCCGAAGGGCTGCGAGGGCTGCGAAAGGCGGCGAGGCGGGGCTCAGCCGCCGCCCACCGACGGGCAGTCAGGGCGCACGGGAAGCCCAGACCTCCGGCGTCGTCAGAAGATCGGTTCAGTTCTTCACCACGGGACCGGTTTCGAGACTCCCCGGTCCCCAAAATGGCACCCGGAGGCCGAAAATGACGAAAGACTAAGCATGTAGAACAAGTCCCCCCCTTCTTTGTCCTCCTCCTCCTCCTCCTCTTCCTCCTCCTCCTCCTCCTCCTCCTCCTGTTCACTCTGCGGACTCCGAACCCCAGGCTCGAGGATCGAGGCTTCTGGCGCCGCCGGAGCCCTCTCTTCGGCCACCCTCCTGCTCCTCCTCCTCCTTCTCCGCCTCCTCCTCCTCCTCCTCCTCCTCCTCCAACTCCTCCTTCTCCCGCCACCCCCCTTTCCTACTCCTCCCCTCCTCCTCCTCCTCCTTCTCCTCCTCCTCCTCCTCCCCTTCTCCTCCTCCTCCTCCTTCTCCTCTCCTCTCCTCTCCTCTCCTCCTCCTCCTCTTTCTCCTCTTTCCTCCTCCTCCTCCCTCCTCCTCCTCCTCCTCCTCCTCCTCCTCCTCCTCCTCCTCCTCCCCCTCCTCCTCCCCCTCCTCCTCGCCTCCTCCTCCTCATCTTCCACGGCCTCTGTCTCCGCCAACTTCGTCGCCGACGTCGTGGTCCTCTTCAGGGTCGGCGGCACTGGCCGTCAGGCCTTTGCAATCGGCGGAAGTACACATGCAAGCTTTTCCATGGAGGCCTTAGGTGGAGCTCCGTATGGGAGCGCGCTCCTTCCAAGGGGTGCGCTGGAAACGGGCGGCGCCGCCGCACGGACCCTGCCTCTGAGGCCGTATGTGGAGCGTGTCATGGGGCCACGATCCTCGTGAGGGGCGCTCCGAAATGGGCGGCGGCGCCATGCGGAACCTACCGCTGGAGCCGTATGCTGGGTTCCTTCCAGGGCCGCGATCTTTGTCAGGGGTGTGTCGAGATGTGGGCGGTGGTGCCATGCGTTGGCGCCCGCTGAGACCGTAGGTGGAGCTCCCCATGGGCCATGGGGCCCTCGTCCTGGTGATGGGGTGTGCCGACATTTGGGCAGTGGTGCCATGCGTCGGCCTGTAGGTGGAGCTCCGTTGATGGTCCCGAAGCGTGTGAGGGGTGTGCCGAAACTTGGGCGGCGCCGCCATACGCCAGCGCCCGCCGAGACCGTAGGTGGAAGGGGCCGTAGGTGGAGCTCCCCATGAGGCCATGACGCGCGTGAGGGGTGTACCGAAATGGGGGCACGCGGAGAGGAGAAGAACGGAGAGGGCGTGAATGCGGTGGGAAGTGGGAAAGTGGGGCGCGGCGCTTCTGGTTCAAAACGAAGACCCAATAGCACAGGATGGGCGGGGAACATATGTGCGCTGACAGGTGCTGCCGACAGACGACGATGATGATGATGCTGCTGCTGCTGCTGATGATGATGATGATGATGATGCTGATGATGATGATGATGATGATGATGATGATGCTGATGATGACGATGATGATGATGATGATGAGTTGAGGTGGATGAGGGAGGAGGGAGGAGGTGGAGGAGGATGAGGGGAGGTTGGGTGGGACGCGGGGCGCTGCGCAATTGAAAAAGGGACCCAACACCACAGGATGGTCGGCAAAAGCGTGGGGGGAGGGAGGAGGAGGAGTGAGGGGCGGAGGGGGGAGGAGGGGGAGGAGGGGGAGGAGGAGGAGTGAGGGGCGGAGGCGGAGGAGGGATGGGGAGGAGGAGTGAATGAGGAGACGCGGGGTGCTGCGGATTCAAACCGAGGACCCGACACGCAGTTGGGTTGGGAAACGCATGACCTCGTGTCAATCAACTCTTCTCCGCGTAACCTGTTTTGTGGCCCTTCTGGTGGCAGACATTGCACCCTTCCCATGAGCACGAGCAACAACCCACGGCACCACGCCACGCCAAGTAAAGCACGAGTAACTGGTTCTACACGGTACCACATGCCACCTAGTGCACGTGCTCACGCGGCACCACGCGGCACAGTCGCGTCATTCGATGACACATTTGCCAATTGTCTGCACCATTTCACGTACCTGCGACGATCCAGTTCTTTTGGGAGCTCTCGACCCCTCCTCTGGAGACCAGCTTTTCACGACGAGTCGATGCTCTGACGGCCCTACGGACGGCCGAGTCATTCGCCCACGAACCGCTCCTCGTCCCCAGAGCCCCAGGTCACCAGGCGCCTGCAGCTGGCGACGAGATCTCGGGCGTGACCTGCGCCCGAGTGGCTGCAGGTCTTCCCGCCTCGAGAATCGGCCCCCTGGACCTCTCCGGGGGGTGCCTTCCTGACGAACGTTTCGAGGGAGTTCTGGCCGTGGCAACGAGATGCCCCACTACACACGGAAAGGGCGGGATGGCGCCCGAGAGCTTGCTCCGCACGTGGCCGTGCCCCCGGCCCTCCGCCGGCCGTCCCTTCCTCGAGCTGGCTGGAGGTCCGCGGAGCTTCGCTCCGAGGCGGGGGTGCATCCACAGCCACCTGGAGGGGCCCGAACACTGGGCGCAGGAAGCGCACCACCACCACCTGGGAGTTGGCATGTTGAGCTGAGATGCAGGACCGCCATTGTTCATGATGTCCCGCGAGGGCGCCCGAAGCGGTAGACACCACCACCACCCCTGACCGCCCTCTGCATCCATGCTCTAGGTGGTGGTGCTGTTGGTGGTAGTGGTGCGTTTCCGTCTGCCCAGAGCACATCCATATACAGAGCCTGCCGAGGCCCTCGAAAAACGATCCTCCAGGCCGTGGTTTTGGCTTCATCCCCGCATACCCAGAGATCCGATGCTCCTGTTCTTTCAACGCGGGGCCCCCAGAAGCCTCGACCCCTTCTCCGGGGCCAGTTCTGCATTCTGCATCTCTGAGCTGTCGTTTGACGGTCCCAGGGCCCGGAAAGGGCCCCCAGAGGCCGAAAACCAGTGCGTCGGAGATCTGCGTCGCCTTCGCCCCTGCCATGGCCGGCTGGTGCCGCAAGAGGGCCCCAGCCAGCGGCCCAGGCGGCGCCCTCGGGGCGGGCTGCGCCGGGCCGCCCGGTGCGAAGCGCGCGAGGGCGGCGGGGCCACCCACGGTGGAGAAGGCTCCGAGCGGCGAGCGCCGCCGCTCGGCCCTGGGCGGCTCCTCGGGTGCCCGTCGGGGGGCCCTCGGCGGGGCCCTCGGCGGGCCCTCGGCGGCCCCTCGGCGGGCCCTCGGCGGGCCCTCGGCGGCCCCTCGGCGGGCCCTCGGGCCCTCGGCGGCGGCGTGGTCGTCGTGGCCGTCGCGTTGGTCGTTCCCGCCACCGCCGCCTCCGCCGCCGCCGCCGCCGTCGTCGCCGTCGCCGTCGCCGTCGCCGTCGCCGTCGCCGTCGCCGTCGCCGTCGTCGTCGTCGTCGTCGTCGTCGTCGTCGTCGTCGTCGTCGTCGTCGTCGCGGTCGTCGTCGTGGTGGCGGTGATCGTCGTCGTCCAAATCTTAGTCCAGTCTTTTTCCTCATAGTCAAGTGGCACGCATGCCAAGGACCATACAAGTATCAGTGTACACCAACACCAGGCGGTGAGATTGCTCAAATGGACCCAGCCCACCGCTGATCGAACAGTCTGGGAGGGGCCGATTTGGAGGGGGGTATCAGGTGGAGCTGGAAGGTGATGAGTTGGAGAAGAAGTTGTAGGAGCGGGAGGGCGAGCTGGAGGGTGAGTGGGAGGAAGAGAAGGAAGGGGATGGGGAGGTTCGTTGGAGGATTTGGAGGATTCGGAGGAGAATCGTGAGGAGGAGGAGGAGAATCATGAGGAGGAGGAGGAGGA